>SOPF01027659.1:175564-355310 GCA_012979155.1 Hypericum perforatum | reverse complement strand
AAATTTTTTTAAAAAATTGAAAAAAATCGAAAAAAATCGAAAAAAATCGAAAAAAATTTATAAAATTTCTTTTCAACATTTTCGATTTTTTTGTCCAAATGAAAATTTTTTAATTTTTTTTTATAATTTTTAGTTTGGTAGGGGTAATTAGTTATGTAATTTGTTATGTAATTTGTTGAATTTCGTAGTTCCTTTTGTAATTTGTTGAATTTCGTAGTTCCTTTTGTAATTTGTTGAATTTCGTAGTTCCTTTTGTAATGTGCAATTTTAAATAAAATTTCCATTTCGTAAAATTATTTTTGTGGTTGTGGTTCGAATTTTTAATTTACCGTATTCGAAAAAGCACGAAAAAATATTCGAGTTTGATACAGTTAGCTGTATTTTAAAAAGCTGAGCTGAAAAAAAAAAGCTGATGTGGCGCCCAGGGCACGGACTGTAGCAGGGGCAGGGGTGTGGGCTGAAAAACTGAGAGCAGGGTCACGCTGACGTGGCGCCCAGGGCACGGACTGTAGCAGGGGCAGGGGTGCGGATGGTCTAAGTATAAATCGAATATTCTGTAGATCATATTACTTGCGTCTTACTTGTTCTTTCTATTGGATTTTACAGATCGTGCTCATGTTTGATCATCGGAAAAAGTTCTTTTCACGCGAACCGCACAGAAAATTGGAATTGTAATTTTTTTTAAATGTTTAGAATTGTAATATGTTTGGCATCAGATCACGAAATCTTGGTGATCCTCTCGATATAACAAATGGAGAGTCCATTTTGAAATAGTTCGTCCGGCAACTACCTTCGCGAGTCTATGCTTCAACATGAATTATGTTGGTCGTGGAGGGTGTGTACTTGATTAGGATCGGGCACAGTCGAGACAAGTGTTGGATACTTTCATCGTAAGACGAGATTGCCCCGTACATTTTAGTGCGCTACGGGTTAGGGCAATCTTCTCCAAGATACAACGACTGTTGGGCGTTTCCAAGATCGTCGCACACGAATCTCAAAACTTTCGCGCGAACCCTTATATACCCAGAACTTTTGAACTTAGAGAGAAGGAGAGAAAGAACAACTATTGCTAATGAATGTTTATGCAATGAGTTGTTGGGACAAATGAAATGGAAGGGGGACCTCTCTATTTATAGGTGAGGAAGCCATCATCCGAAGAGACACGATCACTTATGAAGAGTCACCACAAATGCAAAAGTATCTCTTCGGATGGCCTTATGGATAGGTTTTATCCAGATTTGTGTTCCTTCAGATGACACTCCGGATAAGCCTTATCCACCTCCAGTCTCTTCTTATCCGTTCGAAGTTTCTCTTCTTGGGCTTTTGGGCTTTAGGACCCCAGTCCCATAGCAAAGAATCTCCAAGGGCTTTGGGCTCATTCACCTATTTTTCCAACAATCTCCCACATGAATGATGACCAATGCATGCAGACACTGTTTAAAAAGTTCTGACATCTTATTATTGCATCGAGATAGGTAGCTTGCGGCTTTGAACCTTCTCTAGTAAAATGTTATCAGATTTACTCACAGCTCGGTGAACATGATATCTTGAACCGTTAGCTTTTGGTGTAAACCAAGGCAATAACATTTATATAATAATAATCCTAGTATATTTGGGTTCTCGTGTTGTGTCTGTTATGGCCATGGACCGTATCTTGGATTCATAAATGTTTTCTTATTTGAAGCGGCCTCACTTCACACTTACATAGGTGATCTCCTATCAGAAGTATCCTGCCATACTCTATCTTTAACAAGGTATATGAATCATTAAAAGCGTAATGCTTAACCTAGCCACACCTCTATAGGTCGACACCTAGGCAGCTTCTGAGAATGAGATAGGCTCCAGATGATTGATTGAACCCTCCATAACTTTGTTGTCTCATTGAACCAAGTTTGTGGGATCTCCACTCATCATGGTTGAGTTACCGCTATGGATGTCCTTTATTGTGTGGACTTTAATCTTATTCCCCTTACTGTATTATACATTTAATCTCTATTAATTCCTTTCGTAAAAGGATCAGCTATATTATCCTTGGACTTTACGTAACTAATGGTGATCATCTTATTAGAGATCAACTGTCTAACGTTATAATGTCTTTGACGGATATGTTGAGACTTATCATTGTACAATGTACTTTGTGCTCTCCCAATTATAGATATGCTATCATAATGTATCAATACGAAAGGCACCGGTTGGCCCCAGCATGGAATATCCTCTAGGAAGTTTGTAAGCTATTCAGCTTCTTCCCTAGCTTTGTCTAGTTCTATAAACTCCAACTCCATGGTGGATCGAGCTATGCATATTTGTTTAGAAGACTTCCAAGATACAGCTCCTCCTCTGATTGAAAATACGTATCCACTTATGGATTTGGAGTCCTTAGTGTCTGATATCCAATTTGCATCACTGTATCCTTCTAATACAGCTGGATATTTAGCATAGTGTATGCCATGGTTTATGGTATGCTTTAAATACCGTAAAACCCTTTCTAGAGCTAGCCAATGATCCTTTCCTAGATTACTTGTGAACCTACTAAGCTTGCTTACTGAGTATATAATATTGAGACGAGTGCAATTTGTTAAATACATCAAGCTCCTGATAATTTGATCATACCTCAGTTGAGATATTGGGTTTCCTTGATTCTTGGCTAAGTATAAATTCAAGTCTACTAGAGTCTTAACTAGAGGTTTGTCAAAAGTTTTGAATTTCTTGAGCACGCTTTCCACATTATGGGATTGTGTGAAGATAATTTTGTGAGCTTTCTAGAGATCTTTATCCTTAGTATGACATCTGCCAGACCCATATCTTTCATGTCAAAGTGGTTCTTCAACATGTTCTTAGTTTTCACAATAACCTCTTTATTGCTTCCCATAATTAGTAAGTTATCCACATAAAGACATACAATTACGTAAGCTTGAGGTATGCCCTTAATATAAATATATTTATTGCACTCGTTGATCTTAAATCTATTTGATAGCATTAGCTTGTCAAATTTCTCGTGCCACTATTTTGGTGCTTGCTTTAGCCCGTATAGTGACTTGACTAGCCGGTATACTTTATACTCTTATTTAGGAGTTACAGACCCTTCAGCTTACTCTATGTATATCTCTTCTTTCAGTTCTCCATTCAGGAAAGCTATTTTTACATCCAGCTACGAGCACTCTAATTGATGTGATTCTTGTGACAAGTGAGTACGTATCAAAGAAATCATATCCCTGTTTCTGTTTGAACCCTTTAGTTACCAATCGAGCTTTGCACTTGTTGATTGATCCATTAACATTGTATTTCCTTTTTAGGATCCATCTGCATCCCAAATGTTTGTAGTCCGGTGGGAGATTCATGATTTTCTACGTGTAGTTTTGCATGATGGACTCTATCTCACTATTGATAGCTTCCTTCTAGAGAGGAGCATCTAGACTGGACAATATCTCTTGAATTGTCCTGGGTTTATCTTCTAACGTAAAGGTTAGATAGTCTGAACCAAATAATTTGGCTACCTTCATCCGTTTACTACATCTAGGTTCATCATCTTCCTGACTTGACCCTTGCGCAACCTCGTGAGTCCTTTTCCTAGGACTTCCTTCCTTTATTTCCTTATTAGGAAAAATATCCTCAAAGAACATTGCGTTCCTTGATTTTATGACCATTCCTATATTTATTTCCAGGTTCTCAGATTTGTGCACTAAAAATTGATAAGCACTACTATTTTGTGTATATCCAATAAAGATTTAATCAATGGTCTTGGGTCCTATTCTCACCTGCTTAGGTACTTCGACCTTTGCTAGGCACACTCACACTTTAAGGTAACCATAGAAAGGTTGTCTTCCTTTTCATAGCTTGTATGGGATTTTGTCTCTTTTCTTATGTGATAACTTGTTTAGAATGTGGTTAGCTGAGAGCAGAGCTTCCCCTCACATGTTCTGGGGTAAGTCCGAGCTAATCAATATAGCATTCATCATCTCCTCAAGAGTTTGATTTTTGCATTCAGTAACGCTATTCAATTGAGATAAGTATAGAGCTGTCATCTAATAAATGATGTCATGTGCTCGATAAAGTTCTTCAAACAAAGCTATATATCGAGTAGTCATTTGATGAATAATACCGTGCTCTTGACTGAGTTCTTTAAATGGAGCTATATACTCTCATCCTCGATCACTTTGGATCATTTTTATTTTTATGCTGAGTTGATTTTCAACCTCATTCTTATACCTCTTAAAGGCCTTAAGAGCTTTGTCTTTGCCTTTAGGAGATATATGTAACAGAATCTTGTGCAATTATCAATAAACATGATAAAATATATATTTTTGCCTTTAGTTTGCACATGCTTTATATCTGTATGGATTAACTCTAACAACATGGTACTTCTTTCCACTGAATGAAAAGGTGTTTTGGCCATTTTAGCCTCCACACATACCTCATATTTATCAGAAGGGTTGAACTCTAGATTCGGGAATAAATTTAAACGTACTAACTTTCTTAGTAAGTTTGAATTTATGTGTCTTAATCTACCATACATAAATTATAACACTCGACCAAGTAAGAAGAAGCTTTAACTTTATTCTCACCATCAAAGGTACGATGTACAATTATTACATTCATCTTAAATAGCCCCTTTTCTAGATAACTATTACCTACAAATTGACCAACTTTAGTCAGTACAAACTTATCAGTCTCAAATACAAGCTTAAGATTAGCTTTGCTTAACAGTAAGCTAGAGACTAAGTTCTTGCGGATGTCTGGGACATGTAGTACATCCTTGAGGGTCAGCTCCTTTCCCGAGGTTAGCTTCAGGACCACCTTACCCAGATTGATAATTTTGGATGAGCAGAGTTTCCCATAAACATCTTTCGACTAGTTATCGGTATATAGCTTGAGAACATCTCCTTATCTGAGCAGAGATGACGGGTCATACTCATGTCTATGAACCACTCTTTCGGATTGTCTACTAGGTTAGCCTCGAAAATCATAGTTGATAGATCTATCTTGGACAGGTCTTCAGCCAGGCTAGCCAGTCCTTGATTGTCTTTCTTTGGCAGGCGATAATACTTAGCCATATGGCCGGGTTTTCCACAGTTGTAGAAGTCGCCCTTGATTTTCTTTTTCTTCTTGGGCTCTTGCTTCTCCTGCTTATCCCCAGACTTCTTCCTCTTTTTGACACCTTTCTTCCCTCGGCAAGGTTCACGGTGGTCTCAGAGGTAGCCTTACCTTGCTTGACTTTGGACTTTCGATTGTCTTCCTCGACCCAAAGCCTCATGATCAGGTCTTCTAGGCTCATATGCTTCCTCTTATGCTTGAGGTAGCTCTTGAAGTCTGTCCAGAGTAGAGAGAGCTTCTCGACCATCGTAGCCACTTGGAAGGACTCACTGAGTTGTATCCCTTCAACTTGGATCTTATGAAAGATCAGCTGCAACTCTTGTACTTGGTCGATGACCTTCTTGGAGTCCACCATCTTGAAGTCGAGGAACTACCTGACGATAAATTTTTTTTCTTCATCTCGGTATCCTTTGTTTTGTACTTCTTCTCAAGTGAACTCCACAGCTCCTAGCGGTCTTAGCTACTGTGTAGACATTGTAGAGTATGTCTTCTAGTCTATTCAGGATGTAGTTACGGCACAGGAAGTCACTATGACTCCACGCGTCGAGGGTATTGATCTTTTTTTGATCGGTCTTGTTCTCCGCAATTTTTGGTACTTCCTCTTTCAGGAATCAAACCAAGTTGAGCGTGATCAGATAGAACGTTATCTTCTGCTACTACCTCTTGAACTCGATACTATTAAACTTCGCTGGCCTTTCGGTGTAGACAGTTCCTGGGATCGTAGTCAAAGCAATAGTGCTAGTCAATGCCATCTTCAAGTACACTAATGTCGTCTTACGATTGTTGGTCATAGAGGGTGTGTACTTGATTAGGATCGGGCACAATCGAGGCAAGTATTGGACACTTTCTCTGTAAGATGAGATTGTCCTATATAGTTTAGTATGCTACGCTGAGGCAATTGTCTCCAAGATATAATAACTATTGGGCATTTCCAAGATCATCGCACACGAATCTCAAAACTTTTGGGCGAACTATTATATACCCTGAACTTTCGAACTTAGAGAGAGGGAGAGAAAAAAGAACTATTGCTAATAATTGCTTGTGCAATGAGTTATTGGGACAAATAAAATGGAAGGGAGACCTCTCTATTTATAGGTGAGGAAGCCGTCATCCGAAGAGACACGAGCACTTATGAAGAGTCACCATAAATGCAAAAGTATTCCTTTGGATGGCCTTATGAATAGGTCTTATTCAAATTCGTGTCCCTTTGGATGACACTCCGGATAAGCTTTATCCACCTCGAGCCTCTTCACATCCCTTCCGAGTTTCTCTTCTTGGACTTTTGCACTTTAAAACCCTCAGCCCCATAGTAACAAAATCTCCAAGGATTTTGGGCTCATTCACCTATTTTTCCAGCAAATTACACATGGATAGACTTAGGAAAGGTGTCGTTGTCATTTTGACTATTAATTTTGTAATATAATTTAAAAAGTGAAATTGGTAGGATCCACGTAAAACCGAGACCTAGTACAATCATGATCAATGAAACCAATGCGCAGTTTGTGTAGTGGTACCAGGGGCTGCACTTAGAAGGGCGAACCAAGGCTCGATCCTCCCGACAGGGGCGGAGCCACATGCATTTAAGTGGGGTTAATTGACTCCACTTAATTTTATTTTTTTTATAATTAACTATATTTTTTAATATATATTCCTATTAAAATCAAAAATTGACCCCATTAATTTTAAAATCATTAGGAATTGACCCCACTTGCGAAATTTTCTGGCTCCACCTCTCTCCCCCACAACAGCGTTGGGAGAGGTTTAGACCTTAACTTCGGGACTCGCTTCAAACAGGAATAGTCGGCCCCGTTGAAAGTCCATAATGAGCTAGGTTAGATACCTGAGTATTAAAAAAAATGATCAATGAATACATAAACCAGGGCCCATACTGTCGATTGGAGACGTTTCCCCGAATTTCTCTCCTCCGATTACGATTGATTGGCCATTGTCAACCTCTGAATCAAAAGTTTGAATTTTGTTGTTTGGCAGAATATTTCAGGTCATGGGTTTTGTTTTAGTGAACGAAATAAATAGAAATTGGTTATGTTTTACGTTTTTTGGTTTTATTTTTAGATTAGGATAGTTATATTTTGGGATTATTTTAATAAGGGAAAATTACGCTCAGGCCTCTCGGGTTTGAGGAAATTCGTGTTTTAGCTCTCCTATTTTTTTTATTATCATTCACCCCTTAATGTTTGTAGAAAGTGTATATTTTACCCACTCTCGTCGGAATCCGGCGATTTCTCTGGCAAAAGTGGACATGAGATTACGAAAATACCCTTTTCATTTTAAAAAAACAAATAATTAGGGTTTCTTTTTGAAAGTTTGGGTTTAGAAAGTTGTTGGAGGTCGGTCAACATGGATTCATATGGGAAGGTTGCAATCGAGTTACACCCTCATGCTCGCTCGCTCCTGCTGCGTCGTCGTCGTCTTCTTCTTCTGTCGGGACTAATCCACCGTCAATTTTTTTTAAGTAAAATTTTTTTCCTTTTTCATATTTGGAAGATGAAATCTTCTTCTAGCAGGTTCGGATTACGTTTCATTTGGGCTTGGACGGAGTCACATTGACAATTACATAGCGCATGGATTCAGTGATTATTTTTTCTTCCGAAGTTTGTCTGATTTTTAGAAAGTTGTTTCCATTCTGTAATCGGTGCATCAATTGCAAAAGTAATCTGACATGCTTAACAAACCGTCGGTCGGTCAAAGAAAAACTCATCATTAAGTCTAAATCAACAAATATTGATTTTAATTTGTTTTTAAAAAGAAAAGGGTATTTTGGTAATCTTAGGTCAATTTTTGCCGGAGAAATCGTCCGATTCCGGCGATAGGGGGCAAAATATATATTTTTTGCAAACTTGAAGGGTCGAATGATAATAAAAAATAATATGGGGGCTAAACACGAATTTCCTCAAACCAGAAGGGCCTGAGGGTAATTTTCCCTTTAAATAATTACGTCATTTTCCACGACATTATATATTGTGATGGCAAAACACGTAATGACATATATTATGAGATGATCGGAACTCATTGTTAATGAAAATTAAAATAAGTTACATTTATTCTATGTATTTAAACTATAAAGTAGTTAAGTGAGAATATGTGACATCACTAAGTTAAATTCTCTCCAAATAATGTTTTTCTTTGTTCTGTAATGCATATAATTGCTGAGGACAAAAAAAATGTATTGCTGCTGACCTAGTCTTCGTGGACCAGATTTTGATTGACAAGGAGACAAGTATGGCTCCAAAATCTTCATTTAAGATGACAATTATTAATGTTGAAGATTCTTCTGTAATTGTCAATTCAATAGTTTATGTAATCCGGATAAAAAAAATAATGTATTTTAAGTGTAGTACCTGCCAAGTATTGTGTGGTACCAACATAATTTTATAGTCATTGCTGGTCTCATGCTAACGAATTGTTCATTTAAAAAAACTCTTAAGGAGCTTCAATAATTGAAATTGACATTAAAAAAAATAAATATATCTTATAACGAGATATCTTTAATCCGAGCCTCATGGTATAAATCTCGAGAGTTAAATCTTTTATGATCTAGCACGATTCAAAACTTCGATCAGACGGTGAATAAAAAAAGTGCAAATATTACTTCAAAGTTGGTAAAGCCCATTGAGCCTCTTGTGGACAAAAAGACTAAAAGAGCATGACAAATGTGATTGGTTCAAGAAGTGGTCCTCATAATTTGGATTTGGACTTGAAGCGGCCTGCTGGGGCCCAATATAAAAAACAAAACAACCATCGAATCGTAGGCCCAAGTTCGATTGTCCAATACCGAGTTAAGAAAAACCAAAAAATAGGGTAAATTACCCTCAAGTCCCAGTCTTATGGTCAAATTTATGATAGAGTCCCTGGATAATTTGAATTAGATATAAAATCCTTACTTTTATCCAAAATATTGATTGGGGGTCCTTGCATGACGTCAGCACCGAAATTTTTATTTTTTCAACATGGAAAATGACATTTGTACCTTTGCAATTAAAAAATTAAAAATTAAAATTTTCTATCTCTCCCCCCTCTCCTCTTACGTCTCCTCCTTCCTCCCTTCTCTCTTTCTCCATCTTCTTTTTCTCCATTTAATTCCAGATTTGTTCTTACATCTAAACTCAATCTAAACTAATTAAATTTGAACATAAAATCCATGTACAACACCATCTTGGAAGAAACTCAACCGTTAATATTGAAACAAAATCCAAAACCTATTTGTCGATGGCTTTAACAAAACTTAAAAATCCATGAAAGCATGGTTTGCGATCTAATTGATTCCTAGAAAACCCAAAATCCAATCTAGAAACCAACCCATCAACATTGAAAAACATTGGAACCCACTCTACGAATAGTCCCAAAAATTTCCGTTTAGGGTGAAAAAAATAGGGGTAGCGATAATGTATGAGTATGATCCGTTTAGACTCGACGATACGATACAAAGTCGTTTCCATCCTCTCGATCCGAGACATCGAAGTTCGATGCCATGCAGTGCAGCTTAATAGTCGTCGATTTGGTTGAAGTCAGAACTGGGATTCTTGAGTTCAGGGCATTAAAGAAAAATATCTATTGTAATTTGCACATCTTGAAACTATATTTCTATGGTAGATTTTTTAGACCTACCGAAATTTGAACCCAAAATTCTATGAAATTTTAGAACATTTATATTGTTAGACCAAATTGTGGACCTTATAGTAAATTGGAGGACCTTATAGTAAAATTTCCCTTATTAAATTATTTTCACTACCGAACTCCACCTATATCATGATAACGAAACATTAATTTATGTTAAGGCTTCTGGTCCTTAATCGTACCATCTGATGATAATTAATTAATTCAGATAGCGATAATTAGGACCACACATATGACGCATTATATTCGTATAGTGATAGTTAGGACCACATAGTAGTAATGGACAAGTCGAGGTATGCAACCTCCGTCGGAAACTTTAATGTCTCATTTGGATGGCCACAGACAGGAACTTGTTATTCTATCCGAAAAAACGTCGTTGCCAATATCTCATATTGTGCAAGGATAATGCGCGGAAGAATTTGAATTCACTTACATTTTAATTTTACAATTTTGGCTCACTAAATTTCTTGTTACTCATATCAAATTGGTTATTCTAATTTCTATAGTTTTTTGTATATAAAATTTTAAACATATCATCGTGTTAAATTATTTAAAGGTAAGTATTATTAATCATCATGATATATACAACCTTTTTAATTGTGATATTCTCCGGGTCATGGCCAAATAGAATTGGAATACTCAGTCTCGTTAAAATCCATATCACACCAATTTTACAAAAAATGTATGGTTTGGAAAAAATACTCTCATAAGAACATCTATCTTAACGTTAACATCACAAATGTAATAACAAACCGTCATATGAAAACAAAGAAAAAACAACCTAAAAAAACAAACGACAAGAGACCAAACTCCAGCAGCTGTAACAAAAAAAGCAGCCACCTAACCATGACATTAAGACACTAAAACCTGAAGCAACAGCAACCGGTAATTGACAGTCGCGTTGATTGGCAGTCGAAATCTTTATGGCATTCGTGCAAAAAGGAATTTTAAGGACTTCAAAATGGCAATTTGCTAAAGTCATATCAAAACTATATATAAATTACTAAATTTGATCGAAAATATTTTTTCTAATGAGTTAACCTGCAGTCGAATCAAAATTGGTCGGATCTCTTAACATCAACAGGTCATTTCGTGAGCCGCCTTAATAAACAAACTGGAACTATCTTCCAGAAATAAAATTCTAAAAAAAATATCTTCCGGAAATGAACAATCACTTTACCACAAAATATTATCAAATACAATTAATTTCATATTTAAGTTCCAATTCGCGTCCACCTCACTATAGCAAGCAACTCTCTTTCACTGTTACACTGTCCTAAACTAAGTATCATTTGCATTTATTGATTCAGAAACTGTGACATTCTAATCTGTATCCATCTCCCTAAATAAAAACCTAAAGTACCACCGGGTAACTTGAAGCAGAAGAAAGCGACAATGAGCTCAAGAGAACCGATAAAGCTTCCCGTCCTCGTCTTCACCAAGGAAGGTCTCGAACCGGGCACGGCCAGTTGGGTTAAGACGAGGTCCGCTGTCAGGGAAGCACTCGAAAGCTACGGCTGTTTTATGTTAGAGTACACCAAGATATCTCTAGAGCTAAGGAAAGCTGTCTTTGGGAGCCTTAGGGAGTTATTCGACCTTCCCACGGAGACCAAGATGAAGAACAAGTATGAGAAGCCGTTGATTGGCTACGTGGGACAGATCCCCCAAATCCCTCTCCATGAAAGCATGGGAATTGACAATGCAACATGTTATGAAGCTCTTCGAGATTTCACTAATATCATGTGGCCTAGTACTGGCAACCAACATTTCAGGTACATAGAGATTCAATTTTAACGATACACCTTGAAATTCGAGTTCCGTATATTGTTTACGCCAATCAGGACCAAATCTTGTACGTCCTTCAGTTCATCACCCCTGTTAGGCCAAATGTCTCTTGATTTTTTTTAATAAGTTTAGAGTCGCATCTCATGTATATTAGTACTTATACAAATTCAACTACTTTTGAGATCTAACTCAAGGTCCTAGTACCGGCAGAGTTGTACCGAAATTTTGGTCTGGCAAATACTTGTAATTTTTTAAATTATTCAGAGCTTAATATTTCTGAAAAACAAATTGTGGATATAATGTGGGGTAAAATTAAAATTGTCAACAATTATAGTACTTTATGATTTTAATTAAAGTGAGGCCAGCTGCCCGCAACCTACAACTTGGCTACTCCACTGAAAGATGGAGCAAAATTACAGTATAATATCAGAATTCAAACTCCAAAATATTCATTTTTTAACTAGATTTTTTTCATGACTACAATTCGAATCATGTAACCTTGGTTATTTTGTGTCTTTTAATAGTTTAAATTTGGATGATCAATACCTTATAAATGTTTGAATCCATGTTATTTTTTTTGGGTATCGGCAAGGGAGGCAATCTTCAAGTATGCAAAGCTAATGGGCGAGCTAGATCAAATGGTGAGCCAAATGATTTTCGAAAGCTACGGAGCAGGGACGCACCATAAAGCTTACTTGGAGTCCACCACTTACCTTCTCCGGCTCCTGAAAAATAGAGGACGTAAATTGGACGAGCCCAATTTAGGGTTCATCACCCACACCGACAAGAGCTTCACGACGATACTCCATCAAAATGAAGTCAACGGCCTGGAGATCGATACAAAGGATGGGATGAAGATCAGTGTGGAGTTCTCGTCTCCTTTCTCTTATGTCGTCGTTGCTGGGGATGCCTTGATGGTGAGAAGATGGATTTTATAGTCTTTTTTCTTATTACTGGGATAAATTATTAGAGGGTATATAATAAAAATAAAAAACGTGGTTTAGGTATAAACATTTTTTTGTTAAGTAGTTTTAGGTATGAACTAGTTCATGTTTCGAACCTCTATGTAGCTAACTCATAATTAAGATCATATTTTTCATGAGAAATGTGAAACAATGGTTAATTAGGAAATTAATGCATACGCTAATGGGTAACAACATGTGAATTTCTGTCTTTAAAACAGTAGCAAGAATTAAAGAATATGAAAATTTTATTTTTTGGTGTTGAATTAATTTAGCTTTTCTGATATGATCTAATTTAATTTGAAGCATAGATAATAGACACTATGATCCAATTGAATGGTGTGTGTTTAACACTTTGGTATCATGGGCAAAGACTATATCCAGAATCAACTTCTATCATCTGCTCGATTTGTTATTTTTAAATTTGAGACTTTGTTTAAAAATATTGAATTTTTTTTTTCATTTAAACAAACTCACATCGGTTATTGAACCAAAGTAACCCGAGTCATTTCTTGCTAATTTCTGTCTGGTTCAGGCATGGAGCAACGACCGAATCATATCTCCCAGCCACCGGGTGATCATGAATGGGAAAACAGACAGGTACTCCCTGGGAATGTTTGCCTTCAACAGCGGAGTCATAAGTGTACCTGAAGAGTTGGTTGACGAGGAACATCCATTAATGTACAAGCCATTTGACCATATTGGCTTGCTTTACTATTATCGTACCGACGAGGGATACAGGTCCAAGTGCCCCATTAAGGCCTATTGTGGCATTTGATTGGATTCGTCGTGAAACTACTACAATAGCTTGTTAATGTGAATATGGTTGGCTACTTCTTGCATGTTTTTTTTAATAATCTCTCGCATCCAAAATCGAATATTACTAGACGAGATGGCTCTTCGGTGGTGTGGTGTCTTGTTTGATCTTTACAAGTGATGTATGTCTGTATAATATTGTGTTTTTCTACGTCCTCGGGTGCTCTTAAGTTATGCAAGTTACTGCAATAGCAATCAATTTGTGTTATGTGAAATATTATTCCCCAAAGTAAAATAATAGTTTTGCGTACGTGTGAAGGATTCAATAAGTTTATTTGAATCATTGTATCCAATATTTATTATGTCAATTAATCAACCTTGTAGAAAAACAAGATTTCTAGTTTGTGTTCGAAATTCGAAGAAAATATAATAACTAATTTAGAATAACTGGTATTGACAAAAATAATAACATTCCAAATATTGTTGAGGCTGGGTATTTAAATGTTCAGGATTCAATTTTCAAGGAAGTTAATAGCAGGAGAACAGTAAAATTAACTCGCATCCAACAATATCCGCCAACTCAATTTCTCAGAATTTTTAAAAAATCCTCGAAAACGATTTGTTATTTTAAAACTCATCATGACCTCAGCTTTGTTTGTTATGCACGGGAGTAAGTAACCTGCTCATGGAAATCTTGAGATTCCTTTAAAAACAACTTCAAATCCTTATCAAAAGATCAACTTCACAAACTTATTTTTAGATTGGACTAATCCCGTGACCGTTGGATTTTACTTGAAAGAGACCTCAAAACTTGATCCAACCGTCAAGTTACATCGGTTCAAGCCCCCAATTAACCAAATCACTGGCGCAAATAAATATGTTCGCCCTTCAAGCTATACCATTCCACACAAGAAAGTTCACTAATTTTCATATCAAGCAACAACAGAAAAACACTAATCTAGAAAGAAATATGGGATCGGAAACAAAATCGCACAAAATTCCTGTGGTCTATCTATCCGAGGATTTAATCCTTAGTCCTGGCTCAAGTTCCTGGATCTCAGCCTGTAACGGAATTAGGCTAGGACTCGAGGAATTCGGTGTTCTTGAGGTGGTTTATGATAAATATTCTGAGGAATTCCATAAAAAAGTGTTTGGTGTGTTGGATGAATTGTTCAAACTCCCACAGGAAACCAAGATGAAAAATGTGAATCCCAAACTGGGACATGGCTACATGGGGAAGATCTCTGCTTTCCCAATCCATGAAGGCTTGGGAATTGAGAATCCCATCAGCAAGGAGGAGTGTGAAAAGTTTACCAGTCTTATGTGGCCTAATGGCAACAATCAATTCTGGTACGTTTTTTGATTCGTTTGCTTGAACTCAGAAAAATATTTTTGTCCTGAATGATTTTTATGGAGCCCAAGATTCAATTTTGGTGGGGATAAGATCCAATTAATGAATGTAAGGTTCATCTATAGATGAAATCATGTAAGATGCTATTGACTTCTAGTGTTTGCTTTACTGATTTACAAGCGTGGAAGGTTGGAAAAATGATAGACAAAAAAAGTTATTTAAAAAAAGACAGTCAAAATTTTCAATCAGCAACTTGATAAATGACTAGGAACATCGTCATCCTAATTTTTAGTATGGAATTGATTATTGACTGATGATAGTCAAGACCAACTTCTATGAATGGTCAAAATGTTTGTTCAGTTTTATGACACCCCGAGTCGTTTATGTTAGTTAAACCAATGAGCATGAACCTCCTTTAATGGAAGAAACTATAGACAAGACTCTTAATAGCTAAGTTCAATACTTATCAACAACAATTAGATCAAGTATCAATTGAGTTATAATTAAATTTTAAGTTTGAATTATTAAGAATGCAATAATGTTAACTATTTGGTAGTAAAGCATATTTGACGCGAATCTCGACGGATCAATTTATATACTTTTATTGATGTATAATTCACACTAATACGACAACGGTTAAACTCTTAAGAACAATACATATGTACTTACGTGAAAAAAATGATTGATTATAACAATTGGCTAAATTCTTGAATTACTCGAATTAGCGAGACCATCAATTCATACGCCAAGATAGCAGCTGAACTGGAGCAACTAGTGGTAAGGATGCTGTTCGAGAGCTATGGGATACCAAGATACGACTCTGAGTCCCACATAAACTCGAGCAATTACCTGCTGCGACTGTTAAGGTACCGCAGAACTTTTAATTTATTCTACCTTTTATCAAATTTGAGAATAGTTTTTTTATGCCAAATAAATCTTTGTAATCAAGAGTTTTGTTTCATTTTATTGAATCAAATAGGACGAACATAGTAAGAGATTGACAGCATATGTAAATTCTATGCTCCCCCGCTGTAATTGTATTCCATTATGCAAATCATAATCAATGAAATTTTGATTTAAAAAAAAGGTACCGTAAAGCCGACGCGGACTCCAATATTGGATTTAGGCCACATTCTGATAAGACCTTCGTCACCTTTCTCCACCAAAATCATGTCAATGGGCTCGAGGCTAGAACCAAAGACGGCCACTGGGTACCCTATTACCCCTCTTCACCTTGCTCCTTCGTGGTCATCGCTGGTGATGTGTCTATGGTAGGTATTACATTCATATGTCGGTTATAAGAATTATCCAACCCCTGTCGTTGGATCTTTCGCCATGAAATTAAACTTGCTATCCGTTCATAATCACGCTTGTTATACAATATTTGAAACTGTCGGTTCACCTATCTGACTGAATTTTTAAAACATTGGGATAATGTGTCAAACAAATTTAGACAAAGTTAAAATATATTGACATATTGGTTATACGAGATTTCAAATATAATTTTTATTTTTGAAAGGTTACATCAATTATTGGAGACAGTAACGCACCATGACGATGAGTGGGGGAATTCGTTCCCATCCAAATTCCAAATTTCATATGAAAAGTTTCCAGTTTTTTCATAGATTGCCCCTTTAAATTTGATGTTTCACAATCTATTCAATTAAGTCATAACAAATAACTTAATAATCTAATAGTTATACAATATGTTTAGTGTCTAGCATATGCATTGTCATCAACATATATAGCCATATGCGGAACTTTTTTGACTAACAAATATGAAAATTATAAATAATGCTTTTAACAATCATTTTCTTTGTCACGCCACAACATATAAATTATTATTATTATTATTATTTTATTAAAAAATATAAATTTTCTGTAGTGCCCCAATAGAAAAACTTATATGCAAGAAATAAAAGCAGTAATTGGCGAACTTTTATTGATTATAAGACATAATTATGCATCAGGTTCTCTACAATTTTTTTGATAAATTTCTGGATAGGAATAGAACAGTAAATATGACTGATAATGGTGATCTAATGGATGCTGCTTAATTATTTAATTAATGTAATTTGATCAGGCATGGAGCAACGACAGGATACAATCTTCTTATCATAGGGTCATCATCAATGGGGAGGAAATCAGATACTCGCTGGGACTCTTCGTGTTCCTGAGAGGCGTAATAAAGCCGCCGGAGGAACTTGTCGACGACGAGCATCCGCTGCGGTACAGGCCATTCGAGCATCAGGAGCTTCTCGATTTCTTTGCGTCCACCAATGCAGAAAATAAGCGGGAAGGCAGCATTATGAAAGCCTTTTGTGGCATTTGATCTGGAGTATTAATTACGATGGTCCGATGATATCTATGAGTAAAATGTATCGTTGGCTAGTGATTAACAAAACATACTCCATGGTTTTGGGTTGAATGTCAAATTATTGTCGGTTATTTCACATAATGTATTTTTGTACATGATTGAAAATAAGAGGTCAATTGTGTCAAAACTGGACATGATTGAAAATAATGGTTCAGTATGTTTTTTATATGTAACTTTTTATTATTCAAACCCAAATGTACAAAATGTACGTATTGTTAACAACCTAAGGCATAGTTAAGATGCTTAATCACTTAGCCACCTAAATCATTACTAGAGTTAGACTGAATCAAGTAACTGGAGACTCGGTAAATGATAGAATATATGAGAATCTCTTGATTATTTCGTATCTCATCGAAGATTATGTTGTTTCTATGAATCTGAAATCCCCACATGATAGCCTTGTTTAGAGCACGCCAGAACTTTGCGGGCATTCCGTTTTGCAATAATTCTGACCATGCTGAGAATGATGTTGCCACATAAATCAACAATTAAGTATGTACGGGTAAACATTATCCATCATGTTAGGCCCAATAATTAAAAAGTCCAATAATTAGTGCCAACTCCATAAAAAACAAATTAAGGTAAAAAGTATTTTTTACACCTCCACAAAATTACAAATTTAGGTAAAAAGGTGATAAGGACTAAATTGATATAAAACAAAAAGGTGGGGTGAGTTGGCTTAATTTTGACAGGGACGTTTCTCTATAAAAGGAAAATCTCTGGTGACCATTTACACACTTGGCCACGTCCAAAAACACTCTGAGAAATGGGAATATCAGTTTAGTCACTGATATTCCCGGTAGATATACGAATAGGTACATTCGTGAAACTCGGGCTCCGATTCGTTTCAAACGTGATCGGGATTCGACCAGCAACTCACCAACAACGTTCCTGGACCTCGTATGTACACGCTACAAGAGGTAATTGTATTCTAATTACCTTAATTTATGATTAATTGTGCATGTGATTATTTGCGTAATTTATGTTAATTATGCTATATAATCCAACAATTAGTATCAGAGCATGGTTAGTACATGTTCTTGATGTTATATGGGGGTTTAACTTGAGTAATTATGTTGATAATCGAGTTGGTTATATTTAAAAATTAAACTCAGATTATTTTTGGGCTTATTTGCAAACTGATTTTGTCAATTAAGCACCAAATCAGATGTTTGTAATGTTTCACGGACTGATTTGATTTTCACGGAAATTCAGTGACCTAAATGTAATTTACCACCCCCAAATTGAAAAACCCTAACTATTTGGGCAATTTTCGTCCGAATCCATTCCCAAGCAATTTCCAACCAAATCCGGTCATTTCGACATCGGATACCCACTCCCATGCATTCCTCTATACCGTTCCGAGCACACTGATACCCGTTTCGTTCATCGTCGTTGCTGGAATCATTTGGTCGAAGCATTTGAAGCTTCATTTATCATCGAACGGAGATGACCTCCGTGAGCGAACACCAGGACACGACAGCCCGTGCGCGACCTATGGTCGTGACCAGGAGGTGACGATGAGTCGATTCCGACCGTCAGTGTCGGACAACTCGCTGTCATTTGGCCGCTGTCGAAAGAGGAGGTGTGGCGAGGGTTTCTGCGTTCGGGGCGGGGAGAGAGAAAATGGGGAGAGAGGAAGGGAAGAGATTGTGTCAGGGGCATTTTTGTAATTTCATGATTTTCGCAAATTATTTATACCCTAGGTCGATTTTGAATTGAACCAGTCGAATTAGACTGATTTAATGGTTCGACCTACTCGATTTTGATTCTATTTTGACTTTGAGTCAAAATAGATTATTTGGATAGTTTTTTGGTTGAATAAAATCTGTTTTTATTCAATTAAAATTTGAAAAATTACATATTAATTTCTAAATTAAGTTTTGTACATAACTTTTAAAAACTTAATTTTAAATCCTAATTTGGTATTAATTTTATTTTTTAATTGAATAAATTTATTATTCAATTAATTTTTAAAATTTAAAAGATTTTTTAAAATATGTAATTATTTTAAAAGATCTAGATAAATTTTTGAAATATGTTCTGAAAATTACTAGACATAGCATAAATTGCACGATGGATCATCGGAAGATTGAAAATTTAATTTTCAGTCTTATTTTTGGGAAATATGTGATTTGACCCAAAAATTATTTAGCATTAATTGCTAGATAACCATGTCCACCTGGAGTTATCCAAACATTGACACTAAGTCTATAAGATAGCGTGTAATGTAGAGGCGTTTATCACCACGGATAACCAAAGATGACATGTATGTGACAGTTGAACATTTTAATACAATGTATAAAGATATACAAGATGCCATTTATTTTGGTGTTTACAATTTTTGAGGGAGGATTGGTCAGCAATATTTTGTAACTTGCTAACGATCCTTAAAATCTAATCAGGCATGAGTAGTCCTTGGAATCCCCTAGTGTAAAACCATAAGATTGCTCGTGTCATGCTTTTGAAGCATTTAGGGCACAAAGGCCTCTTAAGGGAGATGTGTCCCCTACTGTGTTGAAATTGAGAAACGGTTTTGAGATAACCTGTTACTCGGCTAAAGAATACACTTATGTATTTCTATTGGTCTTGTTCATATGGATTTTGGACTCAAGTCTGTTCACTCTGGTGAACCTTGGGAGTCCGACCATTGTATGCTATCATGTCATCCTGTCAAAGTCTAATGGGAATGATCCAAGTATGGATCTAGATTCTCAGACTTAAACTCCAGGATACCCTTTTAAAGATTTGATGTGTGATTAGGTTTGTATTGTCTAGTGTATTCCCCATGTAAATACTCTGTTTTGGGGAAACACTTTTGTACAATAGGTTGTGTACCTTTTTTCGGAGTTAATTTGTACTTTTGTTAGTACAACCTCAGACATGTGTGAAACTTGGTAACAAATTGTGTACTTATTACTTATGTAATAAGTTTTGCACTTATTATACAACTGTATACTTGTGTTTTTGGATGCGTGTTTATATATTCAGAAACACTATATGAATAAATTGTGCTTATTATTCATATGCCACTTGAGTTTACTATATATGAACTTTGAATGACCTTGGTTGGAGATTAAATCTTGAATGGTAATGGAAAGCACGCTAGCGACCACTTCGATTTTGAGATTAATCAAAGACTCTGTGTCATTAAAGTTATGAGATTATAATAAACTGGTTCATATTGCCTAAATCAAACTTATTGATGTGTTCTTGTATTTTAAATTCCCTATAGAGAATGTCAGTTTATTCTAGAGCATTAAAATCTAGTACATGTTCGAAGAACTGGAAGTTCTCGAACTAGTACATATTATTTTGTTAGAACCTAATATAGGCAACACTACACAACATAAGCATGATTGTCATGTTTATGCTGTTTGGATATAAAAAACTCTGTTGTACATTTGATATTGCTGAGTTTTATTATGGATAAAATCACAAGGCAATTTCGTGTTTATGAGAACATGAAAGAACTTTGGGATGCCCTCAAATTGATATTTGGGATGCTTATTATGTCAAAGCTTTGTGATTTGAAGATAAGGTTTAATACCTTTAAAAAGTATCCTGATATTCTTATGTAAAAAAATATTTGAGGATGATGTCTATTATGATTAGTGACATGACATAGGCTGGTCACATACTTAGCAATGAGCAACAGATTCAACCTGTCATCCATTCTTTGCCTCTAAGCTGAGAACAGATGAAGTTGAACCTTACTTATTTCCAATCACCTAGTAACATTTGATGATGTTGCTAGATACCTTGAGTTGGAAGAAAATCATTTTCTTCCTACAAAATCTTATCCCGAAGCAAATTTGATTAGTTCAAATAGCTCCGAGAAAAGAAAGAAAAAGGGGAAAGGAAAGAGTAAGGGTTCCTAAAATCCAAAGGCTGAAAACTTAGGACCTTAAAGTAGATAGCTCCTGGTCTATGAAAAGAGGCAATTTAATATTTCTAGGTGAAATATTATAACTGTCATAAGAAGGGATATTTTGCATAAGGTTGCAAAATATCTAAGTAGGTACATTTAAACTCTAACATGTATGAGGTTAATGTATCTTCTTAGACCCTCCTTGTTGAATCACATTCTATATGAATGAAAGATTCAGGAGTAATAGACCATAAAACGAGAGATCATAGTTCCTTTATTGAATATTGACAATTGTCGACTGGAACAAAAATCATTTTGATGGTAACAACTTGTCCATGGATGTAAAAAGTATAGGCACTTGTAGATTACACCTTTGTGGTGGACCTACTGTCCTTTTGCATGACACGTTGTTTGTTCCAGATATTCGATAGAACCTAATTTCTGTATCTACTTTGATGTCTTTAGGTTTTCATTGTTGTTTAAAAATGATGATGTTAGATTGTATTTGGATAATTCCTATTATAGCCTTGGATATAGATCAAATGGTTTTTTTATTATGGATAGTGATCCTAGTGAATGTTACTCGTTTGTCACTAGTTTAAACTCATCGAAAGATGATATTAAGCTATGACAGTGTGGACTAGGCCATGTGGGCCAAGATCGCTTATATTATCTAGCTAAAACTGGACTACTAGGTAAAATAGAAAAGTCTATCTTACCTAACAGTGTTTCTTGTCTAGAAGGAAAGAGTACAAGAAAATCTTTCAATACTAGGGCTATAGCAAAAATTTCTATTTCAATTAGTCTACTTAGACATATATGGTCAAATAGATGTGAGGGCAGCACATGGTGCGTACTACTTCATCACCTTTATTGATGACTATTTATGATATAGTCTGAAGTACCTGATTTCTCACAAGTCAGAGGCATTAAGTTGCTTCATGACCTATATGAGTTTTATGAGAATCAGAAAGATAGAAAGATAAAAGCTTTGCGAACTGTTCATGGCCGTGAATATTTTTCTGATGAATTGTAGAGCACTTTATATTATGAAAAGAATTGAACATTAGTTGTTCATTTCTTAAACATCTCAATAGATTAGGGTTGCTCAAAGAAGGAATAGAATCCTTCTTGACATGATAAGATCCATGATGGTAGAGGCAAATTTGCCAATATGGAGATGTGCTCCTAACTGCCACATGTGTTCTTAACCATGTTCCCTCTAAGTTTGGTACTACCACCTATTATGAAATATGGACAGATCAGTAGCCTGATTTATCCTATTTTAAGCCATAGGGGTGTGTGTTCTATGTCTATTCTACCTTAAGTACTTTTGGTAAATTAGGATCGATAGGTAAAAAAAGTATCCTTATAAGGTATTTTGAAATATCTAAAGGATACAAGTTCATAGGAGAACTGGACAATGGACAAGTAACAAAATTTGAATCATATAATGTCATGTTTTTAGGGGATGAATATTATACTGAGAAAGGTTAGTGAAAACCTTGATCTCTATAAAATAGTTGAGCTAGAGCCTTTTGGACCCCTTCTTCTCGGTGGGAGAATTGAGACAGAAAGTTTTGACTTTCCATCTCAACATGGCCCGGAAGAAAGTCATCTTAGTCCTGAAAAGCTTATAATTCTCTATTCCAGTGGGAGTATGGAATTTTTGCCTTGTATTAGTACAGTTCCTGGATACAATAAATATATGAGAGATATTTATCAGAATCAGGAATTTTGTAGGTGTAGTAGAACTAGCATACCACACTGACGATTTGATATCAAAGGTGAGGCTAATGCATACTTGGTATCACTGAAAAATATTAGTGATCCAAGTGAAGTTCTTCTAACTATTATTCAGGATAAAGATGAACCAGAAATGTGTCTGGTGCTCTGTCATCCCCACGAAAGGTTGAGTAGATTAATGCGATAGGGGAAGAAATATCTTTCATGACCAGTAATTAGGTTTAGTATCTAGTTGAACTACCTAAAGGACGTATGACTATTGAGAATAAGTGGATTCTCAAGGTCAAGAGCAATTCAGACAGTAGTGTCGAAAGATACAAAGCTTGTCTGATTGCATAGAGATTCAAGCAATAGGCAGGAAAAGTCTATGAATATATTTTTATGCTATTGCTTGGTTTATGTCCATTAGGGTTGTTTTGGCTATGATTGCTAACATGAATCTAGATTTACATCATATGGATGTTAAGATTGCTTTTCTCTTTGGAGAATTAGATAAAGTAATCTATTTGATTCGGCCTGAGGGCTACATCCAAAAAGGCTGCAAACAAAAGGTTTGCAAATTGAATTATTCAATTTATGGCCTTAAGCAATTGTCTAGATGGTGGTATATTCGTTTTCATAATAATATCATGGAAAATGATTTTATTATGATTCACGAAAACTACTGTGTATATGTTAAGCAATCAAGTAAGAATTTTGTCATCATCACATTGTATGTTGATGACATACTCTTGGCTATAAATGACATAGGACTACTTGTCAAAATCAAAGCTTGGTTTTCTTCCAACTTTGATGTGATAGACATGGGTGAAGCTGATTACATACTCGAAGTTATAATTTCGAGGAATCGTTTGAAGAGGACAATGTTTCCTTCACAAGAGACGTCTATTCGTAAAGTAGTAGAATATTTCAATTGTGATCATAGTAATCCAAAGTATGTCCTATTAGTAAAAGGTCATAATTTGTGCAAGGATTTTTATCCAAATATAGCTAAACAAATAGGGAATATGGAAACGATTCCATGAGTCAATGCAGTTAGTTGCCTAGTGTACACAATATTGTGTATGCAACCTGATATTTGTTGTGCTATTGGCATTATAAGTAGATGTCAATAGAATTCAGGCAATGCTCATTGTAAGTATTCTGTAACAACCAAGTCACTACAGCTTCTGCGAAGAATTTGTGTTTCCATTGTAGGACTAAGTATAGAGTTAGAAAACTCTAAAAGGTTGTGTATGAAACACATATCTTTCCAAGATATGGTTGTTAGACCCTATGACCAAAGCATTATCTCAAAAAGTGTTCGAGAAATATGTGAAGTTGTTAGGTTTATGACAGTTTCATTAATAAATAAGAAGTTTTGTTTTTGGCAATATGAATATCTTGAGTAACATGTCAGACAGAGAAGTAGCCCACTCACACAGGTGTTTACCTCAGTGGGAGTCAAATGTGTTGATTCTTGATTGAGATGAGGTAGTTGTTGGATATTTAGATGTGCAATGTCCTACGGCGGGAATGCCGTCTTGCTATGAGAGCAAGATTAGTTATGGGATGTAATCATGAGTTATTACATTTGGATCTTTCGTAATCCATATGATAAGAATTAAGTGGAACTTATCATACCTTCTGTCTTGAAGCCTAGAGTTAAGCTGTGGCTATGATTCTAGTATGGTGTTGATTGACATGTGTTCCTATGTAAAGGAATTCACACCATAACATGAGAATGAGTATCTTATGTGCTGTTCGACCATCGGATGGGATAAATGTTTATTGATTTCATAATCCCTAGTGTGAGACCGCGTTTCATGAACTGTGGTTCTCAATCTTTGCCCTTAAGATCCTAAACATATTCTGGAAGTGTGATTCAATGCTACTAGCTTAGTTAGTCCATGAAGAGGTTATGACATATTGATTCGACCTGGCAGAGCTAATTAGAAAAGCATGCTGAATCATTATGGAAAGAATATAGTTAAGAGAGAAGGAACTCTGTTCATCACATTTCGAGATTCATTGTCCAGGTGCATCAATTGTATTGAAAAGTACAATAGTGGACACTGATAAAATTGTTACATGAGTCCATGGTGAAAGCACACTTTATTATATGTGAGATGTCGAGATGCTACTATTCAGCTAGCTCGTGTGTTGGTGCTTCTGAATTTTAGCTCAACGTACTTGACGTGTGCTGGTCGCACAAAATCCTATAAATCGTTATCTGTACATTGTTGACTATGGTCGATGATGAATGAGTGTTATTTTGGGTTTTGGGCCCGATATGCATCCATTGTTGATTGTGTTCGATAATGGATGAGTGGGAGATTGTTAGGCCCAATAATTAAAAAGGTCCAATAATTAGTGCCAACTCCATAAAAAACAAATTTACGTAAAAAGTATTTTTTACACCTCCACAAAATTACAAATTTAGGTAAAAAGGTGATAAGGACTAAATTGATATAAAACAAAAAGGTGGGGTGAGTTGGCTTAATTTTGACAGGGACGTTTCCCTATAAAAGAGAAATCTCTGGTGACCATTTACACACTTGGCCACGCCCAAAAATACTCTGAGAAACGGGAATATCAGTTTAGTCACTGATATTCCCGGTAGATATACGAATAGGTACATTCGTGAAACTCAGGCTCCGATTCGTTTCAAACGTGATCGGGATTCGACCGGCAACTCACCAACAACGTTTCTGGACCTTGTTATTAATTGTGCATGTGATTATTTACGTAATTTATGTTAATTATGCTATATAATCCAACACATCACTTAGTTTTCCATGATAAAATCCGATTATCAAATGGAAGTTGATTTTATCAGTGATTATTTTAGATGAATAATTGTACTTTATTAGAACATATACTATAGCTACAAGAGTAAAGACGTAGCCCACCAATTACAAAGCATGATTTAAATCGGCCCAAAAACCACCCACCATTAGTAGCAACCATGATCTACGTAGCCCGAGGCGATTACGTAGCATGATTTTATTAATGTTGCATCCTTCTCGAAGGTACAAAGACTTCGGATTTACATTTTCAAATCTATGGATGATCAAACATAAGAATGGAAACTTAAGAATTTGAAAAGATCAATTCCTGGCTCCAAGCTCATCTAAATTTTTAATATCTAATTCAATCTATCCAGTTAAATTACACTTTAAATTCCTCGCATGGCACTTAATATACCCATTCATAGTTGCGTTCAGATTCATGCAACATGTTGGTCGCTGGCAAATATTTATTTATCGTTCTGAAGATATTTATTGGTCTTTATTATTTTGGTCTATCCTTTACTTGCGTCCTTCGTATTGGGCATTTACTATAAGATACGCTCAGTGACGAGAAAGTGAACACTCTCAAAGAATTGATTACTTGGAAGAAAATTGGCTGAGATCATATAAGATTTGTTTGCTGATTTAATAAGCCTGGATGTTTGACTCATGATAAATAAACCAAAGATTCAAGTAACTTGGTCAAACAATTATATTAATAACGAATTGGTCAAGTAGTAATAATCTGTTTGGTCCGTCTTTCTGGGTATAAATTAACCAAAAGTCCAACTTGTATGTCTGGCGAACACCATTTGTTCAGTTTTATTATCCTCCAAGTTGTATATGCGAGTTAGAACAGTGAACATGACATTAGTTATTTTGGAAGTCATTAACTTTTTCTGTTTGAAACCATGTGATATACTAAATGCTTACTGAATTGATTAATATATGTTTGAGATATGTTTAATTTTTTTTTGTAAGATCAATTTTTACATTAGTCTTATCATACCGAGATTTAAACTCGCAACTTTTGTCAAGTCATCTTATGCCTTAATCCTAACCATTTGAGAGTTGGGTATGATTATTGATGAATAAAGAAACTCTTCCACACGTTTGTAAAATGGTAGCTCACTTGCTAATTAATATAGTAACTCATTTACTAATGGATATAAATATTTGTTCCTATGTTAATTATTAGCAATATCTTAATAGCCAGCTCCCGTACTTCAACAATTTAATTGTGTTGGTGGAATCAAGTTTATTTTTTTCTGAATCCTTATCATTAATAAATCAATCACACCAATACAACAACGTACAACTCAAAGAACCGTACATATTTACATATGAAAAATTGATTATTATAATTAGGTTGACTTTTAAATTTTATGAATTAGCCACCACCGATTCGTGTGCCAAGAAAGTCGCTGAATTATGCCACGCACGATAACCAGCAAGTCAAAAAAAAAATAGCAACATAGAATAACAAACCACCAACATAGAATAAAAAACCAGTAACATAGAACCAAAAATCAGTAAGTCAGAACAGTAAACCAGCAAGTCGGAGAAAAAACCAGCAAGTAGGAATAAAAAACCAACAAGTCAGAATAGCAAGTCGGAATAATAAACCAGCAAGTCAGAATAATAAACCAGCAAGTAAAAAAAATATCACCAAGTCAAAAATTGATTCACTTCTTTAGCCCCCATATGGAGAATATATCCTTGTCCCCAACCAAGCCAAACCCACCCGAATTAGAATTTGGCTTGCCTGGGGACTAAAAGGGGTGTGTCCCCATATGGGGACTAACATCTAGATCGTTAGATTAATATTTTTTAAAAAAGATTTTAATCTAGTGGTGTAAAATAGCTCAAGGGCACTTTTGACTATTACCCAAACCTAAAAAGCCAAACATTCAATGACTTTCTTATTTTTAGCCCCATTATCATAAATATCTTTATTTTTAAGTAAATTTTAAATTTAAATATAACCATTCCATTTCCTATTTATCTTTCTCCCTCTCTTCTGCTTCGTCTTCTTCTATCTTCTAGGTTTTCCAAAATTCCTCAATATTCCCCCAAATAGCTTATTCGCTATGAAGAAGAAGTTCGAGACTCGTTTTCTTGTGATTAGTACTCTCCCTTTGTCCTCACTTCTTTATTTCTTCAAAAAATATTTTAATGGTGTTCGCTTTCTATTTTGTTTACGTACTGTTTTATTCAAGTGTTGGTGTTGGTTGGTTGGTTGTGAACAGGCGAGGATCAAGAAGATCATGTAGTCCGACGAGAATGTTAGGAAGATTGCCATGGCTGTGCCTCTTCTTATTAGGGAGTAATACAAAATTTTTTTAAAGATTTTCTAGTGGAAGTTTGAGTTTTTCTTTTCATGCTTCTCGGTTCATAGTTTATTATGTCGTGGAGAGGTTATTTTTTTGGTTGACGGCATCATTGATTGCGAATAATTTGACAATCAGCAAGTCAAAATAATAAACCAGCAAGTAGAAACAACAAACCAGCAAGTCGAAATAACAAACCAACAAGTCAGAACAACAAACCACCAAGTCAGAACAAAAAACCAGCAAGTTAGAAAAAAGACCAGCAAGTCGGAACAACAAACCAGCAAGTTAGAACAAAAAACCAGCGAGTTGGAACAACAAACCAGTAAGTCGGAATAAAAAGCCAGCGAGCCAGAACAACAAACCAGCCGAGTTGAAACAACAAACTAGCGAGTTGGAACATCAAAATAGCAAGTCAGAAATAGCAAACCAGCAAGTCAAAAAAAACCAGCAACATAGAACAACAAACCAGCAACATATAACAAAAAACCAGTAGCATAGAACCAAAAACTAGCAAGTCTAAACAATAAACTAGCAAGTCAAAATAAAAAACCAACAAATCGGAACAATAAACTACCAAATCGGAATAATAAACCAGTAAGTCGGAACAACAAACCAACAAGTCGGAAAAAAAACTAACAAGTCGAAAAATAATTAACATATGAGAGGGAGAATTAATTAATTCAATTAGGTGGGTAGTTACAGAGATTGGAGAGAGAAAAAAATAATTAGTTAATGGGAGAGAGAATTAATTTAAATTAGGGTTTATGAACCCTAATCCCTAAACCAAACTATCCTTATTTAATAAATTCATTTCATTAGTCCCCATATGGGAACTAAATCCTTGTTCCGAGCCAAGCCAAACCTCTCGAATTAGGCATCACTCGATAACTTCT
The DNA here is from genome assembly GCA_012979155.1 of Hypericum perforatum. NCBI lineage: Eukaryota > Viridiplantae > Streptophyta > Magnoliopsida > Malpighiales > Hypericaceae > Hypericum > Hypericum perforatum. Next base: position 326,739 of record SOPF01027659.1, on the reverse strand, counting down.
AAATTTGTCGCTGACAATCCTTCATATAAAGTGAAAGTAACAACGAAAATAACTGAAATGAGTCGTGACTTCATGCCACTCGAGTTTGTGGTCAACCAAAAATTTTGATTTTTCGAATTTCATTAAATTTGAAGAAAGTCGATGTAAGAAAATAAAATAAATTATAGTTTCGCAAACTCTACTCTATTAATAGTGGAGATTGCCCGTCTCGTTCGAGACATAAGATCACAGAACAGAAGTTCAACATAGAGCCCACCAAAATGAAAACGGCATCACACGATAACTGAAGTTACATTTAATGCAAGATAACTCTGGCTAAAATAAGCGATGCCAAATGTTTGAATGAGAGTATTATACTATAGATATTATATTTGAAAATGGACTAAATTTATAAACCAACTTGGGTCAATTTAAACTTATAGGTTGATTGGACAACCAGTTAGATATTTGGCTGTTTATATTTAAATCAAAACATCCAACTCAACATATAAACTTACGACAGCCAGTTGGCACACTACAATTGATTATAAGTTACAACTAGGCCACTACATTTCGTCGTTATTTACACTCGAAATTTATTTAATTGTATTCTTCATGTCAAAAGTCAGTATTCAATTTCACGACCAAAAAGTCGTCTGTGTTTTTGGGTTTAGGGTCTTGACTTATTCAGAGTCTTGCTTGAATGGTGGTAGTGAACGTGCTAGTTAGAGCTTGGCTATATGTTGGGTTTCATACATTGTAATTAGTTTTCTATAAGTGCTATTATATTACTATTTTAATATTAAGGTAGGTTACTATAAAATAAAATTTTTTTCTAGTTTTGGTGTAGTAGGATTTTGACTGTCGCAACTTATTTAACATGGTAAATAAAATATCACACTAAATAAATGCATAATAAAATAAGATTGGGCGCATGCAAGTTTATAATTTGCTGAGATACTACTCAATAGAGAACAGCTGTAATCACAATATTTTGGTATTTTTGTGACATAGAGAACCGAAGATTATGAATCTGATGACAAAATTTAAATGTAAGATTCATCAAATTTTGAACTTCAAAAATAAGAATCAACTATCCTAATTATTACCGCAATTTGAGAGTTGATTTGTGATATTGACGGAACTATAAAGTTATATAAGAGACTTCCTAAAATCAGTATCTATTTTTAATACTAATCAAGCTGAGACGGATAAAATATTGCATTATTGCATTATTGAGTATTGATATACGGACAAAAGTATATGTTTAGGTCCTGGAATTTAAACTTAGGGTAATTAAGCTAATTACACTTTTGTCCCAAGCAATTGGCCATTTTCCAATCAGAATGGATCTTTTGCGAGTCAATAGAAAGTAAATCTATCTGCGGAAATTTGGATTCCGTGAAAACTAAAGAGAAGATATATCTAGATGGAGACTAATTTTTTACCATCGGATCTTACTTTTTTTCAAAAAGTGTAGATCTGATGGTTTAAAATTTATCAGATATTTGACTTTTTGGCAAACACTAAAATCTCGCATTTTTCTCTATATTATTTTGTTTTTTTTTCATTTCCTTTTTTTCTTTCTCTTTGACTCTCCAAATTTTCTTTCTCTCTCTTTCTTTTTCATTTTATTTTTTTCTCCCCTTTCCGTTTTTCCCTTTTCTAAAAACCCTATTTCTTTCCTCCTTCGACGACCTCTTCCAAGCTGGTAGTCGAGACTTATCAGATAATCTCCTACTCCTAGTCAGCAATAGAGGCTTTTCGGTGACCTCCTTCTCCCAAGTAGTGGCTAGGGGCTTCTCCGATGACCTCTGATGACCAATTGATGGTCGAGGCTATCTTCGACGACCTCCTCCTCTTATCTTATGGCCAAGACCACCCTCAAAGTCGAAGTTCCTCCTTGTGTGCCTATCTACTCCCGATTGGCTTCCCTTCTTCTTCGATACTTCCTATTGGGTTTTACCTCGTCAGAGCAGTACTGGCTCCTGCATCTAGGTTCTTGAGCAATTTGCCACCCCATCCCCAACATCAAACCTCTCTTTAATGCCTCCGTCCATAGATGGCCCTCCCCTAATTGTTTCACTCATGGTGATTAGGATTTTCTTTAATAGATATTAATGATTCAATTGCTAGAGTTTTTGAGTTTGACTTATTTATGATACTGCTTTATGTTGTATGTGATACTAGTTTATGTTATATGTAACACTAATTTGATTTGTATATGATACTGATATTTTGTGTTGTATGTAACACTAATTTGATTTGTATGTGATACTAGTTTGATTTTTTTGTGACACCAGTTTGATTTTTATGTGACACTAGTTTAGCTTGCGTGTGATATTGGTTTTTCTTGTATGTGATATTGGTTTGGCTTATATGTGATAATCGTTTAGCTTCTATATGATACCAGTTTCAAGTGTTTATCACACTTATTTGATTGATTAATGACACTAGTTTGCATGCATAATGTCACTAGTATGAAATAGTTTTAAGGCTAGTGCAACTAATTATTGATATTGGTTTGTGTTGTATATGATACTAGTTTGACTTGTGTGTGACACTAATTTGACTTTTGGTCGTATGTGATAGTGATTTGACTTGTATGTGATACTAGTTTAGCTTCTATATGATACTAGTTTTTTGGTCAATTTTTAAGTTTTAAGTGTTCATCACACTTGTTTGACTATTAGATTAAAATGATTATGAGGTTGGTTTATGATATTAGTTTGCAAATGTTATATATGCAGGAAAAAATTTTGAATTACACACTCTTCAACCTCGTCACACAAGATATGAAAACTTTTATTATCATAACAACAATGGATTATATTTTGTTGGTGGATATGATGATAGATTACATTTAGTTTGTAAATATGATGATGCTGGTTTTGTTTATGTCACGACACTTTTTGATGTGTAATCATATTGGTTTTGCTATGTCACGATATTGGTTTTATGTTTCAAGAGATTAGTTTTTTATGAAATAATATTAATTTATTTTTATTTATCACATTATTATTTTATTTTGTCAAGAGAGTATGTTTTAACCCGATTTTAAACTGTGCATTTCTTGTTTATATGATTTAACAACTAATATTAGTAAATTTCATAACTACTATACTAAACATTATAACTAATTATTATTTAATTAAAAAAAACAAACTCAATAAACACGATGACTATTGTCAATTCTCAGTTGAAAAATAGTGATACTAACAACCAAATTATTGTTACTTACAACCCAAGCTAATGTCATTTACAATCAAAATTAGTAACATTAATAACTCAAACTAGTGTTACTTATAACTAAAACCAGTCACTTACAACCCAAACCATTATTACATATAACCAAAATCAGTATGACATATAATCAAAATCAATGTCATGCATAACCAAAACAAGTTTCACTTGCAACCAAAACTAGTATCATGTATAACCAATACTAGTGCCACTAACAACCCAAACTAGTGTCACTTACAATCCAAACTAGTGTTACTTATAACCCAAACTAATATCTCGTACAAGGCAAACCAATATCACTTACAACTAAAACTAGTGTTACTTGAAGCATTATCATCATTAATTAGTCAAACCACTATAATCAAGGAGGAGGAAGAATGAGGAGGTCATCGAAGGAGGAGTAAAGAGGACGGCCAACTGAGAGGAGGAGAAGGAGAGAGGAGGTTGGCTTGGAGGGGGAAGACGGAGGAGGTCAGCAGAGGATGAAGCTACGACCGACTGGGAGAAAGTATTAGAGGAGGAGGAGGACAGAGGAAGTGGATGACGGCTTGGAGGAGAAGGATAGATGGTCATAGACTTGGAAGAAGACGGAGGACGACCTACGAGAGGAAGAGGAAGAGGATGGACGGTCGACGACGACGGAAGAGGTTGACTTGGAGGAAGACGGTCGACTGAGAAGAGAAAGGCGAAGAAAGTTGGAGGAGGAGGTAGAGTTTACAAGGAAAAGAAAATGATGGCTCAAAATATGATTGTTGAAGAGAGAAAAAATATGTTGAGATTTTCCTTTTTCTTTGAAAATTTTCTAAATATTAGAGATTTTATTTTATTTTTTGAAATTAAATTAGTTATTATTATTTTTTATTTTTCCGCAAATACATTTTTTTCTATATTACATCTCTTTATTACTCATATGAAGACTCAATCCTAATCCTACCGAATCTAATCCACATTTGGGAATATTGTTAAAAGTCGGCATAACTCGTATAGTGGCAAGCGCCATTTGTTTCTTTATTCCATGGAATTCGGTGCTTATTGGGAATCAATGGTCGTGAGACATTTAAAATACTTCATGCAAAATATACACTGGTCGCCAAGAATTCAACTACTCAAGAAAAAAAAAACTCAGTACATTGTAGTTTTATGTTTAGGGTTTAGGGTTCTTGACTTGTTCAAAGTCTTGCTTGAATGGTGGTAGTGAAATTATAGCTTGGCGATGTGTTTGGGTTTCATATTTTTTAATTAATTTTCTACTGCCGTGTAGTATTACTTTGCGATCTTAATACTAAAAAAGGTTACAATAGAGTAATTTTTTTCTAGTTCATTTTTTTGTTGTCACTGATTTAGGTTTTGACGAATATGACTGCCGCAACCCATTTGACATGGTAGAAAAAATATCACACTTAAATAAGAATCAACTATCCTAATTACTAGCCAAGTGACCATTTGGTGCAGTGGCATTGTTCCTACTCATGTGGGGTGAAGTCCAGTGTTCGATTCTTGGCATGAGCATTTCTGATCTAATAGAATAGAATTTAGAATATGATCTGAAAAAAAACTATCCTAATTACTATCGCAATTTCAGAGTTGATTTGTGCCATTGACGGAACTAAAAAGTTATATAAGGGACTTCCTAAAATCAGTACTAATCAAATTGAGACTAATAAAATATAGTATTATTAATTTATTGAGTATTAATATACGGACAGAAGTGTTTGTTTGGGTGCATTTGGTACTAAGGCTTGGATAGGACTGGACAAAATTTTTTGTCCAAGCCTATGTTTGGCACAAGAAATGGACAGGACAAAATTGAATCCTTGTCCAAGCACACTCCTAATTTCTTGTCCCACCTATTTCCATGGGACAAAATTTTTTGTCCAAGGACAGAAATCTCTTATGGCATGTTTTTACCATGTTACCTTATATTATTTCTTTTTTCTTATTTGTTATCATATTTAACTCAATCATTAATAATCATTTTCTCTACTATAAATTTTTAGATCTTATTTACAATTTTTTTAATTGGGATTCATTTAAATTTTCTATATTTCATATTTCGGATATAAATCCATATAGAAATATGAAAGTGGTTAATCTATATATTTGATCAACACATGCATATTTACAATGATATTATTTTAGTGAGTCACTCAAATAAATAAATTTAACATACCCATTTGTTATATAGTGTACATGCATGAATAATTTTTAATAATATTTTATCTTTACAAAAACATATTTGTTTAATTATGTGATATTATATTAAAAATATTTATAATGTAATTAACATGATATAAATTCATAAAGATTATTTTTGAATATTTAGTGTTAATTCTGATTTTTTATTCAAAGATTTTATTTCTATGATATAACATTATTGTTAATGTAATGATTGATTTTACTCAGTTTAATGAATATTATCTGCTGTTATCATGAAGAATATTTTTGTCTTTAACAAAATTTTAGATTAAATTATTATACATATACAATTGAGAAATAGACAAAATATTCAATCATGTACTGAAATAACCAAACATAGGACAGTACAGCTAGAACAAGTAGTTCTGTCCAGTACTGTTCTGTCCAGTACTGTTCTATCCTGTCCAGAAGTCATACCAAACGTACCTGGAATTAATACTTAGGGTAATTCAGCTAATTACACTTTTGTCCCAAGCAATTGGCCATTTTCCGATCAGGATGGATCCGTAGGCTATTTAATGCGAGTCAAGGGAAAGCAATCCATTTGGGGATATTGTTAAAAGCCGTCATAACTAGCATACAAGCAAGCGTCCTTTGTTTCTTTCTTCCATAGAATTTGGCGCATATTGGAAGTCAATGGTCGTGAGACATTTAAAATACTTCATGCAAAATATACACGGGTTGCCAAGAATTAAAATACTAAAAAAATAAAGTAGTACATTGTAATTTGACGTTTATACATATTCATTTTTAATTTACAACATACAAAAAAGAATTTTGTTAAGAATTTTGTGCTTTTCGGACATAACATTTTACTACTGAGATATTTGCCATTGATGAGTCATTAAAACAAGGCTATTTATTTTTCATCCATGACACGCCATGTAAACAAATAATTTACCGAGTAGGCGATGACATGGCGTGGAGACAAATTTCATAACAATCCCTTATTTGTTTTATTCTTTCAAAAACCCACCACATTCCTCCCTCCTCCCCTTACTTACACTTACAGGAACTGGGAAGTTGTGCTTGGTCACGAAATGAACCCCGATGACCTCTTGGAAGACTCCGAGCCAGAATCCGATGACGTTGGTAGCAACGTCGACGAACCCCACGGTGTCACCGCCGAAGAAGTTGTTGCCATTCACGATTGAAATAGGTTTCTTTGACACAGTGCTAGAGATCAAAGGGAAGGTCCAAAAGGGATACTCATTGCCAGAGATGGTGCACGCTAGGTGTTTGATGAAATCCCGAACCGAAAACCCTTTAGGCATGTTGATTAAGGGAAGAGGTCTTCTCTTGGCGGAGAGATGTTCCATTGGTGGAGAGAGGAGAGAGAGAGAGAGGAAGAGGAGAAAGGGGTTTTTGGAAAATATAAACAAGGCTTATGACTGTTTCGAAATTTGCATCCGTGCCTTGTCAGCGCCTAAATTGTAATACCATCCGCATTCACGCTCCCGCTACAGTGCCACGCTTTGGGCACCGCATCATCGCGCTTCTGCTCTTAGTTTTCAGCTGACAATGTTTGCCTCGTTACAGTGCCACGCCCTGGGTGCCACGTCAGTTTTTTGTCAGTTCAATTTTTTTAAAATTCAGCTAACTATATCAAACTCGACTATAAATTCGCTACAGTGCCACGTGGCGCCCCGAAAGCGCACGGATCCCCAAGCTGCGGGTGGTCTAAGCACGGCAGGTAAAAAGTTGTCATTTCAATGACTCATCACAGACAGTTTGCCCGAGTCGTGAAGGTCATGCCCGAGAAATCACATGGACTCTTTGATGTGTTTTATAGATCAGTGAGCACTACAGATAACATTCATTAAATCGACGAAAAATCAATAGCAGAAATCTTCGGTAATCTGCTTAACACATCGTGAAAGAATTCCAAGTTATAAGTTGCTAGTTATGGAAGGATGTCACTGAGTCTTGCTCTTGTTTAGAAGTTAGTGCGGATTTTTTTTTTAATGGATTTGGCATAGCGTTGAACTAACTATATTAAACTAATTTCGCTTTCATTGTGAAGCTCGTGTAATGGATGTACAGCAAGAACTTGTCGCCCAAATTGATCATTAAGGCTTTTTAATTGTTATATCAGTTCAATTATTTTGTATGAAGCTCGTGAAAGCAAGTCAACTAATTATTTTATTCTATTTTCCATGTGGAGACCCCTTCAAGCCAGGACAAAGCATGTGATTGTCCTCTGGGGCCTCAGTATTTAACATTAGGGGTGTTAACAATTCCTAAGTGGATCAATGGAGGGTGGTGTGGCTAACTGGGCTGCTAGTAGCTCGAGGAGGGCGAGCTACTCATGGAGGAACGCTGGAGGGAACATATCCTCACGTTCAGCCCGCGACGAGGATGATCAGGAAGCTCTAACATGGGCTGCCTTGGAGAGACTTCCCACGTACGACCGGCTAAGGAAAGGGATTTTGACAAGCTCGAGAGGTGGAGCTCTAGAGGTGGACGTGAGTGATCTCGGGGTGCAGGAGAGGAAGCAGTTGATTGACCGGCTTGTTAAGGAGGCTGAAGAGGACAATGAGAAGTTCTTGTTGAAGCTCAGACACCGAATCGATAGGTAAGTGGATGATGAGAGGACTTTTGGAGGGTAATGAAACAGGGTAACTCTGTATTTGGTACCTCATATTCTTTCTGGTTAATGCAAGTTTTTCTGTGTTTGGCCGTCTTCAGAGCTGGAATCAAGTTACCGACTATCGAGGTTCGTTTCGAGAATCTAAGCATTGAGGGGTCAGCCCATATCGGGACGCGATCTACGGCTACATTCCTTAACTACACTATGCTTGGCATTGAGGTACATTATCCCTGTTGTTCTATGTATGGATTTAGAACTAGTCGTCGTTGTTGTAACCTATTTTGTTCACTGACATGTTCTACTTATCAACGCAAAGGGAATCTTGAATAGTCTGCACATCCTTCCAAGTAAGAAGCAGAAATTTAACATCCTCAACAATGTTAGTGGCATTATCAAGCCTTCAAGGTACTGGTAACATGAACTAAAATTGTTATTAGTTAATTCAGATTTGTTGGATCGCTCTTCTCTTACTCTTTCGAGTTGGTGATGAACAGAATGACACTGCTTTTGGGTCCTCCAAGTTCTGGAAAAACCACTTTGTTGTTGGCTTTGGCAGGAAAGCTTGACCCTTCTCTGAAGGTCACAATCCTATCCTTGTCATCTGCATATGCTTCAGTTCTCTGTATAAGGCCTCCAAAAACCAACTTGTTTGGTTTTGATTATTCAGTGATTAATTACTGGAAACTTCGTTGCAGTTATCTGGTAGCGTTACTTATAATGGACATGGCTTGAACGAGTTTGTGCCTGAAAGAACTGCGGCTTACATTGGCCAGTATGATGTTCACCTAGGAGAAATGACTGTACGGGAAACATTGGCATTCTCTGCAAGGTGCCAAGGGGTCGGATCCCGCTATGGCAAGTTATTTTATGTTTTCTTCTGTTTGATACTTTGTTGTCTCCACTCTCAATTTTGCCGAGCAAAAAGTGAAGGGTTCTGTTTTGTGGAACTCTGCAGATATGTTATCAGAATTGTCAAGAAGAGAGAAAATTGCTGGTATAAAACCAGACCCGGATATCGATATCTTCATGAAGGTAAGTTGTGACTATTACTTAAATCATGTACGAACTTTTGAATCAAGTCGATCGGTGAGCTTATATTGGTGAAGGTTCATCTATTTTTCTGAAATTTCATTCAACAGTCATCAGCAACAAAAGGTGAGGAGGCGAATGTCATGACAGATTACATCATCAAGGTAAAATCGAGAAACTCACTTCATAGTCTTTCGTATCATTGATCAATAGTATTGAGATTATACTTGTCGTGTAGATTTTGGGACTGGAAGTCTGTGCAGATACGATGGTAGGGGATGAAATGACAAGAGGCATATCTGGCGGACAGAAGAAGCGTGTAACAACAGGTATACATGAAACATTAGGGTCATATCTCACACATTTTCAGCTATATGATAATCTGATTGAGTATATGATTTGAAGACATCTACCAATCTACTGATGAACTAAAAATTTCATACATGGTATCACAGTTGGTTCGATCTTGCTCAACAAAGTACATATATCACTTTACTCTACTGATGCTCACTGAAAATTTGCTCTCTGAAGGTGAGATGCTGGTTGGACCTGCGTCGGCGTTGTTCATGGATGAGATATCGACTGGATTGGACAGCTCTACGACGTACGGGATTGTGAACTGCCTGAAACATTCCATACAAATTCTTGATGGAACTGCTGTTATATCCCTCCTCCAGCCAGCACCAGAGACTTACAATCTCTTCGATGATGTCATCCTCCTTTCAGATGGCCAGATAGTATACCAGGGTCCTCGAGAAGAAGTGATCCCTTTCTTTGAGAGTGTTGGCTTCAAATGCCCTGAAAGAAAAGCTGTTGCTGACTTCTTGCAAGAGGTACGTGCTTTTTAGTCTACCTGTGTGTCTCAGTGCCACTAATGTTTAATCTCCAGGGTGGTATTGTACCGAATCGACTTATATAAGAAAAAAAAAAAAAACTGAAGAGAGCACTAAATTTTGAAATCGCAGCAAAGTAGTGGTCTTGACTTGTGTTACTTGATAATGTCAGGTGACATCAAGGAAAGATCAGGAGCAGTATTGGGTGCGAACAGGCATTCCTTACAGGTTTATCTCGGTCCACGATTTTGTAGAGGCATTCCGGTCTTTTTCGGTAGGAAGTAAGCTAGAAGCTGAACTTGCAACTCCCTTTGATCGGTCCAAAAGCCATGGCGCAGCATTGACAAAGGTAAAGTATGGTGCAAGTACAAAGGAGCTGCTGAAAGCTTGCTTCACAAGAGAATACCTTCTCATGCGGAGGGGTTCCTTTTTCTATTATTTCAAGTTCTCCCAAGTGAGTATTTCTTGCATTTTTAGTTTTCACCTTCACATTATTTACTTTGCACATAATCTTGATTGTGCTTCCCTTCTGTCAGATGTTAATGATGGCAAGCATAGTGATGACACTCTTCTTACGAACCACGATGCACAAAAAAACAATACCAGATGGAGTCATTTATTCTGGTGCTATGTACATGGGGGTGATGATGATCATGTTCTATGGAATAGCTGAGGTTCCCTTGAGCATCATGAAGCTTCCTGTTTTCTACAAGCAAAGAGATCTCCGGTTCTTCCCTGCGTGGATTTATGGTCTGCCCACTTGGATCCTTAAAATCCCAATCACATTTGTAGAAGTAGCCATCTGGGTATTTGTTACCTACTATGTCATTGGATTCGACCCGGATGCTTCAAGGTAAAAAAGGTGTACAAAACCTGTTTTGTCACGAGTCGCTGGAAGTGACTTGCAGAACGTTTCGTTGCAGATTAACAGATGTTTGCATTCTGTAGGTTGTTTAAGCAGTATTTGGCATATCTGGTGATGAACCAGATGACTTCCGCACTATTTCGAGCAAATGCTGCAATCTGCAGGACCATGGTTGTTGCAAACACCTTTGGCTCATTTATGCTACTCATGATGGTCATTTTAGGAGGATTTATCTTAGCGCGAGGTATGATTAGAGCTCCTCGCGTTAAACAACACCTGTACTTTAAGCGAAGCTAATTGAATTCCTCCCTTTTGGCCAACTGCTGCAGATAACATAAAGAAATGGTGGAAATGGGCGTTTTGGTTATCTCCTATGATGTACGGCCAGAATGCTATTGTGAACAATGAATTACTCGGGAAGAGCTGGAGTCATGTAAGTCCTTGAGCAAGTCACTCTTTGTAAATGCATTGCTTTTAAACTAACTCATCATTTTCATTTTGAAGGTAATCCCGGGTACAACAACGCCATTAGGCATTGCAGTCCTAAAGTCTCGTGGCTTCTTTACAGAAAAATATTGGTATTGGCTAGGAGTGGGTGTAATGGTTGGATATACATTATTCTTCAACTCTGTGATGTTGCTAGCTCTCACTTACCTCAACCGTAAGTGTTCAAATTGTTTCAACCTCTCTATGTTCCAACGAAGTACCTGTAACCAGAATTGTTTAAATGTCAACTTTCTGCAGCATTTAAAAGTTATCAAGTCATTGTACCAGACGAACCAGTCTCTGGCGCGCTTGATCAAGTTGGAGGAGCCATTCAACTGACAAGTCAAAAAAGTATCTCAAGTTTTCTCTCAAAATAGGTGTTGGCCATAAATACTTTTATTGAGATTGTCTTCACTGACCGGGATTCATTTTACTTGTCTTCAGGAGGTAGGGATAATACTGAGAGTAGAGCTTCATCAATGTCAAGTTCTAGCCAACGCGGGAAGAGAGGAATGGTTCTCCCATTTGAACCACATTCCCTGGTCTTTGATGAGATCATATATTCTGTCGACATGCCACAAGTAACAGCCGCAAATTACACACCACCCTTATTTCTTTGAGAACATGTAAAATGTATTCTAGTGACTGATGCTCCTTTCTTGTGATTGAACCTTTCAGGAAATGAGAAATCACGGCGTTCAAGAAGACAAATTGGTGCTTCTAAGGAGTGTCAGTGGCGCTTTTAGACCTGGTGTTCTTACTGCTTTGATGGGGGTCAGCGGGGCCGGTAAGACAACTTTAATGGATGTGTTGGCTGGTCGGAAAACAGGCGGATACATACAGGGGAGCATCATAGTTTCCGGATATCCAAAGAAGCAAGAGACCTTTGCTAGAATCTCTGGTTACTGCGAGCAAAATGACATCCACTCGCCATATGTTACCGTCTATGAGTCCTTAGTATATTCAGCTTGGCTACGTCTAGCCCCTGAAATTCAAGCACAAACCAGAAAGGCAAGAAGCCACCTTTGTGTAGTATTGTAAGCTACTAAGTTGAAATGATCATTGAACTCAATTGTGCTTGAATCTTGATGCAGATGTTCATTGAAGAAGTCATGGACCTTGTTGAACTGACTCCACTAAGGCAAATGCTGGTTGGTTTACCAGGCGTGGATGGTCTATCAACAGAGCAGCGAAAAAGATTAACCATTGCTGTTGAGCTGGTGGCAAATCCATCAATTATCTTTATGGATGAGCCAACTTCTGGATTAGATGCAAGAGCTGCAGCAATTGTAATGAGAACGGTTCGGAATACAGTAGATACTGGAAGAACGGTCGTCTGCACAATCCACCAGCCAAGTATTGACATATTTGAAGCTTTTGATGAGGTAAAGTCAGAATGTACATCATCATGTTATTACAGTTCTGCAGCATGAGCTTTTATATTGTCCGAGGGAAGGCAATTAACTAGTTTGACATGGCATGCAGCTATTTCTATTGAAACGAGGCGGAGAAGAGATCTACGTGGGACCATTAGGCCAACATTCCTGCAATTTAATCAGCTATTTTGAGGTATGTCTCCTGGAAACTTAAAATGCAAAACGGCAGATATACAATTGAACCTGGTCTCATGTACCGTTTCGCATTCTTCGCGTGCCACAAAATTAAGGGGATAGAAGGAGTCAAGAAGATTGTGGATGACTATAATCCAGCAACTTGGATGTTGGAAGTTACATCTCCATCTCAGGAAACAGCTCTTGAAGTTGATTTTGCAGAGATATACAGAAATTCAGAACTATACAAGTAATGCTTGTTATACTTTGTACCATTCTCCTTTATAACTGAGACACGCTTATACAAACAACTTATTGATGTCGAATTCAATTTCTTCTATGTCAATTAGGAGGAATAAAGCACTGAGTCAAGAATTAAGCAGGCCGGCCCCCGGTTCAAAGGAACTTTATTTTCCCACACAATATGCACAATCTTTCCTTAGTCAATGCTTGGCATGCTTATGGAAACAACATAGGTCATACTGGTGCAACCCAAGTTACACAACTGTGCGATTTCTCTTTACAACGTTCATAGCCTTGATCTTCGGGACAATGTTTTGGGATCTTGGTTCCAAAATGTAAGACACTAACCAAAAACTGATTCAGCCTTAGAAACTTCGACATCTTGTGTACTGCATCCACACTAATGCTTTTGTTGAATGGATGGCTGTAGAAACAAACGGCAAGACCTTTTCAATGCAATGGGATCGATGTATGCGGCCGTTATCTTTCTTGGTATACAGAATTCATCAACTGTTCAGCCTATAGTTGCCGTTGAAAGAACCGTATTCTACAGAGAAAGGGGTGCTGGAATGTACTCGTCTATGCCATATGCCATTGGACAAGTAACTGACAGATCTTCTTCTACTGATTTAGGATTTCGAGCTTTGTCTTGTACATGAAGCTACTACCAGAAAATTGACAGATTTTTTTTTCTTCCTTCTTCTTCTTAACAGGTCATGATCGAACTTCCATATGTATTCCTTCAGACCATAGTTTATGGCGTTATAGTCTATTCAATGATGTCGTTCGAATGGAAAGCTGCCAAGTTCTTATGGTTCTTGTTTTTCATGTACTGCACCTTGTTGTACTTCACCTTCTATGGCATGACAAGTGTCGCAGTGTCACCGAACCAACAGGTTGCTTCAATTATCGCTGCTGTATTCTACGGAATGTGGAACATCTTCTCTGGATTCATCATACCGCGACCTGTAAGTTATCTAACAACAAGCCATGTTTTGCAAAAATTAATGTTTGTCTTGTACCAAATTGTGAAATCATCAACATGTGCATGCTGCTGCATCTTTTATTGGTGTTTAACATCTGATTTTGGTCTGTACTAGAGCACACCGGTCTGGTGGAGATGGTACTGCTGGATATGTCCGGTAGCTTGGAGCTTGTACGGCTTAGTTGTTACGCAATGGGGAGACATCGATCAACTGTTAGAGGATGAAGGCGTGTCAGTGAAGAAGTACATCAGAGATTACTTCGGTTTCAAGCATGAGTTTTTGTGGGTCGTAGGAATCGTTGTTCCTGGATTCACCATCTTTCTTGCAATGGTTTTTGCACTTTGCATTAGGATTTTCAACTTCCAAACCCGGTAGAGAACTTTTCTTTGGGAGATCCTCACATGCAGATTGACGCATTTTCGGTTTAATATTACGTAGTTTCACAACACTTTTTGTGCATAAGAAGAAGGCAAGGAAGAATGTGAATTGCTTCATGGTGGTGTGCAAATTAGCCGGTAAAAGATTATTTTGAATGTACAATGCGAGATTCTGAAACTTATGGCTAGCATTTAGCAATTTCTGGATATGTACACTGCTATTATATAGACATTTCAAGGGCATTAACTGTTTTTTTTTTAATAAGTAATGCGAAGGTTGATCTTAAATATAGAAAGAAGTGGTTTGATTAAGAACTTGAGAATCCCAGGGTGAACAATCCTTTGCGCATTCTGCAATATGCAGATGACACCCTGAAGTTCTCCCGGCCTCGCCGAGCTAGCACCAACAACCTACAAAGGTCCCGAACGGAATTCTTCTTAGTCTCCAGGTTAGCTATCGACTTCTGCAAGAGCATTATGGTAGGAATAAACATGGATCCTAACCTGGTCACAAAAAATTCCTCGACTTGGGGTTGTAAAACACAGCAACATCCAATCTCTTCCATAAGAGATTAGCCAACTAGAAAGGAAGCCAATTGTTTTATGGTAGAAGAATCAACTTAACTAAGACTGTTCTATAGAAAACTAGTAATCCATTATATTTCTCTCTATATAAGATTCCCAAAGGTGTTGAAGTTGATCTGGTGAAACACATAAGAAGATGTTTTCAGCTGGAGATTCAGAGAATGGCTTAGTATAGAGGATGTGAAAGTAAAATATAGGAATTCCTTGGTCAATCCAGGCATTGGTTTGCTTGTTTTTTTCTTTTCTTGTTAGCCTTACATGTAGTTGAAACCATTGTTCTGCATACGTATTTTTACGGAGTCAAAGAAAAAACTTGATAATTAAGGCTAAAACAAACACTGCCAAATGTTGGGTTCTTTTGTGTGTTACAATTCATTGTTAATTACGAATTAGGTGACAAGATATTTTTAATTATTATTTTGGTGTCTACAAGGACACCCAAATTTTTTATTCATGACAATCAAGTGAAAAAATAATTTCCGTGACCAAGTCATAGACCAAATCTTTTTTAACCATAGCATTATTTATAACACTCACGAGTAAAATTCTTCTGTCTTAATCTAAATAGATAATCCTTTCAAAAAAAAATCTAAATAGATAAGACCAAGTCACGTCTTCAACGCTCACGAATACACTCACGCCTTCAACGGTCTCCAATGCACTCTATTTTTTTTATCACAAAAAACGATAAATGTTAGAAGTCTATTTCATGACTAAAATACATGAAAATGACATAATACTTAATGAAACATAATAAAAGTGAACAAAAATATAACTAAAAACATATATAATATATAACAAAATATGGGCGTTTACACACTTATGAGTACCGTTGGATATGTCTGTTGGCTTGGAGCTTGTACGGATTAGTTGTAACGCAATGGGGAGACATCGATCAATTGATAGAGGATGAAGGCGTATCAGTGAAGCATCACATCAGATATTACTTCGGTTTGAAGCATGAGTTTTTGTGGGCTGTAGGAATCGTTGTTCCTGTCTTCACAATCCTTCCTGCAATGGTTCTTGCACTTTGCATTAGGATTTTTAACTTCCAAACCCGGTAGAGAATTTTGTTACCGGGGAACTTCGCCTGCAGATTGTCTCACTACATTTTTGGTTCAGGTTTTGCGCAAATAAGCCAGTACAAAATTCTTTTGAATGTACAATACCACATTCTGAAATTGTTGTTGTTAGCATATAGCAATTTCTGGAAATGTAAGCTGCTTTGATGGACAGTTTATCAGGAAGTCATTGACAGTTTGGTCTAACTTTCCAATTGTTCGCCCATTTTACTGCGGTTTGTAACATTTTATTTGTTGACATTTGGCGTATTTTATTTTAATCTCTCTCATGTACTTGAAGGTATTTAAGAATACATCTTTTGTAGGAAAGAAAGCGAATGTGATGCGTCGAACCCTTGTTCCAAGTTTGTTGGATTCGAGGCTTTATTTGGTTTATTAAAGTTCTAAAGTTCTTAATTATTTTTTTTTAGAAACAGAACTTCTTAATTGGTCAATCACCCGATTTCCAGTTATATTGAAACACAAAATTGGATGAAGATCACATGGAATTATGAGCTTTTTCTTTTCTTTTGATTGTTTTAAATACTTTTTGCTATTTTCCTGATTAATCCAATAAAATATATTATTTTCTATGTTGCGAAGATCCAATCAAAAAAAATTATGAAAGCTATGTGGGCCTTTTGTGATTATGCAAAAAGTTGGGATGTGGAGCACACTAGTGGCTCATATATGGCCCATAAAAGCCCATGGCCATCATAGACTTCCCAGATCCCATCTACGATTAGCTAAGGAAAGTGATTATGGAGGTCAGTAGCTTGTTTTGAGAGAGGAATCTGTTGCTCACATGGAATTATCACGTTCTAGAGAGAGTAGAACTATCTTAAACGGGCACATCTAGGTGCTATGTGTATATTACTTATTTCACTTACAATATTTGTTTTTGACATGGTATTTCACTTACAATATTAATAATACTTCCTAATTATAAAAAAAAATTATTTTGGAGCTCAAGAAATGTAGGTGATGGTTTGGGCCTCATACGAGAAGAATATGAATGGCTTCATAGTAGTTTATATAATTAAGTCAGTATGTCTCTCATATGTGATATCAAACCGATTATATTGAATTTTTTTTGGGTGAATATTTAATTGTGATAATCGAGTCTAAAAATTTGGGGCTTCCTAGTTTTGGTTTTGGATTTTGTTTTGATCTCAAACAAGTTATTTTTTTCGCAAAGAGTAACAAAATTTTTCTCTTTTGCTAGAGGCCTGAATTTTTTTGAAGTCACAATCTTTTTACCAAAGAAAAGAAAATTTACAAAAAGTGATAAGAAGTGGAGACGAACAAGAAAAGGATAACCCACTAAGGTCGAAACTAGCACAGAGGGTTTGCCGCAACAACTAAAACTGTATTTTGCTAACTAACAAGCCGAGTAGTCAAAAGATATACAAAAGTGTCGCTCATCTAACGCTTGACCTTAATTGAGTATTTCATAGTTTTGAAGTGCGTACAATGTTACGGGGGCTGGTAACTTTGTTGTCAACTGCTGTGCACGTCCATTCCGCAATATGATGCATTTTTTTTATATAATCAAACTTTGTGGATCCTTGATCACCTCAACATCCGAGAGCTACTGACTCGGGATTGACAGTGTGGAGGTAGATGAGCTACCCCACAAATGCCTAAATAAGTATTGAAATTATGATACCGAAAAGTGGTGGACGTCTCAATCGATTGTGAGCTTGACTCCGCCAAATCACTCCACCGTCCTGTGTATGAAAGGAGTATAGGATCTTCTTGTTCCTCCGTTGAGTCTAATTCTGATCCTAATGAGTCATTATCTGAGTGGGCTTGTGCAGGCAATGGAAATATGTTTTCCAGCCTGACGCTCAATGAACGCCGCCTCCTCATTAAGCTGGACCTCAACACTAGCGTTATCCAGAACCTGAGAATCAGTTTTAACCTGTGAGCCAACCACATTTGGAATATATTGAGTTAAGAATAAATCGAAACCTGACCGTGATTAGAAATAGCTGGTTCGGTTGAGAAATATAGCAAAATGATATAATAGTTCACTGATTTGGTCCTAAATTTCTGAGATACGGAGATTGCTCTAACAACCCAAAAACAGATCATAATAATTTTTCATTACAATGTTTTTAAAAATACCTGAAAGTGACATGATGTGCTCTTCAGTTCGTGGTCAAATCATAATTCTTTTATTTTTATTATTTCTAGCATTAAAATACTAAAATATGTTATATATCTTCTAACTTTGTCGCAAAATTATCACTTATGAGTACCAAAACTAGAGTGTTAATCACTTTCAATTTAGTCAATTGAGTCAATTATTTTTCTAAACAAAATTGGTTATTTCAAATCAAACTAATTGAATAGCTTAGTTCAGACTAATCTAACCATTTTCTTAAATTTAAAGTTGAATTGACGCATTTATTCCATCAAGTCCCAATTCAGTCGATTAGACATTTTATGCAAAACATCCATATGTGCATCCTTTTATTGCTTGGAATCTTTCCCATTTGTACAGTGGGTTGTGTTGATCTTGGCCGCTTCCTCTACAACTGTCCTCTTTTTGTGTTTTTTCCCTCTAGTGTATTTGTACTCGCTGGCGTTCTTGTTGAAGGAATGAAATGAAATTTTTCTTACAAAAAAATTGAATTAAAGGGCCAAAGGAAACACTTGTCTATTATTATTCTAGATCTTTAATTCGTGCTATAAACCATCTTGGTAGAAGCTTACTATAAAGCAATTAATTATTTCCCATGTACAAGATATATAAATAGTTGGTCTACTTAACAATCCACTTAAAAACCGACCCAAAAAAACAATCCACTTAAGAAAGTGGCAAGTCTTCCAAGAGAAAAAGGTCCAAAAAGAATTAAGATATACATCAATTCAAATCATAACTCGGATCTGATCCGACACCCATTTTGTATACTTTAACAGCGAACATCCACCATAAAAAGAAAATAAAGCATTTAATTTTTGCTGCTTTTTTTCTTTTTGAAATACATATTTTTATCTCTACCAACGGAAAAGAGAAAGCAAAGAAATCTTTTAATGTCATCCAAATACTCTTCGGCGCCACAATTTTCCGAGCAATAAAGCCAAACTGTTGGCCCACTTGAATTACTTGGCTTATTAATCGGTAGGGGACAGAGAGGAAAGAGCCAAACACACTTTTATACGCTTGCTCCACTTGGACATGTTAATTTTTAAACATTCTTTTCTTGCAGAAACAGTGATCATGTTGTATATACAATTGAAATATGTGTTTAATATCTAATCTTATAAAATTTTACACATTCATCCTTGTTTGTAGAGATAATGAATATAGACACATGTGATATATATATATATATATATATATATATATTAAATAGAGACCGACCTTCAAATTGTCCTCTATAGGAGATAAAACCTGGTATGCTTTATAATAAGAAAATAAAATTGTACATTCGTTGCTCTCTCTCTTCCTCTCTTTACGCGAGCCTGTTTTGTTTTTAGTAGTCATTTAGCAGTCGTTACTTGTCTAATGATCGCTTGGACTAGAACAGAGAAATATTCAGAGAGAGGGCCAATGACTGTTGGATGATCGACGACTGCTAGATGGTCGGCGCTCGCTACGGTCTCGCTGTAAAAATTTGAAATGAACACTTAAATAGTGACCTTTGATAAAAGACACGTATATTTAACAAGGTTTTTGTCAGATAAGAAAAGATGACTCTTGAAGGTTGATAATCTTTCATTCTAGTGGCTCTTGGTTTCTCATAAAAGGAATAAGCTATTCATTTGGTGATTATCTAGAGAATCATTCCAAAAGTTCCTACAAAAAGATATTTTATTGCTAGTCACTTAGAATATCTATTTCTTGGGTACTCCTCGAAAGGTATTTGTCAGAAATTGTTGACAACGCATAGTGAGGACAAATCAAACTTCAAAGAGAGTGATTATCATCAAGACTCAAGAATCCAATTTGAAGTTGTAAGGTCATTCGTACATTGTCAGAAATTAGATAGTTCCATATTCATCTTATGAAGCACCCAAAATACTTTGAACTATCTTAAATTGTTATTTTTTATTCTATGCAATCTACTAACTTCAATGATTCTAACATCACTTGATGAAAGGACAAGATGATATTTCTACTTATGAAAGTGTTCTATGTTCTTGATTCAAAGTCAGTCAAACCAACTGTCCCACCAAAACAAAATGAAGCAGATGAAGTCACATCAAAAGAAATAATCAAGGAAAAACTTGCTCGAAAGAAGTGGGAGGATGATGAAGTTTTTTGTCAAGGCTACATCCTAAACTCGCTGTCCGACTGACTATATGATCTCTATCAATCAATTCAATCATTAAAGTAGATGTGGATGATCCTGGAGATTAAATATAACTCAGCATAATAAGGTACAAACATGTTCCTCTGCATGAAATATTTTGAATTTGCCATGGTAGACAACAAGTCCATTATGAACCAAGTTGACGAGTTACAATTATTAGTGTTCTAACTCAAGGATTTGAAAGTGGAGGTTTCAGTGTCACTCCAAATTATGGCAATAATTGTAAAATTACCCCAATCTTGGAATGATTATCGTAAGAAATTTCTCCATATTTTGGAAATGCTCACCATCAACAAACTCCTTACATATGTTCAAATTAAGAAGGAAACTCAAATTTGTGATGAATAATTGTTCAAGGAGTTATCAAAGGTGAATCATGTTGAGACGAGTACCAAGACTTCCAATAAGTCAAAAAGAAAGAAGAGAAAATTTGAGCCTTCATCCAGAAATATCAAGATAAGCAATTCATATTACCATTGTAGAAAAAAGGATACTTTACACAAGATTGTCGATTATTGAAGAAAGTAAAGACTGATGGCAAAGAAGCAAATGCGATAGAAGCAGATGTCACCAATTTGGTGGCCATGGTGTCAAATATGCATGTAAGCATGATTACAGAAGTGAATATCACAATCGATATTACTCTTTATACTCAATATAAAAATTAATTTTTAGGACCTTCCTAAGCAAGAAGGGGTTCAAAGAAGTATTTGACATAGACCGTTGACAAATTTGCTTTCTTTCATAAATATTCTACCGTAATTCTGCTTGATAATGGACGATCGGTAGTTTGTCAGATCTTCCTGGCGTACGCCAGAAATGGGTGGCATGCGCCACCCTACCCCTAGACCAGCCCCAAGCTCTAGCACACGCCAAAGCACCTGGTGCGAACAAAAAGCTAACGAACTAACAAACCTGGCGCGCGCCAACAAAGATGGCGTGTGCCAGTTCAGCAGCAGAGATGCAGCAAATTACAAATAGAGTAAGTAGGGTTATCGATCCATAGAGATTGAGATGTTAGGCTTACTCTAGGGTTTACTTACTTAATTAGGATCAGATTATGAAGTTTGTAATTGAACTCAAGTGATCTAAAGTCTCGAACATCAAGAGCATAAGAATAAGCACTTAGATAGTTTATATCACAAAATAGATTATCAATAACTAAAAAGCTAAAAGTGAGCTAAGTACCTTAAAAACAAATATAACCAAGTGATTCAGGGGGTATACAAAGCATATGACATGCTATGAGTGTTTCAAAGGCAATCAATCTACACTTTTGCGCTAGAAAGATCTAAATTGACCCTTAACCAAGCTTAGAAGGTTATATATGTTCTTTCGACCCCACCAACTAACTAAACTCAATCAAAAAATCAACTATGCATATCACTCAAAGCACAATAAGTAACTAAGGAAGATATCTCTTCTATCAAAGCAACTGATCATCCAACTAACATTTCTATCAAACTTATCTCCTTTCGGTATCAAGATTTGACTAAGTACAATAACTTGGTGATCAAATAAGTCAAAGCATGGCATGAAGTTCATTAATAAGAACATGTTCCTACACATATTAACCCCTCTAAACTGTGGCTACATACAAGGCATTAAGGCACAAAACTCACAAGAAACTACTCACATATATTTATATAAACATAAAGCATTAATATAGACAAAGAGTAAAAGGGATGAAGACTTATCATGACTCCAAGCTCCCCCTCTTCAAGTCTATGTTCTTCTACCAAAAACCAATATTTACATCTATTTTTTTTGGTCCAAAGTTAATGTCTCCTTTGGTCCACTTTTTTTTCTCTTTGCTTACAAAGCAAAACTAGCATATATACTAAGTATCTAATGGAATAATAAACTAAATATCTAATCCAACCTATCTACTAAAGTATCTAACCTAAAAATATCTAAAAAGAGTCAGCCATTATCCCCCTTTCCTTCAGAAAGCTCTAAGCTGCCCTTGTCAAGTCTTGCCATTTGTTTGTCCAACACTCAACTTTATTTTACTTCTATTTTTCTGGTCTGGCGTGCGCCAACTTCAAGTGGTGTGCGCTAGGTCTTCACGATTTCCCTCTTCGAGTGCATCTGGTAATCTGAGTAGATGGTCATTTGAGTAACGGCTACTTGGCATGCGCTATAGAGGAATGGTATGTGCCAACTTCTCGTGATAAGCACTCCTTGGCATCGTGACTTCCTTCTCGTCCATACCTTCGCGTGTTCGCTTGAACGTCCTCCACTTCTCCTCAAATATGCTCTCAAAAACAAGCAAACTTAATGAAAAACAATAAACTTAACATAAATACACAATGAACAAAAACTAACACTAAGACAACTAAAACACAACTAAATCAACCTAAAACACTAAGAACGACATACAAAAAGGCACAAATAATGAGTGTTTTTGACACTCATCACACCCCTACACTTGAATCTTTGCTTGTCCCTAAGCAAAAACTCAAAATGTGGACAACCTAAACCAAAATCAAATACAAACAAACAAACACAAAACAAGATAAAGACATAGCATGAATAGATCAACACTTAACTTCCCTTAAAAACATCAACTCGCATCACAATCAAATCATAATCTAAGTTAGTTCCTCAATCCATAACACAAAGCACAATGAACTAGTAGGCACCTCAGTACTCAATTGTTTAAACAAGTGTTAACTCTATATAAAAGACACTAGAAGGTTGACCTCACGAGGATAGATAAGTGTTTCACTCATATAATCTATATGGTCAACTTCCTATCACTCGCATACAGGCCAATGTACTCAAAATATCCTGTGTCCTACTCAGCATTATCTAAAAGTAGCAATGGTTGCTAATGATCGAGGGGTCTTTTCATCGGGTTGTAATGGAGTTTAAGGTAAAGGTGAGGTAAAATATGTAGATAGTGGCTAAACCACCCAATCTGAGGACAAGTCACAAATGCAACTAATAACTCGTCTAATCTAAACATCCTCACATATATAAAATAAATAAACATACTCTCCAAGTATCCTAATGATCTAAGACCAAGAAGCACAAGTATTGCCTAGACCACATGCCTTATTCAAATACACATTCTTTTTCACTTCTTTTTTTTCTTTTTCTTTTTTTTAACACAAACTTTACATACTTAGCACGTTCTAGGCAAAGACTCGGCTTCTAGCACTGCCATACTACCAAATCCCAACAGATATAAACCAAATGAAACCCAAGCTACCAACTAAATCCAATACACACACCAACCTATAAGTCCTCAAATTGGATGATCAAAGGTAGGGAAGATAGATGATATAAGGTTTGTAATCGGCTTCCTAATCTACGATCAAGAAAAGGCTAGGTTCAAATGGTTTAAACAACGGATATAATAGGGATTTTGTCTCTAAAGCTCTAGGCTTAATGTCAAAGAATGCCCTCGTCCTTTTACTAACTTCCACGCAACCTAGACTATGATAAGTATTAGTAAGATACCTAGATCAACTGACTTAGTATGAACCTCATTTAAAATATAGAGACGGATGTCTCTTCCTTCGGCTCAAATACTCACAAGGTTCACTTATCATCCCTCTAGTCTAGTCTACATAGTGAAATCACTAATCTAAACAATAGAGTGCAAGATTTCTACCAATTCATAGGCTTTGTGCTCGAATTAAATTTCTAACTAAAAAATGATAAAATTCTAACACAAGTTGAAATTTTTTGAGGGGGATCAAATTTTTGAAAAATTCACACCAAATCTAAACCTAAACAAAATAACCTAACACGTTGACATACTAAACAACCTAAAAGGAAGATTCCGAGAAGGAACCTTCCCCTACACTTGAATGACACATTGTCCTCAAGGTGTCTAAGATACTAATAAGTACCTAATCACAAATAGAAAAACAAAGTTGAGATAGTTTTATCTCGATGACCTAGTACGTTAAGAAGCATTAGGGAAATTGAACCCTGAGGAGCTCAAAATGGGAACACTTTCATATCAAGTCACCAAAGATATGAAAAACCAATCTCAAAACAAACATACACAAACAAACATGCAACAAAATAACTCACTAATGACTTATTATGTAGACTACCTTCTTGTGACCTTTTTGGCTTTAGGCCTAATAGGATCACCGTCTAGTAGCATAACACAATCATTAAATGAGTTACAAACACACAACACAAAAACAGAGTCAAAATACATGAAAATAAATAAACAAAGAAAATAAATAAAGAAAAATACAAAAGTAAAGAAATAGGAGCTCCCTGTCAATCATCAGAAGCTAGAGGAGGTGGTGGTGGGAACATGAAACCGCTACCAAAATTCTCTGCCCAGGTGCACATCCACTCAGCGTGCACTCGCTGCTACTCCACACGCACCTGCTGTGCCTCCATGTGAGTTCTAGAATCGACGTAGAATGCCCTCTGCTCCTCTCTCTAAGCTCTAAGCTCGTCCTCCATGCAAGCATTATAATCGTACTAGCAATCTTATCTGGTCGCATAGTCCTGTAGTTGCATGCCATATCTATAAAGTTGCTCTCCATGACCACATAGCTGTACCTGCATCACAGCCAACTAGTCACGTAAAAATTGAATCTCTGACTGTAAGTCAGGCGTCTAATGACTTGATCCTGCATTGTCATGCTGGGCCTGGTACTGATGGCTTGGGCATGCCTACTCCTGCTACTCCTCTCTCTGTGCTGGCACCCTTCCTGGTGCCCCAAGGTGTAATTAGACTGTCTATCTCTCCTCCTAAGGCTTGTACTCGACAACCTCAACTCCATCGATCATCGTCTTCTTGATCAGCTTGCTCATGTGGAGCTTCTTGATGTCGGGCAACACTGGCTCCAAAATTATTCCACAAAAATCTACAAACTGCCTAGAAAAATGGTGATGTGCAATGCAAGAAATAATATGACCTAAGTATAGATACCTAGGTTCCCTTTCGCTAATGGATCTAGCAAAGCAGTCGATGATCATAGCAAAGGTGCTAAAAGGAATATCATGGCAGAGGCAATCAATGACATACAGCTGAGATAGGAAGACCACTAATGGTCAGAGTCATAAAGAGATGGAGGATGCCTAAATAAGGTTCTCTAATCAGCGTATTAGGCACCCTCTCCAACTTGTATCACTCAAAACCTGTAATCCCGTGCCATGCCTAATGGGCCTGACTCGTAGGCATGAAGTCTAACGCACCTGGTCCAGCCTTAAGGCTAAACAGGTCGTTAAACTCACTCTCATCCATGCTAAAGTCAGTGTCAAATATACGTGCAATAAATGATCGTCTGTTAGCCAAAACCTATGACGTGCAATAGAACTCTAACACCAATTCTTGCCTAGCCATAATCTCCCTGTTCTCGAAGTACCTCTACCCTAGTTTCCTAAAAGCTAAACTCAGTTGTCTATTTATCCCTAGTATCTGCATGTCTTCCCAATTAATCGTAAAATGACTAAGGGCACTAAGTCGTGAGAATTTTTGATACCTCTCTCCCTCCCAATCATGGAAGATTGCAAAGGGAGCATTGTAGTAGTCACGGATGTCTTAAGGTGGAGATCCAGGTGGAGAAGGTGAAGGATTTCTTGCGTACTTCCTCCGGTCTCTACCACAAATTTGGCTAGATCTTGTAGCATCCACCATCGTAAACTTTGTTTTGGACCTTTGGAAATATGGGTAAATGGTTTGGGAGTGTTGGGCTCGTGAAATTTGGAAGTTTCGAATGGCAGGAATTTTTGGAATTTGAAGACTTATGAAGAAACTCAAATGCCCGAGAGCTTTATAGTCGAGTCTGCCTAAACTTGGCGTATGCCAAGTTCGTTGGCGTGCGCCAGCTTCCTCTTTTTCGCACAACCTGGCGTATGCAATCCTCATTGGTATGCATCAGTTCTCTTCGACTCACAAGACATGGCGTGCGCCATATCCCTAGGCGTGCGCCATATATGTACAAACCTCAAAAATGATATAAAACATATATAAACACTAACTAAAAGATCACACAAAAGAAACAAACATGCTAAACTAATTTTTTTGGCTTTTATTTATGTTGCATTCCTGGATATCTTGAAAACCAGACGCCCAATCTGTATGGGTCAAAGGTGCAACTTAGACATTCACAATTCACACAACTCACGAATGGCATACCATGACGAACTACCTCTTCGTGCAACCTTTTTGGCTTTAAGCCTAATAGGATCGTGACATAGTAGTACGGTATGCTCAATTTGCAAGTTAGTGCTATTCTGACTACATTTTCCATCATGTTCTAATTTTCTGTACCTTGGACAAAATTCAAATCTCTTCATCCTCCTCTTGAAGGCACTCTTTGATGTTCCTCTAGAGTGTCTCAAGAAATTTTCTTCTTGTCTCTCAATTCTCAAGGTCTCTTGTGCCCGACGGAGAATGATGAGACATATGTCAATCGGGAGCTTCCTAGTAACTAAGACACTAAATAAACAAAGATACTTAATGCAAAATATCCTGTTCTTTATTCTTTGTAGTAAAAGAGTCTTACTTTGTTTCAAATGGTCAAGCACTAGATGGCATATTAATCGATTGCACCTCCGCATCTCGATTAATATCGCCCTATCCAATGTAAATTTTACATCGTTGGCTGTTGACTCAAAAGACTATCCCGTCGCTATTTTTCAAATCAATTGCTCTGAAAGGGAACATTTTAACAATTTGGTAAGGGCCGCTCCACTTGGATTTGAGCTTCTTCAGGAAGAGTCTTAATCACGAGTTATAGAGAAGAACATGCTGCCCATCCTTAAAATCTTTCTTGATAATGTGGGCATCGTGTATTCTTTTGGTCCTTTCCTTGTAAAGCCTTGAGCTTTTGAATGCCAAGTCCCGCATTTCATCCAACTCTTCAAGTTGGAGGATTCTGCGTTCTCCGGCCTTTTTGTAATCATAATTAAGGGTTTTAATGGCCCAAAATACACGATGCTCAAGCTCTACTGGAAGATGACATGCTTTGCTATAAACAAGCCTATACAGCGACATTCCTATAGGTGTCCTAAATGCCATGTGATAAGCCTATAAGACATCATTGAGCTTGTTCGACCAATCCTTTCTTGCTGTTCCGACCATCTTTTCTAAGATTTTCTTGAGCTCTCGATTTGATAGTTCAACTTGTTTGCTAGTTTGGGGATGATAAGGTGTTGCCACCTTGTGCGTCACCCCATATCTCTTAAGTATGACTTCAAATTACTTGTTGCAGAAATGTGACCTACCATCACTGATTATTGCTCGTGGCACTCCAAATCTCGAAAAGAGCTTCTTCAAAAATTGGATAACTACTCTAGCATTATTTGTTGGTGACACCAAAGCTTCTACCCACTTTGAAACATAGTCTACTCCTACCAAGATTTACTTGTTGCCATATGATATTGGGAAAGGACCTATGAAGTCTAATCCCCAAACGTCAAAGAGCTCAATCTCTAAAATTCTAGATAACGACATCTCATTCCTCTTTAAGATATTTCCCATTCTTTGGCAGCAGTCACACTGCTCAACATAACTACGTGCATCCTTGAAGATGAAATGCCAATAGAAACTACATTAGAAGACTCGAGATGTTGTTCTTGAAGCTCTATAATGACCTGAGTAAGGAGTGTTATGGCATTGCTCTAAAATATTTGCTACTTCCTGACTAGCAATGCAATGTTGAAGAACCCCATCACTACACCTCTTGAAAAGGTAAGGATCATCCCAAACATACATCCAAACATCTCATAGAAATTTCTTTCTTTGGGGATAACTTAGATCTGTCAGAATAATTCTTCCAACTAAAAAGTTGGTATAATCCGCATACCAAGGAGCTTCTACTCTACTCATTATCATAAGAGTTTCATCCAGAAACTCTTCTTGAATATTTCCTTTAATCTCTATCCCGTCACTTTTCTCTAACCTAGAGAGATGATCTGCGACAACATTTTCTGCTCCTTTCTTGTCCTTAATGGACAAGTGAAATTCTTGTAGTAATAAAATTCAGCGCATCAAGCAAGGTTTTGCATCTTCCTTTGAGAAAAGCTATCTCAAAGCTGCATGGTCAGTGTAGATTATAACTTTCGAACCAAGCAAGTATGGTCTAAATTTGTCACATGCATAAACAACCGCAAGCATCTCTTTCTTTATGGTTGTATAATTGAGTTGAGCTCCTACCAATACTCTACTAGCATAATAGATGACATGGACCTTTCTCTCTTTTTTCTATCCAAGCATACACCCTAAAGCTAGATCACTCGCGTTATACATCATTTCGAATGGAAGTTTCCAGTTCGGTGATGAAATCACTGGAGCTATGATAAGAGCTTTTTTAAGAGCATCAAATGCCTTAAGGCAGTGCTCATCAAAGTTAAAGGATACTTCCTTGACCAGCGAATTTGTTAGAGGCTTAGCAATTAGAGAGAAGTTCTTGATGAATCTTCTGTAAAATTTGGCATACCAGCTTTAGAAATCGTGTGCCCTTGGACTATTCCTTCGTCTACCATAAAATGGTACTTTTCCCAATTGAGCACAAAGTTCTTTTCCTCACATCTCTTCAATACTTTTTCTAGGTTATCAAGACAATGATCAAATAAGTCTCCGAAAACAGAGAAGTCATCTATGAAGATTTCCATAATCTTCTCATTCATCTCCCAAAAGATAGACTCCATGCAACATTGAAATGTTGCTGGGACACAACTTAATCCAAAAGGCATTCTGCAATATGCAAAAATACCGAAGAAACAGGTGAAAGATGTCTTCTCTTGATCTCTGGGGTATATTACAATTTAGTTATAACCAGTGTAACCATCCAAAAAGTAATAATAAGAATACTCCACTATTCTCTCTAACATTTGATCAATGAATGGAAGTGGGAAATGATCTTTGCGTGTGGCATTATTCAATTTACGGTAATTGACGCACACTCTCCATCCAGTTACAGTTCTTATTAGAATGAGCTCCCCTTCCTTGTTGATCACAACTATCATTCCCCCTTTCTTGGGAACACAATGTATTAGACTAACCCATTCACTATCCAAGATCAAATAGATAATTCTAGCTTCGAGGAGTTTTATCACTTCTTTCTTCACAACCTCCTTCATGTTAGGATTAAGTCTCCTTTGTTAGTCTACTCTTGGCCTTGCTCCATCCTTCATGTGAATGTGGTGCATCACAATTTCTGGGCTCATACCCTTGATATTGGATATTTGCCAAGCAATGGCCTTAATCTGTTTGTTCATAACTGTGAGCACTTTCTCTTCTTCTTCCTTAGTGAGCTTATTTGATATAATAATTGATAATCTCCCTCCATATATTAAGAACACATATCTCAGATGCGAGGGTAGCTCTTTCAGTTCTAAGGAAGGAGCTTTTACAATGGAGGGTGGAGTATGATATTTCAAGTGAATTTCGAGCTCCTCAAGTAGACCTTTCTTGTCAATTTCCTCCTTAACTTCTTCCACAATATCCTCCTCTTCTCTCTCTAGCTCTTTATCCTCAATTCTAGAGATTTTCTCATTGCAGAACTCGAGGATACACTCATCTACAACATCAATTTTCATGCATATCCCTTTATCAAGAGGATGGTGCATAACTCTTGTCATGTTAAACTCAACATTCTCATCTCCAATTCTGAGTACCAATTTGCCATTATGCACATCTACTAATGTATGTGCAGTATTGAGGAAGGGTCTACCGTGAATCAGTGGACAATTCTTGTCCTCAGAGAAATCTAGAACCACAAAGTCAACTGGGAAGATGAACTTGTCAATCTTCACCAAGACATCCTCAACCATACCAAATAGTTTCTTAATTGTTTGGTCAGCCAACTGGAGAAGCATGGAAGTTGGTTTACTTCATACAAACCTAGTTTTTGAAATATAGACAAAGGCATCAAGTTAATACTTGTGCCTAAATCACAAAAACATTTTGGAAACTCAGTTTCACCAATGAAACAGGGAATTGTAAAACTCTCCAGATCTTTTAGCTTCATCAGAAGATTTTTAGCTTCTACAATTTGCTGTAAGGGTAATTGTCTCTCCATCTTCCCATTTCCTCTTCTTATTGACGAGTTTCCTTTAGAAATTTGGCGTAGGGTGGTACTTGATCTAGCATCTCTAGGAAAGAGATGCTAATCTGAACATTCTTCATTTTCTCCATGAGATGGAGAAATTTTTCATCCATCCCCGACTTTCTCTTTACCCTCTGAGGATAAAGAAGAATAGGGACCATTGGTGGTGGTGGTACGGTTTGCCGGGTAAAAAAACTTGGTTTCTGTCCTTATTACGGTTCTTTTACCCAAAAATCTGACCTAGACACCAAAATGGTCATTTTTGCGAATTGAATGTCATTTTGGTAATTTTTGATGAACAGTAACATCAAACTAAAAAAATCCCCGTAACAATCAATTTTATATTATCCTTCTATTCGAAACGTCCAGCCGTGGTCAAGGTTTTTGAACTATCTTAATCATGTAATAGTAGAATCGTCAATTTCGAAACTATGGAATAGTAAAATGGTGATCATATTTTGATTCATTCGAAACAAAACAATGGAATATTTTAGTTTTTAAAAAACTGTTAAATCGGTGTGAGAAGAAATGAATATTCAATTGTGTTGATTCAATCGTAGAGTTACAGAGTCAATTTATACACTAATTACATATCTTGCAAATCTACTCTAATAATTACAGAGATAATTGAAGAAAGGAAAGTTACAATTGCTACAAGATACGCTGCAGCAAATGGAAGGTGCGATCACAGCTGGACTTCAGTGAAGATCTTCAATTGGAAAGGAAGGAGCCGTTGGAGAATAATCTTGAGACTTAATTAGCTTGATTATATTGATTTCCTTTCCAATTGAAATCGGATTGCAGTTGTAGTTTTCCAATTGAGTCCAGATTCCAGCGATGTCCATGATTGCGTGAATTATGCGCTGGAATTGGTTCAATTTTAATCTCAATCTTCAACACGGTGATTTAACTATAAACATTTTCGTGAAACTTCTCGGATACAAGTGCGATCAGGTTCTATATTTTCAAAACCGTGCCCGGGCGTACACCAAACATGCAAACAGTTTTTCTTTAAGTACTAATTAAACTTAACTTTTGCCAATTCATATTAGCCTTATGGCCTATACTACCTTTGTGATGGAGATGAAAGGATATAAAGAATAATACCGAATTCAGTTGTTGAGATATACAGTCTCGATAGCGTGTTCAAAGTGTTTCTAGATTGATAAATTGTTTGGAGACGTTCGGAAATCAACCGGTTCGAAAACGAAACAAGACGGAACAAAGAAAGAAAGTGGGAAGATGGAATCTAGGAAGGCTGTTGTATGCCATACGTAAAGAGAGAAGTCCTAAATTTATTTAGCCCCAATATATACTATGTAATCCTTGTTGTTTCTATAGTTGTAACCTCAATAGAATACTATTTTTATTGCAAAAAAGTTTAGAGTTCATATCTTTATTTATGGTATGATTATATTTAATAAATTTTTTTAGATTTAATAAATAGGACCTTCCTCTACTTTTATAGTGGGGTTCAACGTTGATAAACAAAATTTGGGTTTCCAACTTTGTCGATTCCAACCATTCGTGAAAACCACGGAACAAGACATCAACGAACGTTTTGCTGCATGATTTTAACAGTTAACACTAGCAGCAACCAACCACTTCAACATTAATCCTTCGGAAACCATCGTCCTCCTCAATAACTTACTGCAAGCATTGTTAGGGGCTTGAGAAGCAGAACTTCGAGCTCGTGGTGGTTGTGGTCCAAAAATGGACCACGGCGACCTCTACAGGGCAGGAAGCGGCCTGGGGAGAGGGAACAACCTATGGAGGAGCGAGAACGCCTCGCTTTCCGGGTCGAATCGAGGAGGAGGAGGAGGAGACGATGACGAGGAGGCATTGAAGCGGGCGGCACTCGAGAGGCTCCCAACTTACGACAGGCTAAGGAAAGGCATCTTGCATACCCCGAGCAACCGAGCTCAGGAGGTGGAAGTTGGCCAGCTCGGGTTGCAGGAGAGGCAACAGCTTCTTGACAGGCTGGTTAAGATTCCGGAGGAGGACAATGAGCAGTTCTTCGCAAGGCTCAAGGAGCGAATCGATAGGTATATAGAAACAGGGGAACCAGAGCACCCAACCATGCTTTCGTTTCTACCTTTATTATTATTATTATTATTATTATTATTATTATTATTATTATTATTATTATTATCTGTCTTGTAATGGAATGCTTGTTGGGTTTTGGTTGCTTGCAGAGTTGGAATACAGCTGCCAACGGTCGAGGTCCGGTTCGAGCATCTAACAGTGGAAGCAGAAGCACAAGTAGGGAGGAGGGCTACACCGACATTCGCGACCTACCCCATCAATCTCGTCGAGGTAATAACCATGACAGCATAGTTTCCGGCTTTAGTTTTGATACATGGAATTGGAATTTTACCTTGGAATTGGAATTGACATGCAGGATGTCTTCGGAAAGTTCCTTCCAAACAGAAAGAAGCATCTCACTATCGTCAAGGATGTTAGTGGTATCATTAAACCTGGAAGGTTCGATACTATCTATCTTTGGTTTTCGTAGTCTAATACGAGTTTTGATAATATATGAGGTGGAAGATGAAGTGAATTCATTGCATATGGTCTTATGTTTGGTTTGGTGGAGTTGGAGCAGGTTAACATTGCTTTTGGGTCCTCCAAGCTCAGGAAAAACCACCCTATTGTTGGCTTTGGCCGGAAAGCCGGATCGAAAGCTAAAGGTGATTACCTACATTTACATCTTCCCATCTCATCTACTCTGCTTGATTCTTAATTAATGGAAAGTTAAAAAATTGGTTTGTAGGTTTCCGGGTCGGTCACCTACAATGGACACACCACAAATGAGTTTGTTCCTGAAAGAACAGCTGCCTATATTAGCCAGCATGATCTTCACATTGGAGAAATGACAGTAAGAGAGACCTTGTCGTTCTCTGCTCGCTGTCAAGGTGTCGGATCACGCTACGATCTGTTATCAGAATTGTTACGAAGGGAGAAAGATGCTGGTATTCAACCTGATTCAGACCTTGATGTCTTTATGAAGGTAAGGAGGATCTAAGTACTATAATTTCCGCCTAGTTCGTATCAATCTGCTTGTTTAACTTGTGTCCATCTCAGGCAGCAGCAGTCGAAGGCCAGGAGACAAGTGTTGTCACGGATTATGTACTCAAGGTAATAATAATCCTAGAACTTATTCGTTGTTCTTGCTTTGTTGCGAGTCATTTTCTTATCGATCTATTTCTGTTGGTTTCAGGTTTTGGGATTAGATATATGTGCTGATACTATGGTGGGGAATGACATGATCAGGGGAATCTCGGGAGGACAAAGAAAGCGCGTAACGACAGGTAAACCGATTTCCCGAGTCCGTTTCTTAGCCTCAGAAGTTCTTAGAAGTACTTACATTGCAGGGGAGATGCTGGTTGGGCCAGTGAAAGTGTTCTTTATGGACGAGATATCGACCGGTCTGGACAGCTCCACAACGTACCAAATCGTGAACACCCTGAGGCAGAACATACACACCATAAGTAGCACAGCAGTGATCTCTCTCCTTCAGCCAGCACCCGAGACTTACGATCTCTTCGACGACATAATCTTCATATCAGACAGCCAGATAGTGTACCAGGGTCCTCGCGAAGATGTGCTTGATTTCTTTGAGC
Source organism: Hypericum perforatum (assembly GCA_012979155.1). Classification (NCBI taxonomy): domain Eukaryota; kingdom Viridiplantae; phylum Streptophyta; class Magnoliopsida; order Malpighiales; family Hypericaceae; genus Hypericum; species Hypericum perforatum. Next base: position 292,731 of record SOPF01027659.1, on the reverse strand, counting down.
AAGTAGGATTCATGTGCCCTGCAAGGAAAGGCGTGGCGGACTTCTTGCAGGAAGTGACATCAAGGAAAGATCAAGAGCAGTATTGGGCGAACAAAGACATGCCTTACAGGTTTATCCCTACTGACGAATTCGTGGAGTCATTCCAGACGTTTCGTACAGGGAAGAGGCTTCAAGACGAGCTAGCAATACCATTCGACAAGTCGAAGAGCCACCCTGCTTCTCTGACCAAAACGAAGTACGGTGTCGGAAAGAGGGAACTGTCTAAAGCTTGCATTGCAAGAGAACTCCTGCTCATGAAAAGAAATGCATTTGTTTATATCTTCAAAATCACTCAAGTACGTACTTTCCACCCTTGCAATTAACATCTTTGTATACTTATCTCGAACTTATTTGAACCTTTATCGTTGATCGTCCAGTTGATCATAATGGGAACGTTAACCATGACGCTCTTCCTTCGAACAAAAATGCACCATGATACTGTATCCGATGGAGGTCTATACTCCGGTGCAATCTTCTTTGGTGTGATCATGATCATGTTCAATGGAATGGCGGAGACTTCCCTTATAATGGCCAAGCTTCCCGTCTTCTTCAAGCAACGAGACCTCAAATTTTACCCTGCATGGGCGTACGCAATTCCATCGGTGATCAAGATTCCAATCTCGTTCGTCGAAGTTGGTGTCTGGGTGTTCATGACATACTACGTCATCGGATTCGATCCGGCACCGGGAAGGTAAACACACTAGCTTGACACAGGGTCAAAACACTTTCACAATGTTGCTGCTAGTATAAGCTTCTCTGCTTCAGGTTGTTTCGGAACTACCTCGCGATGGTGGTCATTAGCCAGATGGCGTACGCGCTATTTCGTGCAATCACTGCAATTTGTAGAGAACAAATTGTTACTAACACATTAGGCTCAGTTATAACGCTCTTGCTTATGGCTCTAGGCGGCTTTGTCCTATCGAAAGGTACCATTAGCATGGCTATAATCTCTCCATCGATCATGCGAGCTATTCTAACCCACTTCATTCGATCAATGCAACAGATCAGATCAAGAAATGGTGGCTATGGGCCTTTTGGTCATCCCCGTTGATGTACGCGCAGAATGTCATTGTGAACAACGAGTTCCTTGCAAAGAGCTGGAGTCATGTAAGATCTAGACCGGCATTTTTGGTGTACGTGTTTCACCTGTCGAATGCAACAACTGAATATTCTCTTCTTTACAAAGGCCGGTCCGAACTCGACGGTACCACTAGGAATTCAAGTGTTGAAGTCGCGAAGTTTCTTCACGGATCCGTCGTTTTACTGGATCGGAGTAGGAGCATTGATCGGATTCGCTATTTTGTTCAACATCATATACACTTTAGCTCTCACATTCCTCAACCGTAAGTATTTTAAAAAATTCTGCAATGAACTAGCCATAATTTGTTTCTAATATCTTCCTTCTGCAGCATTTAGCCAGCACCAACCTATTATAGAACAAGAAAAACAGAGCGGACGAAAAGGCAAAGGTGGAGGAGCGATCCAACTGACAAGCCAAAGTAGTTCAACTTCGCAAACGGCAACTGGTACGTGCATGTTTGTTCGGTGTTGAGCTCGCCATCGTACTTGTTCGCTGAACGTTCTGTATAAACCAAATGTAGAGACAGTCGAGCAGAGGAATAAGAAAGGAATGGTTCTTCCGTTCGAACCATATAGCCTCACATTCGACGAGGTTGTATATTCGGTAGACATGCCACAGGAAATGAAAGCAAAAGGTGTTGGTGAAGATAAGTTGGTACTTCTAAAGAATGTTAGTGGTGTGTTTAGGCCGGGAGTTCTAACAGCTTTGATGGGTGTAAGTGGTGCTGGTAAGACCACATTGATGGATGTTCTAGCTGGTCGGAAAACAGGAGGATACATCGAGGGGAACATCACGATTTCCGGGTACCCGAAGAAGCAAGAAACGTTTGCGAGAATTGCAGGGTACTGTGAGCAGTTCGACATCCACTCCCCGAATGTTACAGTTTACGAGTCTTTGCTCTTTTCGTCCTGGCTTCGTTTACCACCCGAGGTTGATGATAAGACTAGAAAGGTGAACCTGTTTCTGAAAATCTAAAGAAAATTACACGTGAACAAACTTTCCTAGTTTACCAACTGTTTTCTACAATTTGTGAGCAGTCTTTTATTGAAGAAGTGATGGAGCTTGTGGAGCTGAACCCGTTAAGGCAGTTGTTGGTCGGATTACCTGGCGAAAGCGGCCTATCGACCGAACAGCGGAAAAGGTTGACAATTGCAGTTGAACTGGTGGCAAACCCATCAATCATCTTCATGGATGAGCCGACTTCTGGGCTAGATGCGAGAGCTGCCGCAATTGTCATGAGAACTGTCCGGAACACGGTAGACACTGGACGAACGGTTGTCTGCACCATTCACCAACCGAGCATCGACATATTTGAAGCGTTTGATGAGGTAATGCAACTTCTTATTGCTTAGCGAAGTGAAGCTTCATTTGCAGGTTACTTAGCATATCAAAATTGCCAATGTAGCTTTTCCTACTGAAGAGGGGAGGACAAGAGATATACGTAGGGCCGCTTGGTCGTCAATCCTGCCATTTGATTGAGTATTTCGAGGTAAACAACAAAATAATGGTGTTGAAGTTTAGAGATGAAACCAACATCGTAATTCTTATGAGCCATTATATTTGTGTCCATAACAATAAAGGCCATTGAAGGAGTTAGCAAAATAAAGGACCGCTACAATCCGGCGACTTGGATGTTGGAAATCACTTCTGCGGCTCAAGAACTAGCACTTGGTGTTGATTTTGCAGAAGTATACAAAAATTCAGAATTATACAAGTAAGCACATACGAATTCGCGGCTTCGACTGACTTGTACACTGGTTTTCATACGTAATGGTACGTATTTCAGGAGGAACAAGTCCCTTATTCAGGAACTAAACAAACCCGCTCCGGGTTCGAAGGAACTGCACTTCGACACTCAGTTTGCACAGTCGTTCTACGTGCAATGCGTGGCAAACTTGTGGAAGCAACACAGGTCGTATTGGTGCAACCCGATCTACACCTCGGTGAGGTTTCTATTCACAACTTTCATAGCCTTCATCTTCGGAACAATCTTCTGGAACATCGGCTCCAAAATGTAAGCATCCGATAAAAACTATATCATAAAAAATAGCACCCTCCGAACAATCACCTAATTCTGTTGTCTCGTGTGCGATCGAATTTGCAGAGAAAAGGCTCAACAATTGAACAACGCGATGGGATCAATGTACGCTTCGGTTCTGTTCCTCGGTGTCCAAAATGCATCTGGCGTACAGCCGGTGGTAGCAGTGGAACGAACCGTGTTCTACAGAGAAAGAGCAGCGGGGATGTACTCTGCTCTGCCATACGCATTCGGACAAGTAATTAACCAACCTCCACTCGATCGTTCAATGTTGGCATGTTTACTAACAGCAACAAATTTATTGTCACAGGCTGTGATCGAACTTCCGTACATTCTCTTACAGGCCGTAGTGTACGGTCTGATAGTGTATGCAATGCTTGGATACCCGTGGGACGCGGCGAAGTTCTTTTGGTACTTGTTCTTCATGTTCTTCACTTTCGCATACTTCACCTTCTACGGGATGATGGCGATCGCCATGACGCCAAACCAGCAAGTCGCGGCCATCACAGCAGCGGGATTCTATGGTCTGTGGAACCTGTTCTCCGGTTTCATGGTCCCGCGGCCTGTAAGTATTCTCACTGATCATTAATCGACCGTGTTCCTTACCCGAACTTAATGTTGTTCTTCTTGGCATTCGACAGCATACACCGGTGTGGTGGAGATGGTTTTGTTATATAAATCCTGTGGCTTGGACATTGTACGGACTAGTCGTCTCCCAGTTCGGAGACTTGAAGAACAAGCTCGAATCCGGCCAGACGGTGGAGCATTACGTTCGAAGCTACTTCGGTTTCAAGCATGAGTTTCTGGGAGGAGTTGCAGTTATTGTTGCCGGCTTCGCAGTTCTTTTCGGATTCCTTTTCGGATTCTGCATCAAGAAATTTAACTTCCAGAGGCGTTAGAGCCGATCATTCAACTTCCAGAAGTTCAATTTTCGGAGGCAGGGCCTCGTAAAAATATTGGAAGTGCAGAGTGTTCAAACCTGGCAGTAACATAGTTTACCTTTAAAAGAACGCATCAGTTTCTCTTGATTGTTATAAAGTTTGTGTTATTTTTTATAATGAACTTTTGCGTGGAGTTACATTATTGAGGTTGTTAATTAATCAAGAATTAGTTTTTGAGATTTTATTGTATTTAGTTTATAACCTATTATTGTCTTTGAGGGTCTACCATATACGCACAAAGGGTCATAAACAGTTATTGCAAACCCTTCGGAAGAACCAAAGGGTGGAAGGGTGGTAAGAAATCCTTAATTTTTAGACTTGAAGTTGGTGTGTGAATTCCCGTAAGAAAAGAAAATTGCAAAAGCAATTTATCTGGAGAAGAAGAAAATTAAATATTAATTTAGTTACTGTTACATACTTTGTGTAATTTTTTTTTCAAAAGAACTTCATAAAATAAAAATATATAAAAAATTCAATACCCACAACACACTTGCTAATCAACAATTTTGGTAGTCAAATTGAACAAAACAAACCACAGCCACGCCCACCTACTAACTAACAAACCTCACAGCGAAATGAGACAAATTAGCAAAGAGACGAAGATAAGACATCAAGTAAACAGCTAGCGAGTGCAGGAATTTCCTCTAAGTGAACAAATCTATAGTAAGGCTGTCTTGAAATGATGCAGCCAATGTGCTTGCCGAGGCATTCGGGAAGTTCGTTCACTAACCATTCGCCACAAGATGGGTAAGAGCATCAGCCGTCGCATTCTCCTCACGGAAAATATGGGTAACCTGAAACTGTATCTGGGTCTGCCTCTCCAGCATGTGCATCTATCTAAAGCGTCAGCGTCATGGGACCTCTGCCTGGGGTGTTTGGAATCTAGTCAATACATATATCGAATCCGTCTCTAGCCATAACCGGTGACATCTGCGATCAAAAGCCGACTTCACTATAATAATGGCTGCCACTAGCTTAGCCTCGAATATAAAATAACTCGATACAGGGTGACTAAAGCAACTCTGGACGAAACATCTACAAGTGCAAAAAACCCCTATCGACCATCCTAGATCTAGGGCACCCAGAGAAGTGCCATCAATATTGAACCTAATCTAATCTAGAGGGAGCACCCCCAAATAACTTCTAAAATCCTAGGTGTCCGACCCCGTCCAGGTGCAATATGAAGATCTCGATGAATATCCTGCTCATACTGCGAATCAAAGTAACAACCAAAATAAAAAATCATCGTCTTTCTCACTAGGCGTCGAATTAGAGCAATTATCGCATGTGATTGGCAACAATAATCCAAAAAAAACTCGGGTATTTTGCTTAATCCAAAGTAGCCAAATAGCTATCATAATGACCACTCTCCACAGCAATAATACTCGAGGGATAAACTATTAGTGCATCACCTCAGTCACTAGCTCCTTGAGGCTTCAAAAATCACGCCAAGGTACCAAAAATTCCAAATAAATGTCACGAGACCTAAATAATAAAAGGGCAACATAACATAGTATGTTCACTCGACTCTGTATCGAACATACATAAAAAATAAATAGTAGGTCTGAGAAAGCCCGTTTGTGCATAATATTAGCAATAGGGAGAGCTACCTGAATGGTCCACCACAACAACATAGATTGTCTAGGCGGGATGGCCCTGTCCCAAATCGAAGAACCCTACTGTACCTACAAATACTTTGGCCAAAGATGGTCATAAGCCGCTCTGGAGATAAGAATCCCTTCTCGTGCATGCACCCACACTGTCCAGTTATTACTCGATGAACTAAGTGTCTATCTCAAAATATCACACACAACCTCTAGATAAGCATCATAAAATAATCTGAGGATTCTTCACCTACCATCATACCAATAAGAGGCAGCCGCGAAAGTGCACTGTCCATAAAGATGATCAAAGAGTCATATACTCTCAAAAATTACATACTCTAGTCAGAAGTTTGCCCTTGAATCTTCTCTTGCTAAAATATGGGACAAGCAAACAATATCTAGAAGATAACCCCTCACACCCTTCAAGATAGAAGAGCAAAATCTCCACGAGGCAACATTCTCCATATCAAAGAATATTAAGAATACAGGCAAAATATTTATCTTGGATGTGTAGTATTCTCCAAGTGAGTCTACTCAAGATATCCAAATTGACATGACACACCGACCTGATACAATTCCCGCCTTCCTCTCGTGGAGGACACTCTCGATCTTATAGAACAGTACACATCTTGTAATCATGAATATTCCCAATCCATACAAAGTTATGCTCACAAGAATTCAACTATTTTAACAAGGATAATCGGCCACTGATAAATCATCATATAGTGCGTTAGATGAGCCCGACCATAAATCATCCTTAATAACCAACTAAACCAAGCGTACCTACTCAGCCATAAAAGAGATGAGCCCTTTTACCTGTCAATTTTGTTGATAATTGTATCACCTAGTCCCTACAGATGATATCATCGAGGAGAACCATAAAATAAAGCTATGAAAAAATAGATAAACGGCACGAGTGGACTATAGACTCTCCTATAATTGAGGCTTCCAATGGGCTACTAATAGTCGACCATCAAGACCGGCAACTAACATCAGCATCTGAACTCATCAAGTTCTCCACAGCGGGAGGGCAACTAGAGTCAGCCACACACACCAAGTTCTGTGACAGTGTTAGGTCAATGCTCTCTCATAAGCGATAATAATAGGAACATTTGCAAAAATAAGAGTAGGCAAAGGGACAGAATCTCCCCTCGCTCTGTGGTCAAGTTACAAACCCAAGGAGGATTGCTAAGGTCTCCTCCCAAGTGACAATAATAGGAATAAGAGCTAAAATAACAATGCTCTCACAAATGGATAGAGAGTTGCTCAGGTCACCCCAGGTTCAAGTTCCAAACTCAAGGAGGTTGTTCACAAATGGATGGAAGTAGATTGGGTCATGTATATATAATTTTTATAGATCCATTCTGGAGTTTATTTTAGCCATTGGATGAGTAAAAAATAAAAGAGAGCACATCTAATGGATAAAATAAATGGGGATTACTTTTATCTTTTTCAGCTTTCTTCCATTTATCTTCACACTCTCTCTCCTCCTGTCTTCTCTCTCTCCCTTTCTTCTTTTCTTCTTTCTCTCTCCTCCTTCATGTCCTCTCTAGTCTCTCTCCCTTTCTTCTTGTAAAGGTATCTACTTTGTTGTTGCCATATAGAGAGAATTAAGAAATTAAAAGAAAAAAGGAAAAGAATAAGAAGGAAAATTGGGATTTTGACCATGGGTGAAGAAAAGACAAATTAATTATTGTTGCCTCCATGGTTGTTTTATTTATTTGGGGAAGAAAAAATGGTAGATTTTTTGGTTGTTGTGGTTATTTGGTTTTATTTTTGTTGATTGGGTGGTGAAGATGAAAAAGATGGAAAGAGGTTAAAGATAAACATGGCATGAATAAGAGAGGGGTAGCTGATGAATTTTTATAAAAATATTTTAAACAAATTTGGTACTAATTTGATCTAGAAGTGCTATTCTACTAATGGTTTTTTTTACGATGACAAATACAAATTTTAGTTTAATTAAATAATATCTTAACTTTTGTTTAGATATTCTTTCATAAACTAATATTATGTTATCATTTGAGGTTCTAGAATCGTGCAACTATAATTCACTTTAGCTGCACATTCATTTGTTTGATACATCGATAATATCTATACAACATTATCTCTTGCTTGGCTAAAAAATCAAGTAATGGTTCTCGTAACATAAAATAGAAAAATATATATTGCCAAGATTTTAGAATTCCTCTAATATATTCGAGTTGTTCATTCTCATATGTTCGAATGGTTTGCTCTAATATATTCGAATGGTTTGCTCTAATATTTTCGAATAATTTGCTATGATATATTGGAATGGTTCCCTTTGATATATTCAAATCGTTTGCTCTGATATATTTGAATAATTTGCTATGATATATTTGAATGGTTCACTTCAATATGTTCAAATAGTTTGCTCTGATATATTTGAATAGTTTGTTCTCATATATTCAAATTCGAATGGTTCGTTCTCATATATTTGAATAGTTTCCTTCGATGTGCTTGAATGGTTCACTCTGATGTGTTCGAATGGTTCACTCTAACATGTTCGAATTGTTTGCTCTGATATTTACGAATAGTTCATTCTGATATGTACGAATGATTCATTCTGATAAGTTTGAATTGTTCATTCTGTTATGTTCAAATAGTTTATTCTGATATGTTCGAATGGTTCCTTCTGATATATTCGAATAGTTTGTTTTGATATGTTCGAATGGTTCACTCTAATATGTTCAAATAGTTTGTTTTGATATGTTCGAATGGTTCACTCTAATATGTTCGAATAGTTTGCTCTGATATGTTTGAATGGTTCACTCTAATATGGTCAAATGGTTCATTCTAATATGTTTGAATGGTTTATTCTGATATATTCAAATAGTTTGCTCTGATATATTTAAATGGTTTGCTCTGATATGTTCGAATGGGTCGCTCTGATATGTTCAAATATTTTACTCTGATATGTTCGAATGGTTCCTTATGATATGTTCGAACGCTTTACTTTGATTTGTTCTAATAGTTTGCTTTGATATATTTGAATAGTTTGCTCCGATATGTTTGAATGGTTTGCTCTAACATGTTCGAATGGTTTGCTCTGACATATTTAACTATTTTGCTCTGATATGTTCTAATGGTTTGCTCTGATATGTTCGAATAGTTTACTTTGATACTTTTGAATAGTTCATTCCAATATGTTCGAATGATTTGCTCTGATATGTTCAAATAGTTCTTCTGAATGTTCAAATGATTCGCTATGATATATTCGAATAGTTTATATTGATATATTTGAATGGTTCGCTCCGATAAGTTTGAATGGTAAGCTCTAATATGTTTGAATAGTTTGCTCTGATATGTTCAAATAGTTTGCTCTCATAAGTTCGAATAGTTCCTTCTGATATGTTTGAATGGTTTACTCCATGTGTTCTATGTTTGAATGGTTTACTCCAACATGTTCGAATGGTTTACTCCAATATGTTCGAATGGTTCGCACTGATATGTTTGAATGATTTGCTCTAATATGTTTCAATGGTTTATTCTGATATATTCGAATAGTTTGCTTTGATATTTTTAAATGGTTTGTTCTGATATGTTAGAATAATTCATTCTGATATGTTCGAATGGTTCACTCTGATATGCTTGAATGATTCATTCCACTATGTCGAATAACTTGCTCTAATAGGTTCGAATGATTCGCTCTGATATGTTCGAATAGTTTGCTTTGCTTTAATATGTTCGAATGGTTCGCTCGGATATGTTCGGATGGTTCACTCTAACATTTTTGAATAGTTCACTCCGACATGTTCGAATGGTTTGCTCTGATATATTCAAATGGTTCGCTTCAATATGTTCTAATAGTTTTCCAATATATTCGAATGGTTCTTTCTGACATGTTCAAATGGTTCACTCTGACATGTTCGAATGGTTCATTCTGATATGTTTGAATGGTTCGCTTTGATATTTTCGAATGGTTCTCTCCAATATGTATGAATGGTTTGGTTTGATATATTCGAATGGTTTGCTCTGATATATTCGAATGGTTCCTTCTAATATGTTTTAATGGTTTGTATTCGAATAGTTTGCTCTGATATGTTTAGTTCGCTCTGACCTGTTTGAATTGTTCGCTTCGCCATGTTTGAATTGTTCGTTCTGATATGTTAGAATGATTTTCTCTAATATGTTTGAATAGTTTGATCTGATATGTTCATAATAAAAAAATAAAAAAAATTATAATAATATAAAGTGATGTGAGGCAATTTCTGAGGAAAAATGCGTCATCCTTTTCTATAAATAAGAAATGCGTCTCTTTCTTATAAAAAAAATGAATAAACCCTTTTTCTTTTAATACACGTACAAACCCTTTTATAATTGACTATACTATCCCTCATTACATGAATAGAGGATCACCATGTGGTGTGGACCACACACACAGACACTTCTCTATTGTGAAGAAAAATTGAAAGGCTGAACAAGGCAAGAGAATCCCTTGAGACTCTCGATGTTCTAAGTAACTCACTTGTAAATGTTTAAGTAGCCAAGTCTCATCCCTATCAAATTACACACCTCAGGCCAGGGAACCACGTACAGCTGTTAATAATTGTTGCCCGAAAAAACGGATCATTGTCCCCTTCAACAATGATAAAAAGAGTTGCCAATGTATAAACTAAGGAATTAAGTTTCTTTCCCAACGGATTACTATAATTGGGTATCCATATTGTTAAAATTTCATATCTAATTAAAAATATAATATAATAAGTTGATAAATTTTCAACAAATAAAAATTATTCAATCTCAACAATTTTAATCAATGTAAAATATTCTTAACATGTTCTTTGATATGAGACTCACTCATTAGAATATTACAAGGGCTTTTATTGCAAAATGTGAGAAATGGGAGTTCATTCTAACTTAACTATATGTACGAGATTAATTTACTCTAATACGATATTAAAATTTTCATATCAAACATAAAATCTTAAGGTAATGAATTGATGATTTTTTAACTTTATAAATTAGCTCATTCCACATATTTTAATAAATGTGGGATAATCTCAACACAAATTCTAATAAATTTTCAATATTTATAAAGTAAACAATAAATTGATAAATTTTTGGTGCACATATTTTAGTAAAGTATTTTGGCACATTCAGAGAGATACCTAAAATCCAAAAGGACATGGCTCACACCTAGGGGTGAGCAAACAAACCAAAAATTGTTAACCAAACTAAACCAATTAGAAAAATTGGACTAGATTAGACCAAAGAAGAAAATAGTCTGGTTCAATTCTCATATTTTAGAAAATCGGTTTTCGCTGTGGTCCTAGTCCTATTTGTTAAAAAGGTAACTAAGACCGGAATGAAATTGCCAAATATCCATGGTTTTAAAAAATGCAGTCCGACCGGTGGGCGGGCCAGTCGGACTGCCAAATGTTCTCAATAACGTTTTGGGTTTTGCTTAAAAAATGGTCTCTGGTCGGGTCAGCCAAAAAAGGTTGAGCAGGACGATTTTGACCTAAAATGGACTGCCCAGAATCCGGCTCAACCATTATTTTGATTTCAAGCAAAAAAAAAAGGAAAAAGGCAAAAAATGGGTCCCCTCTCCTTTTGAGCCCTCTCTCTCCCCGATGGCCGAAACCAAGGAACCCGAAGTCCTCGTCGTAGCTGAGGAGCAGCCGACGATGGAGCCGTCGGAGGAGGCGGAGTAGAAGAAGAAGAAGAAGAAGAAGAAGCCCAAGGTCTCCTCCTCCTCCTCCAAGAAAAGGTCACCAGGCCCAAACTTGAGCCGAAGGAGAAGAAGCCGTGGGGAAGAGGAAGGCTGCGCCGTTGATTACTTGGCTCTCTCAGCAATTTGTTGGCGTGGGTGGGTCAAGTGACTGGTTTCTTCAACTAGACTCCGGGTGGGTAAAACTACAAGGGTGCCACTTCTAAACCACACCCGGGTTCGGGTCGCTCATGGGTCCAAGCTCGCTCGCTCGCTCTTCAAAACTGGAGGAGGTAATCTCCGCCCTTTGTTAATAATAATCCAATATCTGGTAATTAGAACGAACATGGAAAATTATCGAAACCACCAACGCAACTTAATTTATATTTGATTGGGGGTTATTGTTTAATCTAGGGTTTATGTTCCGCGCATTTTGGGAATTTTTTTTGTTAGTTGATCGAGAGAGAGATCACTCTTTAACTAAATGAAGAAGGAAGAGGATGAAGTTAGAATGAGCAAATGTAGGGATCTGCCGAGGGAACTGGTGGAGATGATATGGGAGCGCATGGACTACTCCCCCGGTCTGACCGACTATGTGCTAGCCAGGTTGACTGACTTGGAGGTCGGACCAAAATCCAGATTGACCTCCGAGTCATTTTTTAAAACCCTGCAAATATCTCAATAAGCAACCAACGACCCATGAGGCGAAAGCCCAGCCCCAGCCCACTTCAATTTTCTTCATTTTTTAGCCAGTCTCCCTCCCGAGTCCAACTCTCTGAAGGCACAAAGCCAAAAACCAAAAACCAAAAGCCCTAAAACGTTTTCTTATCCCAGCCCCGTATTCCAGAATTCTACCTCCCAATCTTCAGCCACAGGCTACGTCTATCTACGACCAAAAAATCCACCGGCCTTTGGTGAGGCCTCAGTCACTGACAACCGTCCTCTACCCTCTAGTTGTAATGCGGGTACTTGGTTTTTAAATTTTGAAATTAAATTAGGGTTTAAAAAAATTGGGGATTTTGAGAGTGTTTCTTGTTTCAGAGTTCGAGTCTTTGCTTCTTCAGGACGTCGGGTACTTGAAAGCACCGTCCTCCAGCAGGTCAGGTGTTTTTTGTTTGAGAGTTCGGGTCTTCGAGTACTCTGAAATTTTGTTATGATGACGATGCTGTATAATTTGAACAATTGAATTGATGCAAGTTGGCCAATTTGTTGGTTTGGTTTTGATTGAGACCGGACCGGACATTGTGGTTTCATTCTACACCGGTTCAATTTTTGGTCCAATCCGGTTCAATAAAAACCCTAAAAAAAGGTTCCGGGTTTTTGCGGTCCGTGCATCTGCTCGACCCTACTCACACGTCATTGTCCGCTAGAAGCAAAACCTGTGATTTAACTGCTAGTCATTCATCAGATCTTCATCTGTAATGTCCGGAATCCATGCCGGTCAATAATAATTAAAACTATACCAAGATCCAACCAAAATGGATGACGCTCATCACTTTTGTTCGTGGTGTAATTAAGCATGTAATTAACAAATAATTACGTATTTAATTACGATTTAATTAAACAAAAATTAGGTTAATTAAATCACACTTACTTGTTGTAGCGAGTATATAATCGGATGCGGACCGTCTATTGTGAGTTGCCGGTCGAGTATGGTCACGTTTGCACGGACCGATAACTCAATTTCCACGAATTACCCAAAATATAAATCTAAAACAAGTTTCAGTACTAAACTGAAATATGCCTTTTGTGAGAGAAAATTGGGAGTGGAATATTACAAAAATGTCACGCAGATTCTCCTTTTTATAGGGAAAAATCCTCGTGCCTACTTGGCATCCAAATTGCCACATCAGTCCATGTGGCGCTAAGTGGCGCGCTACTGCCACTAATTCGGATGATGACGTCAGTGTTGACGTAAGCCCAACAATCTCCCACTCATTCATTGTTGATCACAGTCAACAATGAATGAAATTTGGGTCCAAAGCCCAACAATTTCCCACTCAATCATTATTGAATACTGTCAATAATGTACAGATTACAATCTAAAGGATTTCGTGCGACCAGCACACATCGAGTATATTTAGCTAAAATTCAGAAGCACATACATACAGGCTATATGAATAGTAGCATCTTGACATCTCACATATGAAAGTGTGCTTTCACTCCAGGACTCATGTCACATTCTATTGTTCACATAATGATTTCAAACAATTTTATTCGTGTTCACTATTGTACTTTTCAATACAATTGGTGCACCTGAACAACGAACCTCAAAATGTGATGGACAGAGTTCCTTCTCCCTTAACTATATTCTTTTCATAATGACACAGCCTGCTTTTCTAGTCAGCCCTGCCAGGTCGAATTACTATGTCATGACCTTATCATGGACTTTCTAAGCTAGCAGCACCAAATCATACTTCCAGAATATATTTAGGATCTTAAGGGCAAAAATCGGGAACCATAGTTCTTGAAACGTGGTCTCACACCAGGGATTGTGAAATCAATGAATATTTTCATCCCATCCGGTGGTTGAATAGCACACATGATACTCATTCACGTATTATGGTGTAGATTCTATTGTATAGGAACACATGTCATTGAAAAAATACCATATTAGAGTATTAGCCACAACTTAACTCTATGCTTTAAGACAGAAGGTATGATAATTTCCACTTTATATTTATCACATAAACCGTAGAAGATTCAAATGTAGTAACTTATTACTGCATCCCATAACGAATCTTGCTCTCTTAGCAAGACGACATTGTCGCCATAGGATATCGTACATATAAATGTCCAATAGCTCCCTCATCTCATTCAAGAATTAACAAATTTGGCTCCCACTGAGATAAACACCCGTGTGAGTGGGCTACTTTTCTGTCTGACATGTTCTAGAAGGTATTCATATTGCCAAAATCAAAACATCTTTATTTATAGATGAAAACGTCACAAACCTAATGACTTTACATATTTCTCGAACACTTCTCGAGATAACGCTTTAGTCATGGGGTCTGCAACCATATCTTGCGTAGATATGTATTTCATACATAATTCCCTATGTTTTATTAAACTTCTAACAAAATAAAATTTAATATCTATATGTTTGGCTCTACTATGGAAACATGGATCCTTAGCATAAGCTATTGCAGCTTCATTGTCACAGAATACATTCACAGGTTCCACAGAGTTAATCAGGAACAGGTGACTTAAGAATCTCTTTAGCCATACCGCTTCCTGTGCAGCATGAGTCGAAGCTACATATTCAGCTTCCATTGTTGAGAGGGATATTGATGCATGTGATAACATGCATTCATTTAGTCCTAATTTCCTCTCTTTTTGTCATGTTTTAAGAAATGTTAAGTCGAGTCTTGTCTATATTTTGTTTCATTTTGTTTGATTAGTCAAGGAGAAGAATGTCTATTGTTTTTGTTTATTTTGTAGGTGGTTGGAGCATCCAAGGAGATGGGGCAAGGATCGGTGGATATAAGCGATGAGTCGGGCTAAGTTCAGAAGTTTGAAGGCAAAAGAGAAAAAGGGCAGATTGCTACCCCAACGTATGCTGGCCTAGCCAGCGTACGTTGGCCTTACTCGAACAAGAAGAGAAAATCAGGCAGTGAGCAACCCCAACGTATGCTGGCCTAGCCAACGTACGCTGGGGGTCGACAACCAACATAAAATTTCGCTTCACCAAACTTCCCACTTGTTTTGGTCTACACTTTTAGGATGGCATGCATCAAGGAGGAGGACAAAAGGAAGGGAAGGTTGCAAAGAAAAAAACAACTTGGAGGGGGAGAAGAAAACACCTTGGAGAAGAAGAAGAAGGAGATCAAGAGAGCTTAGCAAAGAAAACCTCCAAGTTGTAGATTTTAAGTTGTTAGACTTTATTTTATGTTTTTGGATATTGTTCTTGAGAATATTGAAATCAAGATTTGAAATTGATATCATCAAGGTACTTTCCTTTGCTTTGTTTTTAAGATTATTTCTATCTTTGAAGTTCTTATTTATGCTTAATTCAATAAATGCTTGTTCGATGATCAAGTATGACAACTTGGTTTAGATCATAGCTTTCATACGCTTATCTCAACTTGATATTTTTAATGAATCCAGGCCTGACAAACTTAGGTTCGTAGCGATATTGAGTTTGTAGTTTAGAAGTATCGTTAAAAGATTGAGATTGACAACCTTGAGATTTTGCAACCCAACGATCCATTCCCGTAGCTTAAGATCTAGGAACGCACAAACTGGTACTTGACAAACAATTTCTACTCGCTATTCCCTGTGGAGACGATCCTACTTATCACGATATTACTTGTGCGATCGTGTAATTCTTGCACGTATTTAGATCCAAGTTTGGACGCATCAAGTTTTTGGCGCCGTTGCCGGGGAATAGATGTTTGAATTTGTTATCGTTAATATTGGAACTAGTGTTCTTGATTTTGAGACTAAGCTTTGTTACATTTTTATTGTTACCCTTTGCATTTGATCCTCTCTGTTGAGTGTTATAGTACCATACAAGTACAGGAGGTGAATGCTAAATACTTATCGTGAAAACCAACCTCTTCTTGAGCAAGATTCAGAGATTGAAGGAACCATTCGACGAATTAGGAGAAGAAACTTATATATAGAAAAGATGGGCGATCGACAAGTAGTCAATGCTCCTGCCGCCATGAGACACAAGTCACATCCAAGACTTGTTGATCTTCGGTCAAGTATAGAGTATCCAACCGTGGAGGCAAATAATTTCGAGATCAAGAGCAACCTCCTTTCAATGGTTGAAAAAGACCAATTCGGATGTTATCCCTCAGAAAACCCAGTAAAGCACATCCAGAAGTTTGAGGATCATTGCTCAATAGTGAAATATAATGGTGTCACACCTGATGCTATTAAGCTTTGATTATTCAAGTATATCTTGAAAGATGATGCTAGGGAGTGGGTAGATTCATTTCCAGCCGGCACCTTCACAACATGGGATGAGCTTGCTGACAAGTTCTTGGAAAAGCACTATCCTCCAGGTAAAACCACCCAACTTCATAATAAGATTTCTCAATTTAAACAGCAGGGTGTTGAATCATTGCACGAGGCTTGGCATCACTTCAAGAGACTACTTTGCGAGTGCCCACACCATCAGATACTTGAATGGATGCTTATCTAAATATTCTATAATAGATGTGAGCCACAAATTCGAGTCAACCTAGATGCAGCAGCGGGAGGTAATTTGATAGATAAGTCAGAAGCTGATGGTCTCCAAATCATTGAAGCCATTCCCACTAACAATCATGATTGGGAGGATCGAACCGAGAGAAGAAGAGTTGCTAGTGTACAAGACAATGATGAAGTAACTACTCTAAAGGCACAAGTAGTAACACTTACGCAACTAGTTCAAGGAACAATGTCACTACAAGCAACATCATCCTCTCAGGTATGCAAAATTTGCACTGGATCACATAACACGGATAGTTGTTCGTTGATTGC
Organism: Hypericum perforatum; assembly: GCA_012979155.1. Lineage (NCBI taxonomy): Eukaryota > Viridiplantae > Streptophyta > Magnoliopsida > Malpighiales > Hypericaceae > Hypericum > Hypericum perforatum. The sequence continues at coordinate 275,882 of SOPF01027659.1, read as the reverse complement.
TGAACTTGTTAATTTTGTGGGAAATACTAACATGATTAATGATCCATATTCCAGTATGTATAATCCGGGTTGGAGAAACTACCCAAATTTTTTATGGAAAAATAATGCAGGTCAACAGGCACCTCAACATCCGAGACCACCCTACGGAGGTGGGAATGTTCAAGCTCCTCCACCTCAGCAATTCCAGCCATATCAACAAAGGTGGCAGCAGCAAGGACCACCACCGCAAGATCATCGAGGAGAGGATGAGTTACGCAAGCAAGTGTTGAGTCATGAAGCAACCATTCACAATCTTGAGGTACAAATAAGCCAGCTGGCAACACAACTCAACACAAGACCACCAGGCACTCTCCCAAGCAACACCGAAGCTCCTCCTACCAAACAAGAGCATTGCAAGGCCATCACAACTAGAAGTGGCCTAGACTTGGGGAAGAATAAAGTATACAGTCAAGTATTTCCTCCATCAAGAAAGACGGTTGTAGAAGAGGAAGATGAACTACAAGTTACTCCTATCATTAGAGAAAAAGACAAGTCACCTGAGGAAGCAGTCAAGCCTATACCAGAGCAAAAAAAAGAAAGGAGGAAACCCGAGAGGAAGGAGGAAAGAAAGTACCATCCACCACCATTTTCTCAAAGGGTAAACAAGCAAGCCATGCACCCCAGCTATCACAAGTTCTTGGAGCTCTTTAAGAACATTCATATCAACATACCGCTCTTTGATGCTTTTGAGCAAATGCCAACATATCGGAAGTGGATCAAGGAATTTATTTTGAAGAAGCGGAGCATCGATGATTTTGAAGTCATTCCATTGACAATAGGGTGTAGTGCTATCTTGAGCCAAGAACTACCTCAAAAGATGAAGGACCCCGGAAGTTTCAATATTCCGTGTACTATTAGATATCAAACATTCAAGAAGGCATTGATCAATCTTGGTTCCAGCATCAATCTCATGCCTTTCTCAATATTTAGAAGGCTTAGGTTAGGAGATATGAAGTCCACTTTGATAGTTTTACAACTTGCCGATCAATCAGTAACAAGACCAAAGGGGATTGTGGAGAATGTGCTAGTCAAAGTTGACACTTTAATTTTCCCAGTCGACTTCATTGTCATGGAGATGGAGGAAGATCGCGACGTGCCACTCCTCCTTGGTCGTCCATTCCTAGCCACCGGAAAGACAAGTATTGATATGGAGAAAGGTGAGCTTCGGTTTAAAGTTTGTAATGATGAGGTTGTGTTCAATGTGTTTGAAGCAGCCAAGTACCCATCTGCGGAGGATGATTGCTACCGGATTGATGTTGTGGATGAGATTGTAGCTGTGAGGGAAGAAGAGCAAGAGCAAGAAATTCTATAGGAAGATGTTGACAACATCGAAGATTCTAGAGAAATGGTGGCATGGGCACGCACGGCAGAATCGCTGGAGTTAGATGACACACCAAGGCCAAAGCTACAGCCATCCACCATTGCACCATCGAAATTAGAGCTCAAGCCACTTCCAACACATCTCAAGTATGCCTACCTAGATAAAGATCATAAGTTGCCAATAATCATTTCATCCTTGTTGGATCAAGATCAAGAAGAGCAACTTCTAAAGGTGGTAGGTGAGCACAAAGAAGCTATTGGATGGACACTCGAAGATATCAAGGGGATTAGTCCTTCACTATGCCAGCACAAGATTATTTTAGAGGATGATTTCAGTCCATCAGTGGAAGCACAACGAAGACTCAACCCAAATCTTAAGGAGGTAGTCAGGAAGGAAGTTATCAAGTGGCTTGACGTCGAAATCATTTACCCCATTTTGGACTCCAAGTGGGTGAGCTTAACGTAATGTGTGCTGAAGAAAGGAGGCATCACTGTCATTTTCAACACCAACAACGAGCTCATACCAACAAGGATGATCGTAGGCCACAGAGTTTGCATTGACTTCCGTAAGCTTAATAAGGCAACTCGGAAGGATCATTTTCCACTACCATTCATTGGCCAGATATTGGATAGGTTGGTAGGACACACCTTTTATTGCTTCATGGATGGTTACTCAGGATATCTCCAGATTGCCATTGCATCAGAGGATCAGGAGAAGACAACTTTTACTTGCCCCTACGATACATTTGCTTTCCGTCGCATGCCTTTTGGTTTATGTAATGCACCTGCAATTTTTCAGCGTTGCATGATGGCAATTTTCTCGGATATGGTGGAGCGACAGATCGAGATTTGTATGGATGACTTTTCGGTATTCGGAGATTCATATAAAGAATGTTTATCGCACTTGGTTAAGGTACTTGAACGATGCAAAGAGACCAACTTGGTGCTTAATTGGGAGAAGTATCACTTTATGGTGACAGAAGGCGTTGTACTCGGTCACAAAATATCAAATAAGGGGCTAGAGGTTGACAAAGCCAAATTGGAGATCATTGAATAATTGCCACCTCCATTGAATGTTAAAGGAATATGGAGTTTCCTAGGTCATGCTGGGTTTTATCGGCGTTTCATTAAAGATTTCTCAAGGATAACCAAGCCTCTTTGTAGGTTGCTTAAGAAGGAAGCTACATTCATGTTTGATGAAGCATGCCAAGAAGCTTTCACCAGACTAAAAAAGGCACTTGTGTCAGCACTAGTGATCATATCTCTGGATTGGAAGCTCCCGTTTGAAATCATGTGTGATGCTAGTGATTATGCTATTGGAGCGGTGCTTGGTCAGAAGAAGACTAGAGGATTCCATGCCATTTACTATGCAAGTCACACTTTAGACGATGCTCAGATTAATTATACGACTACAGAGAAGGAATTCCTTACTGTGATCTTTGTCCTCAACAAATTCCAAGCTTATTTACTTGGAAGCAAGGTGATAGTGTACAGGGACCATGCCGCCATCCATTACTTATTCAACAAGAAGGATGCTAAGCTAAGGCTCATCAGATGGATCCTCCTCCTCCAAGAATTTGATATAGAAATTTGAGACCGAAAAGGTGTAGACAACCCTGTTGCAGATCATCTCTCGCGCCTAGAACAAACATTGGTAACATTCTCTTTTCCTATTAATGAATCTTTTCCGGATGAGCAGTTCTATGCATTAGATGTCATTTCTATTCCATGGTATGCTGACTATGTGAATTACCTTGTGAGCAACATTATGCCTCCTAACATGTCTTCTGACAAGAAGAAAAGGTTTTTGAGTGATGTCAGGTACTATGTGTGGGGTGAACCATACATGTTCAAGCAAGGCAAGGATCAACTGCTGAGGAGATGTATACCACAAAAAGAACAAGAGCTTATTCTACATCATTGTCATGACTCTCCTTATAGTGGTCACATCGCAGGAGAACGCACAGTGGCAAAAGTATTATAAAGTGGTTTCTATTAGCCTATGCTCTTTAAGGATGTCGTCGAGTTTGTATGTAAGTGTGATCGTTGCCAATGGATGGGCAACATTTCCTGTCATCATGAGATGCCACAAACAGGCATTATGGAAGTCGAGATATTCGATGTGTGGAGTATAGATTTCATGGGTCCATTTGTCTTATCTGATCGAAATCTTTACATTCTTCTTGAAGTGGACTATGTCTCGAAGTGGGTAGAAGCTATTGCACTCCCGACCAATGATGCCAAGGTGGTGATCAAGTTCCTTCAGAAGAATATCTTTAGTTGGTTTGGTACACCAAGAGTCCTTATCAGCGATGATGGCAAGCACTTTCGAAACAACCTACTAGCAAATGCACTAGCAAGGTACGGGGTTATGCATAAGATAGATATAGCTTACCACCCCCAAATAAGTGGACAAGTTGAAGTCTCTAATTGGGAAATTAAGAGAATCTTGGAGGCTACTGTCAACCCATCGTGAAAAGATTGGTCCAGCAAGCTGGACGATGCATTATGGGCATACAGGACCACTTACAAGACCCCAATTGGTATGTCTCCTTACAACTGATCTATGGGAAGGCATGCCACCTCCCTGTTGAGCTATAACACAAGGCTTATTGGGCTCTCTGTCGGTTGAATCTAAATCTTGAGAAAGCTGGCGAGAAAAGAATGTTACAACTTGAAGCTTTGGAAGAGTTTTGCCTAAGCACTTATGATAACACACGACTCTACAAAGAGCGTACCAAGAAATTGCATAATAAGAAGATCCTTTGTCGTCAGTTTTCGGTAGGCCAACAAGTGTTATTATATAACTCACGCCTAAAACTCTTTCCAGGTAAACTCAAGTCTAGATGGACCGGTCCATATACGAAGGTTGCCATATCGCCTCAGAGCTATTCAAATTCGAAATTCGGATACGAATGAAGAGTTTAAGGTAAATGGACAATGCATGAAAGCATACCTTGGTAACCATTATAAGGCACACGAATCTCACACCAACCTTGCAGACCCAGCTCACTAAGACTTTACCACCGTCAAGCTAACGACGTTAACTTAGAACTACACTTTTCTCTCAAATTTCTTTGGAATTTTTAAAGTCACTCATCCGAGTTTCCCTGAGTTTGTGGGTTTCTAGGGGAATGTACATAGGGTTACCCTCGAAAAATATGTCATTTGTTTTAGTTTTACAGAGCAATGATTAGACCGGGAGCAAAAACAAGAAGGGGACAAAATTGGACCCCAACGTACGCTAGGTAGGCCAATGTACGTTGGCCTTGCACGGGAGAAATTAAGGAGGAGGCAGAGAGCGACCCCAACGTATGCTGGCCTAGCCAACATACGCTGGGGGTGCTCGGGAGAGAATTGGGCAGAGAGCTGCCTTAACGTATACTAGCCTAGCCAACGTACGCTGGGGGTCAAAAAAAACCCCTTAAAATCGTCAAACTCCTCTCCTCTCCTCCTCACTTCATCCCTCTTCAAACATTCCTCCATATCTCTTCCAAAAAGAAAAAAACCCTTAACCCATTTTGTTTTGCAGATTTCGAGCTCATCCGTCAACGAATTCACAATCCAACAACTGGGCTTTGATCTCCTTAATGAGGCCTTCACACTGAACCAAAAATCAAGATTGTCACTCACAAATTCTTCCATGGCACCACAACCCTAATCTTCGAAGCGTCGCCAGAACACCGCTACCACGGAGGAGGGCTCAGGCTCATGTTCCTCTCGACCAATCGATTTGACTGAAAGGTACAATGCTCCTTTCACTATTCATGAAGAGTGGGAGGGTGAGAGATACCAAAAATTTGTTAATTGCTATTTCATTTTATATCAAATGATTGACTGGGATGAGATGCGTTGGGCTGGTATTGATCATGAACTTCGAGAAGCCATAGTTGAACTCGGTTGGGAATTTTTCACCGATAGAGTCATTAAGGTTAATTCTGCTGTTGTTATTGAGTTTTATAGCACTGTGGTTGTTGCCCCGAATAACTCTTCATTTACTGTACATATACATGGTAAGACAATAATAGTAAATGAGGATGTGCTACATGAACTGATAAAAATTAATCGCGGGGGGGATGGTATAAATTTTTCGGGTGATACTGCTGCACACAGCGCTTGGCAAGAACTAATGGGTTTGCCTCGCTATAAGACACAATCTGCCGCCATCCTTATTAGGGACCTACACTGGTGTGTCATGCATCGTTTTATGGCATCGTATTTTAGTGGACAGTTTGAGAGTAGCAAGCTCACAAAACAACAATTATATGCCTTAGCCTGTGCACAAAACCATTGTAGGTTTGACATATTTGGATTAATTGTTGATGTGATTAAACGTACATTAGAGTTGGCTAACCCCCGTTGGCTAGGGCTTGGCCATATTGTTGCTATGCTTGTTCGTGAGTATGCTTCAGATCCACCAATGCCAGAAGACATATTAAAGCCATCAGTCATTGATCGTGATCAGCTGGTAAAATGGCATTTAATGTTCAAGAATGGCTCAGTTGAACTCGGCACCAGAGCTTATGCTGGTCCTTCCATATATTGAATGCGAGGGTGTCCGGAACCGCCTACTACAAGAAGAAAATATTCAACTTCCAGAGCAGCAAGCAAGCATTAACAATCTAGCCCAGTGCATCACTGACCTTAAGGTCAAAGTGCAAAACAATGCAGAAGAATAGGCAGCTCGCTGGCAAACATATCAGGAGGACCAAGCCTACAATCGCACTCAATGGGAATGGCTCCGGAATCACCTCCAACCTCCGCCGGAACAATGTTCACAGGCTTTTTCTTCTCCTTACTTTGCTTAGTTTTTATTTTTAATTGTCATATTGTCTTTGTTTTGTTATTTTTGTTTTTTGTTTTACATGCTTTTCTTCACACATTAAGGACAATATGTCTTCTAAGTGTGGGGTTGTGTGTGTTTATGTTTTGTTATTTGTGTTTATCTTGCTGTGTTTATGCCTTTTCTTACTTGTGTTGATCTTGCTGTGTCTGTGCCTTTTGTTATTTTGTTTTATGCACGCGATCAAGTTTGTTTGTGTGTGTTTTGTATTTTTGATTGAAGTGTGTTAGAGTCTTTTGCAAATGATGAAAAATCCTCAGAAATTTTGAACTTTTTATCATAGGAAAAACTCCATATCATGCATTGAACATTCTTGAGCAATGTGAATTTTAAGTCATAAGCAATTATATCCTCGATCATTTAGGCTAGTTGTTATACCCGGTAGACTAGAATAAAGAATTAACGTATGACCTTGTGAGATTTTTGAGCCGATGGCGAGGACAACCAGTTCTCATTTTATTCATGAGGTGTGTGCATCGTTTGAGCAATGAGAGTGTTAAATGATTACCTTGCAAAACTCAATAAGGTAGAAAGTTTCGAGGGCCATTTTGTCATAACCCTAGAGCCTTAGAGCCAAAAACTTGCTCTTATCCATTGCACAACCCCTTTGAGCTTGAGCCTATTCATTGAAATATTATACGTAAGCCATTATATAACCTTTGTTCATGAACTTTCCCACCTTTGACTATCTGTCCGAGGAAGCTTTAGGATTACATCTTTGGGAAATTTGTGTAAGGGTTCTTATTGTAGTATAGCTTGGGGGGTGCTTGATATGAACCTCAGCGGAAAGATTCACAATACGGACCTATGCTACTTTAGGGTGGAAATCAGATCACAACTCACAATGAATCCGCACGAACCAAGGCACAATCTGACATTAACTCTACGCAAGAATCCTATGAACCTTGACCTAAAAGTCGTGTCATGCCACAAACGGGGGTGGATAATCCGTTTGATAAGTGAAAGAAATATTCTAGCTAAGACGACTCGCAAGCCTGAGCAAGAACAACGAGTATCAACTCTCTCAATAGCTACCGCTATGTATTCCGAATGGACAATAATGGTCTACCTTTTATTAAGTAGGGGATGCCTTTATATAGGCTCCAAAGTCTCCTAAATAAACTAACTCCTAAAAAGGAACTAAATATTCTGGCCAAAACTAGCATTCCTAAAAAGTAGGAATCTTGGCTGGAATAAGAAAACTAAATAAGAACAGAATCTAAACATAATATTTAAGCAATATGCACGTCCAAAACAAGATGCTACACATCCTAAACAAGAAGATCTCTCTTGTGCATGCATCCAGATTAGTACGCCCTATTCAAGCTTCCAATTTAGCTTCAAACTCTCCAAAACGAAATCTGAGAGCAAATAACTTCCTAAATAGCTTCAAGAATGTGAATGGGCTTCCTTTGGGCTTCTTGGACGTCTTTAGACTTGCACAAACTTGTATGGGCTTTATGGACACGTCCTTGGACTTGCACAAACTTGCTTGAAATTTCTTGGCCCATCAGATTCATATCAGTGCTTTATCATATGATGGTTGTGGGTAGTTAAGACCATGAAAGTGTAAAGACTTGGCTTGCAAAAAGAAAAAAGAGAAACCTTGTGCTTAGAAAAAGTTGAAAAAGAAAAAGAAAACAAAAGAAGAAATTAAAAAAAAATGAAAAGTGGAAAGATGGAAAAGCATAAGAGTGAAAGATCAAAAGGGAAAGTGGAAAGAAAGAAGGAATTGAGCGTAAAAGTCAAGAAAATCACAAGGAACAAAATGAACAAGAGGAAAAATGATTGGTCTTTAGGAGTTTGGTTATGATGGGATCAGTGATTATTAGAAGTAGGGTGAGATGTGTAGAATAGACGAGAGTTAGAATATTTTGTATATAGCTTCTCGGATTGGGTAGTTTAGCCACTACTCATACATTTTTCCTCACCTTCACCCTTTAGCCCCATTACAACCCAATAAAAGTCCCTCCTATGGCATGATTTACTTTGTTTCGAGTGTGTTTTGGTATGAAGTTTAACATTTTTAGACCTCGAAGGTGCACACGAGAGTAGGATAGTTGACTACCATTCACTTGTGAGTTTAAATCAATCCTATCCTACGAGTGGTTAACTCTCTAGTCTGGAACATTAGGTGTGAAAACTTGATTAAATGATTGAGGGTATAATCGCCTATTGCTTTTGTATTCATATTGCTCAAGGGTGTGATGTGTGTGATTGTGGGGATGATCTTGTGATGAATGTTTGAATTCTGTTGGCACCACTTGTTGGTTTTCTGATGCACTTTGCTTGAGGACAAGGAAAGAAGTAAGTATGGGGGTGTGATGCATGTGGGGGTGTGATGCATGTGATAACATGCATTCATTTAGTCCTAGTTTCCTCTCTTTTTGTCATGTTTTAGGAAATGTTAAGTCGACTCTTGTCTATATTTTGTTTCATTTTGTTTGATTAGTCAAGGAGAAGAATGTCTATTGTTTTTGTGTGTTTTGTAGGTGGTTAGAGCATCCAAGGATATGGGGCAAGGATCGGTGGACATAAGCCATGAGTCAGGCTAAGTTTGAAAGTTTGAAGGCAAAAGAGAAAAAGGGCAGATTGCTACCCCAATGTACGCTGGCCTAGCATGTTGGCCTTACTCAAACAAGAAGAGGAAATCAGGCAGTGAGCAACCCTAATGTACGCTGGCCTAGCCAACGTATGCTGGGGGTCAACAGCCAACATAAAATATTGCTTCACCAAACTTCCCACTTGTTTTGGTCTACACTTTTGGGGTGGCAAGCACCAAGGAGGAGGACAAAAGGAAGGGAAGGTTGCAGAGAAAAAACAACTTGGAGGGGGAGAAGAAAACACCTTGGAGAAGAAGAAGAAGGAGATCAAGAGAGCTTAGCCAAGAAAACCTCTAAGTTGTAGATTTTAAGTTGTTAGACTTTATTTTATGTTTTTGGATATTGTTCTTGAGAATATTGAAATCAAGATTTGAATTTGATATCATCAATGTACTTTCCTTTGCTTTGTTTTTAAGATTATTTCTATCTTTGAAGTTCTTATTTATGCTTAATTCAATGAATGCTTGTTCGATGATCAAGGATGAAAACTTGGTTTAGATCATAGCTTTCATACGCTTATCTCAACTTGCTATTGTTAATGAATCCAGGCCTAACAAACTTAGATTCGTAGCGATATTGAGTTTGTAGTTTAGAAGTATCGTTAAAAGATTGAGATTGACAACCTTGAGATTTTGCGATTTTTTTAGTAGCAATAGTGTTAGATCATTAACCCAACGATCTATTCGTGTAGCTTAAGATCTAGGAACGCACAAACTGGTACTTGACGAGCAATTTCTACTCGCTATTCTCTGTGGAGACAATCCTACTTATCACGATATTACTTGTGCGATCGTGTAATTCTTGCATGTATTTAGATCCAAGTTTGGATGCATCAGATATGCAAGTCTATTTCTTGCTACTCCATGAAATGGCCGCCCCTCCTAACAGGAAAACGAAGCCAGATGTAGACTTTTTCTTGTCTTGGTCACCGCCCCAATCAGCATCAGTGTAGCCACTTAGCTTCAGGTCTCTACCTTGATGGCATACTGAAAAATCTGTAGTTGTATTCAAATATTTCAAAATTCTCTTGACAGCTTTCCAGTGAGCAATACCTGGATTGGATTGATATCTGCTTACAATACCAACAGCATAACAGATATCAGGTCTTGTACACAGCATTGCGTATATTAGACATCCAACCGCGTTGGCATTAGGGAATCTTTTCTATATTCCCTATATGTTCAGCTGTTTTTGGACACAAGTCTTTGCTCAAATTATGACCTCTTACTAATGGAACATAAATTATGATCTGTTCAATTTGCAAACCTTTTGTTCATAGCCTTTTTGGATGTAGTCCTGAGATTGAATCATATAGATTTCTTCATCTAATTCTCCATTGAGAAAAGTAGTCTTAACATCCATCTGATGTAATTCTAGATCCATGTTAGCGACCATAGCTAGAATGACCCTAATGGACGTGAATCTGACAACAGGAGCAAAAGTTTCCTCATAATCTATTCCTTCCTGTTGTCTTAATCCCTATACAACCACACGTGCTTTGTATCTCTTGACACTGCCATCTGCATTACGTTTGACCTTGAGAACCCATTTATTCCCAATAGCCTTACATCCTTTAGGTAGATCAACCAAGTTCCAAACTTGATTTTTGGTCATGGAAGATATTTATTCCTCCATAGCTTTAATCCATTCATTCTTTTGTGAAAAAGACAGAGCTTCAGAAAAATTTCTGGGTTCATCTATATCCTGAAGTATGGAATAGGGAGGCATTAGATTCACCTTCGATAACAAATCATCGGCATAGTATGCTAGTTCTACCAGATCTAAGAAATTCCTTATTTTGATAAACATCTCTCATGTATTCATTGTATCCAGGAATCGTACTACTACTAGGCGGTAGTTCCATACTCCCACTGGAATAGGGAACCATGAGCCTTTCAGGACTAAGACAAATTTTCAGACCTTATTGAGATGGAAAAGTATAATTTCATAGAGATCGAGGTTATCACTAATCTCTTTCAATCTACGAAATTCATTTTCCAGAAAAGTTACATCTCGTGATTCAAATTCTGTTATTTGTCCATTGTCAAGTTCACCAATAAACACATATCCTTTAGATACCTCAGGATATCTTATAAAGATACTTTTTCTACCTCTTAGCCCTAATTTACCGAAAGCACTTGAGGTAGAATGGACATAGGATGCACATCCTCATGGCTTGAAATAGGATAAATCAGGTTTTCGATCTGTCCACATTTTATATGGGGTAGTATTAACAGACTTGGAGGGAACACGGTTAAGAATATACGCAGCTGTTAGGAGCGCATCTTCATAATATGATATTGGCAAATTTGTCTCTGCCATCATAGACCTAACCATGTCAAGAAGGGTTCTATTTCTTCTTTCAGCCACCCCATTTTGTTGAGGTGTGTAAGGAATGGACAACTGATGTTCAATTCCTTTTTCAACACATAGTGCTTTAAAGTCATCTGAAAGATATTAACGGCCACAATCAGTTCGTAAGGCCTTTATCTTTCTATCTTTTTGATTCTCAACAAAATTCATGTATGTCGTGAAACATTTTAATGCCTCTGACTTGTGAGAAATCAAGTATATCATGCTATATCGCGAATTATCATCAATAAAGGTGATGAAATAATATGCACCATATCTTGCCCTCACGTTCATTGGACCACATATGTCTGAATGGACTAATTGTAATGGAAATTTGGCTCTAATTCCAGTATCGAGTGGTTTTCTTATACTCTTTCCTTCTAGACAATAAAAGCATCTAGGTAATATAGATTTTTCTATTTTACCTAGTAGTCCAGTTTTAGCTAGACGGTTTAAGCGATCTTGGCCAACATGGCCTAGTCTAGAATGCCATAATTTGATGTCATCATTCAATGAATTAGAATTAGTGACAAAAGAGTAACTTTCATTAGGATCAACATCCATAACAAAAAAACTTTCCGATTTATATGCAAGACTGTAAAAAGTGTTATCCAAGTACAACTTAACAACGTTGTTTTCAAACAACAACGAAAAACCTAAGGACATCAAAGTAGAAATGGAGATCAAGTTCTTTTGAATATCTGGAGCAAACAGTACATCATGCAAAAGGAGAGCACTTCCACCACAAAGGTGTATTTTACAGGTGCCTAGTCCCTTCACATCCACGGACGAGTTGTTACCAATAAAAATGGTCTTTGTACCAGTTGGTAACCACCGATATTCTACAAATGAACTGCAATCTCTTGCTATATGGTCTGTTGCTCTTGAATCTATTACCCACATGGAACATGATTCAATAAGAAAGGTACAAGAAGATACATTAATCTCATTCACAATAGAGTTTGGATGTACCTGCTTAGGCATTTTGTAATCTTTTGCAAAATGACCCTTCTTCTGACAGTTATAACATTTCACCTTAGAAATGTTAAAACGTCTTTTCTTCTTAGACCTTGAGGCATCTACTTTCGATCCTAAGTTTTCAGCTTTTGGATTTTGAGAACTCTTACCCTTTCCTTTTCCTTTCTTCTTCTTTTTCCCAGAGCTATTCGAACTAATCAAATTAGCTCCGAGATGAGACTTAGAAGAAAAAAGGCGATCCTCCTCTAATTCAAGGTGTCTAGCAACATCTTCAAAAGTTACTAGATGATCATAATGGGTAAGATTCATCTTCATCTGTTCCCAGCTTGGAGGCAGAGAACGGTTGACAGCTTGAATCTGCTGTTCATCACTGAGTACATGACCGACTTCAGATAGATCACTGATCATATTAGACATCATCCTCAAATGTTTCCTCATAAGAACGTCGGGGCACTTTTTAAAGGTATCAAACCTTATAGTTAAAGCATGAAGCTTTGACAAAGAAAGCTTCCCAAATTTCAATTTGAGGGAGTCCCAAAGTTCTTTCACATTTTCATAAATACGAAATTGCCTTGTCATATCATCCATCATTGAACTCAGTAAAATTAAATGAGCAATTGAGTTCTTTTTCATCCAAACAGCATAGGCATCACGATCGCACCTATGCTGAGCAGTATTGCCTTTAACAGGTTCTAACATAGTCACTCGTATTTGCTCAAGAATTCTTCGAGCACATACTGGATCTTCATGCTCCAGTTATCGTAGTTATCACCATTGAACTTTAGCTCACGGCTTAACTCATCAACTATAGTTCTAGATGCAACTACCATTTCTATAGGAATTTGGAATATAAGAATACATCATAAATTTTGATTTAGCAATATGAACCAGTTTACTAAAATGTCACAACTTTTATGATACAAAGTTTTTGATTAGTCTTAAAATCGAAGTGGGTTGCGGGTATGCTTCCTATTACCATTCAAGATTTAATCATCTCCTATGATAATTCAAAAGTTTTCTTAAAGTAAACTCAAGTGGAAGTAAACAAACAAACTCATTTTGTTTATTTACACAACATATTTTTATACATACTGATATAGTACATTCTATGATACAAACATGCCAAAAGAAATATACTACATATGGTACATTATGATACATTGTTCAAAACAACCAAAACACCATTCTAATCCATAATAAATGGATGACCCGGTGATCCAATCTCATAGTCCATATCTTCCGGTGGATCTTCTTCCTCACTAGACTTTTGAGGAACGGTCCTAGATGGTTCAGCTACAATGGGAGAAAATCCCGAAGGTTCACCATTTTGGGAAGTGGTTCCAGAAGGCCCAACAAGCGAAAAAGTAACTCCAGAGGTTTCACCTGGACCTTGCGTGGTGAAAACAGGAACAGGCGTAGAGTCAATGACCCATGCAAATAGTCCGTCAGGAAATTCATACACATATTCTTGTGTAATGTAACGGTCCATTTCTAGACCACTTTTCATTACCATAGGAAATGGTTCTTGGATCTCTCGCCAGACCTTGAGACTCCAAGTGCCTCAGGAGGTTTACAATGGCTGCCCGATGGGAATCCACATTGGGATTGGATACGTTCGGAACGTATCTTCCAATACCTAGTATAGTCAGCAAATCGCAGTACATTGATCTCCAATTTTTCCCGTAATTATAGCCTCCGACCCAGACGGCCTCTTGTATCTCACTATGGACATCGACGATATGTTTTGCTATGTCAAACATATCCTCATTTGGTACCTTTGGTGGAAGTCGCTTCCGCAGTAAGCCCTTCCTTAATACCGCAGGATCAAACCTTGGTCTCCTTGGCATCATTATCTGCAACAAATGCAAGATAAAGTTTTTGGTTTAGAATGTCTAAATCCCAAAAATAAGATTGAAAAACACATTTTTCAAATCTCACGATGTCACACCAAGTGATGGTTATTTTAATTTCTGGAGCTTATTCCAAAATTTTTAATATGTTTTATAATCTTGAAATTCAATAGAATAAAACAAATTTATTCAGTTGAAAAACAAAATTTTATTTAGTTTTTTGATTTTTTATAAAATTGACTTTAAAGTCAATTTAAATAAAATTAGGAATTAATTGAATAAAGATTTAATCCAAAACGACTAAATTATCATTCAATTAAAATTTCCAGTAATTGATGTGTAATAAATTAACCACGAAAAGGGCTAATGTATAAGATCAATTATAACAAGAATGACCAGTTTGTAAAAAACCAGCCTGATATTTAAGGAATTTGCAAAAAATTGCGAAATTCCAAAATTGCCCATAGGACACAGACTTCTTCTTCTCCTTCTTTCTCTCTCTCCGGTGACAAAAAGAGGCAGAGCCTCCTCTTTTGATAGCGTCCAAATGGCGGCGAGTCGTTCGACGCCACCGGTTAGAAACGACTCGCCGTGACTTCTCAGTCACGTCTGTACTAGTTTCGAGCTCCCTTGGTGTGCTCCCACAGCGGTCTTCTCCATTCGTCGAGTTTGTGACTTCTCCGGCCAAGAACTCATTATTCCGGTGACGTCAAGGCTCGAATCCAATATCCATGTGTTCGTCTTGATGTAGGGAACGCGTGGGTGTTGGCCTCCGGCATTGAAAATGCCGGATTTGGCCGGAATTTGTAATTGATTGAATCGAAGAAAAAGGGGGTTTAGGGTTGGGTTTTTCAATTTTTGGGAGCACAATTATAAATCAGTACATAATTTTCCGCAAAAATTTCATTTCCCCCCAACCGATTAAGTAATTACAATTTAATACATAATTGAAAAACTGACATAACATTTAATACCAATTTTAATCTGATTTAATATTAAACTATCATTAACATAATTTTAACCCAATACTTCGAATTAAACGTCATGTAAACATCAAATCAACGTACTAACCATGCTCTGATACTGATGTGTCCAATGTGGATCAATATATGTGCAAGAATACACAATCGCACAAGTGATATTGTGATAAGTATGATCGTCGTCTCCACAGGAAATAGAAAAAGGATTTGTTCGTCAAGTACCGAATGATGTGTTTCTAAATCTTAAGCTAAGCGAATCGATCGGTGGGTTGTTGATGCTTCTAGGCTACAATCTAAATATTGTTATAATCCTAAGTTCGTCAGGCCTAGGTTCATTAACGATATCAAGTTTTTCTCCGATAAACACATGAAGGCTACGATCTAAACCAAGTTGTCATCCTTGATCATCAAACAAGCATTCATTGGATCTATAGCTTAAATGAGAATTTCAATTGTAAAGATAAACTTATAAATAAAGAAAATGATAATACCTTGATGATGTCGAATCCAATGTTGTTACAATATTCTCAAGGACAATTCAAGAACACATAGTAAAATCTAGCAATTAATGTTTGTAGCTTGGAGAATTCTAATCTAAGCTCTCAATCTCTTCTCTCCTTCTCTTCCCTCTCCAAGCTCTCTTTCTCTACCACATTCCCTTCCTTTTGTCCTCCTCCTTGGTGCTTGCCACCCCAAAAGTGTAGACCAAAACAAGTGGGAAGTTTGGTGAAGCAATTTTTTATGTTGGCTGTCGACCCCCAGCATACGTTGGCTAGGCCAGCGTACGTTAGGGTTGCTCTCTGCCTGATTTCTTCTTCTTGTCCGGGTAAGGCCAACGTACGCTAGCTAGGCCAGCATACGTTGGGGTAGCAATCTACCCTTTTTCTCTTTTGCCTTCAAACTTCCGAACTTAGCCTGACTCATCGCTTATGTCCACCGATCCTTGCCCCATCTCCTTGGATGCTCCAACCACCTACAAAACACACTAAAACAATAGACATTCTTCTCCTTGACTAATCAAACAAACTGAAACAAAATATAGACAAGACTCGACTTATCATTTCCTAAAACATGACAAAAAGAGAGGAAACTAGGACTAAATGAATGCATGTTATCACATGCATCACACTCCCACACTTACTTCTTTGCTTGTCCTCAAGCAAAGTGCATCAAAAAACCAACAAGTGGTGTCAACAGAATTCAAATATTCATCACAAGATCATCCCCATAATCACACACATCATACCCTTGAGCAATATGAATACAAAAGCAATAGGCGATTATACCCTCAATCATTTAATCAAGTTTTCACACCTAATGTTTTGGACTAGAGAGTTAACCACTCATAGGATAGGATTGATTTAAACTCATAGGATAGGATTGGTAGTCAACTATCCTACTCTCGTGTGCACATTCAAGGTCTAAAATAAAAAACTTCATACCAAAAAACACTCAAAACAAAGTAAATCATGCCATAGGAGGGACTTTTATTGGGTTGTAATAGGGCTAAAGGGTGAAGGTGAGAAAAAATGTATGAGTAGTGGCTAAACTACCCAATCCAAGAAGCTATATACAAAATATTCTAACTCTCGTCTATTCTACACATCTCATCATAACCAAACTCCTAAAGACCAATCATTTTTTGTCTTGCTCATTTTGTTCCTTGTGCTTTTCTTGACTTTTATGCTCAATTCCTTCTTTCTTTCCACTTTCCCTTTTGATCTTTCATTCTTATGCTTTTCCATCTTTCCACTTTTCATTTTTTTTAATTTCTTCTTTTCTTTTCTTTTTCTTTTTCAACTTTTTCTAAGCACAAGGTTTCTCTTTTTCTTTTTGCAAGCCAAGTCTTTACACTTTCATGGTCTTAACGACCCACAACCCTCATATGATAAAGCACCCCCAAGATATACTATAATAAGAACCCTTACACAAATTTCTCAAAGATGTAATCCTAAAGCTTCCTCGGACGGATAGTCAAAGGTGGGAAAGTTCATGAACAAAGGTTATATAATGGCTTACGTATAATATTTCAACAAATAGGCTCAAGCTCAAAGGGGTTGTGCAATGGATAAGATCAGGTTTTTGACTCTAAGGCTCTAGCCTTATGAAAAAATGGCCCTCCACACTTTCTACCTCATTGAGTTATGCAAGGTAATCATTTAACACTCTCATTGCTCAAACGATGCACACACCTCATGAATAAAATGAGAACTGGTTGTCTTTGCCATCGGCTAAAAAATCTCACAAGGTCACACATTAATTCTCTAGTCTAGTCTACCGGGTGTAACGACTAGCCTAAATGATCGAGGATATAATTGCTTATGACTTAAAATTCGCATTGCTCAAGAATGTTCAATGCATGATATGGAGTTTTTCCTATGACAAAAAGTTCAAAATTTCTGAGGATTTTTCATCATTTGCAAAAGACTCTAACACACTTCAATCAAAAACACAAAACACAAACAAACAGACTCGATCGCGTGCATAAAACAAAATAACAAAAGGCACAGGCAAAGCAAGATCAACACAAGTAAGAAAAGGCATAAACACAGCAAGATAAACACAAATAACAAAACATAAACACACACACCCCCACACTTAGAAGACACATTGTCCTTAATGTGTGAAGAAAAACATGCAAAACAGAAAACGAAAATAACAAAACAAAGACAATATGACAATTAAAAATAAAAACTAAGCAAAGCAAGGAGAAGAAAAAGCCCATGATCATTATTTCGGCGGAGGTTGGAGGTGATTCCGGAGCCATTCCCATTGAGCGTGGTTGTAGGCCTAGTCCTTCTGATATGTTTGCTAGCAAGTTGCCTGTTCTTCTATATTGTTCCGCACTTCGACCTCAAGGTTAGTGATGTACTGGGCTAGATTGTTAATGCTTGCTTGCTGCTCTAGAAGTTGAACATTTTCTTCTTGCAGTAGGCAGTTCCGAACACCCTCGCGTTCAATATATGGAATGACATCTTATTCTCTGGTGTCTTGTTCAACTGAGCCGGTCTTGGACATTAAATGCCATTTTACCAGCTGATCACGATCAATGACCGATGGCTTTAATGTGTTTTCATTTATCGATGGATCTGCAACAAATTGACGAACAAGCATAGCAACAATATGGCCAAGCCCTAGCCAACGGGAGTTAGGCAAATCTAATGTACGTTTAATCACATCAACAATTAATCCAAATGTGTCAAACCTACGATGATTTTGTGCATATGCTAAGGCATATAATTGTTGTCGTGTGACCTTGCTACTCTCAACTTGTCTACTAAAACACGCAGCCATAAAATGATGCATGACACACCAGTGTAGGTCCCTAATAAGGATGGCGGCAGATTGTGTCTTATAGCGAGGCAAACTCGTTAGTTCTTGCCAAGCACTGTGTGCAGCAAAATCACCCAAAAAATTTATACCATCCCCCCCCGCGATTAATTTTTATCAGTTCAAGCAGCACATCCTCATTTACTGTTATTGTTTTGCCATGTATACATACAGTAAATGAAGAGTTATTCGGGGCAACAACTACAGTGCTATAAAACTCTACAACAGTAGTAGGATTAATCTTAACGACTGTGTCAGTAAAAAATTCCCAACCGAGTTCAACTATGGCTTCTCGGAGTTCATGATCACAACCAACCCAACTCATCTCATCCCAATCAATCATTTGATATGCTATGAAATGACAATTGTCAAATTTTTTATATCTCTCCCCCTCCCACTCTTCATGAATAGGGAAAGGAGCATCGTACCTTTGGGTCAGGTCGACCGGTCGAGATGCACGTGAGCTTGAGGCCTCCTCTGTGGTACTCTGGCGACGCTTGTTAGATTGGGGTTTGGGTGCCATGGAGGAAATTGCAAGCGACAATCTTGATGTTTAGGTCAGTGAGAAGGCCTCGTCAAGGAGATCAAAGCCCAGTTGTCGAATTATGAATTCGTCGACGGATGAGCTCGGAATCTGCAAAACAAAATGGGTTAAGGGTTTTTTTCTTTTTGGGAGAGATGTGGAGGAATTTTTGAAGAAGGATGAAGTGAGGAGAAGAGGAGAGGAGTTTGGCAATTTTAAGGGGTTTTTCGACCCCCAGCATACGTTGGCTAGGCCAGCGTACGTTGGGGTCACTCTCAGCCCAATTCTCTCCCGAGCATCCCAGCGTATGTTGGCTAGGCCAGCATACATTGGGGTTGCTCTTTGCTCCCTCCTTATTTTCTCCCGAACAAGGCCAACGTACGCTGGCCTACCCAGCGTATGTTGGGGTCTAATTCTGTCCCCTTCATGTTTTCGCTCCCGGTCTAATCGTTGCTCTGTAAAACCAAAATAAATGACATATTTTTCGAGGATAACCCTATGTACATTCCCCTAGAAACCCACAAACTCGGGGAAACTTGGATGAGTGACTTTAAAAAATTCAAAAGAAATTTGAGAGAAAAGTGTAGTTCTAAGTTAACGTCGTTAGTTTGACGGTGGTAAAGTCTTATGGAGCTGGGTCTGCAAGGTCAGTGTGAGATTCGTGTGCCTCACAATGGTCACCAAGATATGCTTTCACGCGTTGTCCATTTACTTTAAAATCTTCATTGGTATCCAGATTTTGAATTTGAATAGCTCCATGAGGCGATATGGCAACCACCGTATATGGACTGGTCCATCTAGACATGAGTTTACCTGGAAAGAGTTTTAGGCATGAGTTATATAATAACACTTGTTGGCCTACCAAAAACTCACGATGAAGGATCTTCTTATCACGCAATTTCTTGGTATGCTCCTTGTAGAGTCGTGCATTATCATAAGCGCTTAGGCGAAACTCTTCCAAAGCTTCAAGTTGTAACATTCTTTTCTCACCAACTTTCTCAAGATTTAGATTCAACCGATAGAGAGCCCAATAAGCCTTGTGTTTTAGCTCAACTGGGAGGTGGCATGCCTTCCCATAGATCAGTTGATAAGGAGACATATCGATCGGGGTTTTATAGGCGATCTTGTATGCCCATAATGCATCGTCTAGCTTGCTGGACCAATCTTTTTGCGATGGGTTGACAGTAGCCTCCAAGATTCTCTTAATTTCCCAATTAGAGACTTCAACTTGTCCACTGGTTTGGGGGTGGTAAGCAGTAGCTATCTTATGCGTAACCCCGTACCTTGCTAGTGCATTTGCTAGTAGGTTGTTTCGAAAGTGCTTGCCACCATCACTGATAAGGACTCTTGGAGTACCAAACCGACTAAAGATGTTCTTCTGAAGGAACTTGATCACCACCTTGGCATCATTGGTCGGAAGTGCAATAGCTTCCACCCATTTCGAAACATAGTCCACTGCAAGAAATGGACCCATGAAATCTATACCCCACACATCGAATATCTCGACTTCCATAATGCCTGTCTGTGGCTGTTGTCCTCTCCTCTCAACTCGATAGGCTAGGCTGTGCTGTGTTTCACGTTAAAAATGTATAAGTGTGATTCAGATAGTCCTATGTTCTTGATCCGAAGCTAGTTGAAGATTCGTGCAATATTTATGACCCCTGGCCACCTATGGCATGTGCCAATCGTGCTTATGGCACGAACCAATGGTGTCTAAAAGAGCTAGCCTTGCACGCTTGTCTCGTGGCCCTAGTCAGGGCACCTATGGCACGCGCTAATGACTATTGCGCATGCCAATGTTCTTCGTGCAAGAACAATGGCGCACGCCAATGCCTTATGGCGTACGCCAACTTTACACAGCCTAAGCACAGAGTAAGTCCGGTTTTATTGATCCTTAGGGAATTGAGTTCTAAAGCTTTGTACTTAGTTTCCAAACTTGTTTAGGAGTAAATTATGATGATTGGTTGATTGATAACTCTAACAAACTTCTACATTAACGATCTAAAGATTTAGCAAGTTTAAAGTCTTATGAACTTCAAAACACAAAGTTTACAATCTGATTTAGCAAATTTAACTAAGAGTGAGTTTAGTACCATTGGAAACTCATGTCATCAACTAACTTTGGGGTATATTATGTTCGTATTATGATCCGAGTGTTTCATGAGCAATAAATCTACACTTCGCGCTAGATTTGCCTAAATTGCTCTTAGCAAAACTTGAACCAACTAGGTGTTCTTTCGACCCCACTAGCTGATTCAAATCAAGCTAAGAAACAACTATACTTATCACTCAGTGGACAACTAACTACTTAAGTAGTTTTCTCATTAATTAAGCACTTAGTCATCTAGTTAATTTTTACACTAATTCCATCACCTTTTGGTCTCAAGTTTTAGCTAAATTCATAGTTATGGTTATTGACAAAGATTTTATCACAGCCAACTAGTCTAAACAGTTGTCAAAGGCAAGAACTAATAATGATCATAATCTTAGTGAATCCATAATTAAGCTTGAAGTCCATTAACTAGAACATATTTCATGCATGTTTAACCCCTCAACTTAGTTGATTACATGTTAGTTTCTAAGTACTAAACTCACAGAATATACTACTCACACATGCTTATATAAAAACACAATTTAAACATCAAAACACTTAACATAAATACTAAAAGTGAAGAGAAGTATGCTTATCAAAGGTGATGAAGCTTCTTTTCTTCACTAAAAATCCAAGGCAGAGAGTTGAGTACAAATTTGAGGCTTCCTCTCACTAGAATCCTTTGAACTCCCTCTCCCTATCAAAATGTCATTATTAGTCATTATTAGCTAAAATTCAAAGTTAAACTAATTAAAACATAAACTAATCTAATATCCTAACAACTATCCTCACTTGTCTCCCCAAAGTGTCTGTCACCCCCTCCTGCTGTGCAGAAAACCCGAGAGCCTTGGTCCCTCCAATGTTTGCCAATGAGAAGAGCAAGTGGCTGGCCAAATTGTGTCACTGTCTGCCTCTAGCGCGCGCCAATAGTGTCTATGGCACACGCCAATCATGCCGAAGTCCAACGTCAGAGTGACCTCTCCATCCAGGTGTGTTTGGCCCACGCCAAACGTGCCTATGGCATGCGTCAATGGTGCTCAGGTGCAGAATCTTGTGCCCTCGAGCTCCAAATCGCCCATGTTCTAGCGCCATTGATAAGCATCCTCCACAAGTCATCAAGTAGGCTCCTAAAATCACAAAAACACAATGAGTAAAGACAAACATAACTAACAAACATAATAAATGAAAACTAACACAAGACGACTAAAAAAACTCTAGAAATAAACTAAGAACTACAAAAAGAACCTTAGAAATAAACACAAAATATTAGTGTTTAAGGCACTCATCACACTCCCATACTTGAATCATTGCTTATCCCCAAGCAAGACTCAAATATGGAAACCAACTAAACAAAAATCACAAAAGAACACAAAGACAAACAAAAAGGTAAAGAGATAGCATGACCTAGTCAAAACTTAACCTCCCTCAAAATCATCAACTTATATAAAAATCCAATCATAAAACCTAGTTAGTTCATTAATTCAAAGCACAAAACACTACGAACTAGTAGTCACCTTGACACTCTATTGTTTAAACCAGTGTTGACTCTATGTAAAAGACACCAAAAGGTTAAATTCTCGAGGATAGTAAAGTGTATCACTCATATAATATGTATGGTCAACTTTCCTATCACTCGCATATTGGTCAATATCTCAAAGCATCCTACGTCCTACTCAGTGCTACCTAAAAGTCGCAATGGTTGTCAATGATCTAGGGACTTTTTCATCGGGTTGTAATGGGGCTGAAGGTCAGGGTGAGGTAAAAATATATGGAAAGTGGCTAAACCACCCAATCTGAGGACTCACTACATGAACTAAGCAGTCACTCGTCTAATCTAAAACATCCTCACCAAGTATAATAAATGTACACTCCCTAATATCCCAATATACAAAGATCAAGAAGCTCAAGTTTTGCCTAGAACTATACTTATTCAACTTCACATTCTTTTTCTTTTCTTTTCTTTTTCTAATTTCAGTTTTTTCTTTCTTTCTTTTTCTTCTTCTTTTCTTTTTCTCATTTCACTTCTTTTTTCTTTCTTTTTCTTTTTCTTTTCTTTTTCAACACACTATAACTCATGCACGTGTCTAGGCAAAACTTGGCTTCTCAACATGGTCACAAACTATAAAAATAAAATCCCAACATATACCCTAGATCGGTTTCAGATACCGACTAATCATAATACAAACATTCCCAACAAGCGCAACCTAAAAGTCCTCGAATCGAATGATTAAAGGTAGGGAAGATGGTGGATAATAGGCTCAAAGTTAGCTAGTAATCGACTTCCTTATCTAAGATCAAGAAAATGTTAGGCTCAAGGGGTTTAATTCAATTGGTAATAAGGGATTTTGGGTCTAAGGCTCTAGGCTCAAATATCAAAGAATGCCCCGTCTACTCACAACTTCTATGCAACCTAGACTACGATAAGTACTAGTAGGATGCCTCGATTAATTAACACAAGTATGCACCTCATGAAAAATAGAGACTGATGTCTCTTCCGTCGGCTCAAGTCCTCATAAGTTACAGTCATAAATCCTCTAGTCTAGTCTACATAGTGAAACTACTCGCCTAAACAACAGAGTGTCTGGTTCCTACTAATTCCTAGGCATTGTGCTCGAATTAAATTCCTAACTAAGAGTTTGATAAAATTCTAACACGAGTTAAAAATTTTTGAGGGGGGTCAAATTTCCAAAAATTTCATGCGAAGTCTAAACCTAAACAACCTAAACAATCTAAACAACCTAAAAAGGGAAGATTCCTAGAAGGAACCCTACCCCACACTTGAGCGACACATTGTCCTCAAGGTGTCTAAAATATGCATACAAAGACACAAATAACACACAAAATTAAAAATACAAACATGCAAGAAAGTAAAAACAAGGAAAAGCAAACAAACACACATAATAAGCAAAACTAAATACATAATAGCAAATAAATGAAATAACAAAAAACAAAATAAATAAAAAGTAAGGAAGTAGGAGCTCCCTGTCAATTCTCTGCTAGTGGTTGTGGTGAGCCCTGTGGTGGAAAGATGAATCCACCACCAAAGTTCTTGACCCACTATCGCATCCATACCGCGTGGGCCTTCTGCTCTGCCCTGAAGGCGCACTGCTCCTCTCGTTCAGCCCTCTGCTCCTCCATCTTTCTACCGTGCTGCTCGTGATAGCATTCCCAGTTTATCTGGTTGGTCACTGCATAATCCTGCACTTGCACCTGCAAGGCAGTAAACTGGTCACATAAGTATGAAAACTCACCATGGTAGTCCCGCCCCTGATGGCTCGGCTCGAGCTCACTGGGGCTTGGCTGACTAGAGTCGTGTTGGCTGGGGTCCTCCTTGGCACCCTCATCCTAGTCTTGTATTTGAGGCCTTTGCCTAAGCCTCTCCTAAACTGCTGCTCGATCCTTCCATGCCTTGTACCTGTACACCTCCTCGTCGGTGCTCCTTGATTTTGTCTTTGTGATGAGCTTGCTATGCTAAAGCCTGGTGATGTTGATCACCAATGGCATTATCGTTGTTCCTCTGAACTCTGCAAACTCATCAGGAAACACATAGCAAGCAATGCATACAATTATATGAGCAAGGTAAAGACGTGTGGGTCTCTGGTTTATCATCCGTCTAAACACATCTAAGATCATTGTCCATGTGCTAAACTGCTCACTGTGGAGCAAGCAATAAATAGCATATAGCTGCAGACGAAAAACCTTCAACTCTTCCCATTGACCACTAATCGTCAGACTCATGAATCGATGTACCAGTGTAATGCAGGGGTCCTTGATCAGGGCATTGGGTGCATTTCCAGACTCATAATGCTCAAAATCGGTGAGCTCATACCACGCTCTATGAGCATGTGAAGGAGGCAAAAAATCTAATGCCAATCCCCCAGGTTGAAATTCAAATAGCTCCACAAATTCATCCTCCTCCATTGTGAATTCTTTGCTAAACAATCTAGTAGAGAAGGACCTATTTCCATTCGCTATCACCAAAGTACTAAAGAATTCAACACTTAGTTCCTCCACCCCTAGAATTTCCTTCTCTGAAAAATACTTCCATCCAAATTTTCTCAACATTCTCTTCAGATCGCTCTTCAACCCTAATTTCTCCATATCCTCCATATCAAACCTAAAATAGCTAACAATTTCTATCTTGGAGAAATGAGTGTACCTCCTCTCTTCCCAATCATGAAAGATAGAGAAGGGAGCATTATAGCGGTCGACGATGTTTGGAAGTTGAGGATTCTCCGTTGGTGGTGTGGAAGCCTTTGGCCTCTTGCCTGCTCTCTTTGTGTGGCTTGTTCCTTCTCCTCCCGCCATGGAAAATGATTCAAAAGTGTTGGGTTTTGTTGGGGGAAGGTTGTGGAAGAGTGGGCATGTGGGGTTTTTTGAGTTTTGGGTGTTTTCAAAGTTTGGAAGAGAAGAAAGTGAAGAAAATGTGTTTGGCCGAGAGGTTTATAGGCCTCTCTGCCATCCTTTGGCGTGCGCCAATGGTGCCTATGGTGCACCCTAGAGGTGCCATCGTACGCGCCATTCCGCATTTGGCACAGTTTTCTTTCGTTCTTTTGTCGTATGTACATACGACATAAAATATAAACAAACTCACAAATAATAAAAATAAGCTATGCTAATTTTTTTGTTTTTCTATTTTTTTTGATTTTTTTGGCTTTTATTTACGCTGTGTTCCTGGAAAGCTTGAAAACCAGATGCCCCATTTTGATGGGTCATACTTTGACAGATTGGCAATTATATTGATATTTTCGGCACGAAGCTTATGGAGGTCACGACATATTAGCATAGCCGCTCGAGTGGCGTATAGTACTATCTCTGATGCAATCACCGTCAAAGGTGCAACTTTGCTGTCCGCCGCTCACACAGCTCCTCAATCGTGTTCCAAGACGAACTTCCTGGTCTCGCAACCCTTTCAGCACGAAGCTTAATGGGGTCTTGATGCAATAGGACAGTTCTCTCGGTTTGCGAAATTGTAGTATGTTTGCTGCAAACACTATCGTGCTCCAACTTCCCACATTTGTGATGGAACCCAAATCTTGCCATCCTTCTTCTGTAGGCACATTTTGATGTTCCTCTCGAATGTCTCTCTAAATTCACTTTGCATCTCTCTAGTCTCAACGTCACTTTTGCTTGCTTTAGAATGACAAGACATATGTCCATCAGGATTTTCTTTGAGATTAACAATCTAAGCAACAATATATACTTGACACAAAACATCCTGTTCTTTATCCTCTGACAGGTAAAAGAGAACAAAATCCTAAAAACAAAAATGATATAATTATATATATTAACATGCTAATTTAGAGTCGTCAGCTTGACTTTTTTCATGTTCATGCTTCAGACGACATATTAACCAATTGCACTTCCGCAACTTGATTAATTATGCCTCCACCAAGGTAGATCTTACACCTTTGGCCATTGACTTTGAAGACTATCCCTTTACTATCTTTCTGATCAAGTTCTCCGAAAGGAAATACCTTGACACTTTGGTACGAGCTACTTCATTTGGATTTGAGCTTCCCAGGGAAAAGTCTCAATCGCGAATTGTAAAGAAGAACATTTTGGCCCTCCTTGAAGTCTTTCTTTGTAATGTGGGCATCATGTCTCCGTTTGGTTTTTTCCTTATAGAGTCTCAAGCTCTCGAATGCCAAATCACGCATTTCTTCCAACTCAGCAAGTTGGAGAATTCTGCGTTCACCAGCCTTTTTGTAATCATAGCTCAGGGTCTTAATTGCCCAAAATGCACGATGCTCAAGTTCTACAGGAAGATGGCATGCTTTGCCATAAACAAGCCTGTATGGTGATATTCCTATTGGAGTTTTGAATGTCGTTCGATATGCCCATAAGACATCATCGAGCTTGTTTGACCAGTCTTTCCTTGCTGATCCGACCGTCTTTTCCAGAATCTTTTTAAGCTCTCGATTAGAAAGCTCAACCTGTCCGCTAGTTTGGGGATGATAAGGTGTTGCCACCTTGTGAGTTACCCCATATCTTTTTAGCAGGACTTCAAACAGTTTGTTGCAGAAGTGTGATCCACCATCACTGATTATTGCTTATGGCATACCAAATCTCGAGAAGAGTTTCTTAAGAAATCGGATAACCACTCTAGCGTCATTTGTAGTTGACGCCAAAGCTTCTACCCATTTTGAAACGTAGTCAACTCCAACCAAGATATACTTGTTGCCATACGATGTGGGAAAAGGTCCCATAAAGTCTAATCCCCACACGTCAAAGAGCTCAACTTCTAAAATTCCAGATAACGGCATCTCATTCCTTTTTGAGATGTTGCTCGTTCTTTGGCAGCGATCACATTGTTCCACATAGGTACGTGCATCTCTAAATATGTAAGGCCAATAGAATCTGCATTCAAATACCGTAGTTGCAGTCCTTGTTTCTCCATAATGACCTGAATATGGAGTGTTGTGACATTGCTCTAAAACATTAGCTATTTCCCAATCAGCAATGCACCGTCGAAGCATTCCATCATTACATCTCTTAAAGAGGTATGGATCATCCCATATAAATGTTTGAGCATCCCTTAGGAATTTCTTCCTTTGAGGATAACTCAAGCTTTTAGGAACAATGTCTCCAACTAAAAAGTTGGCAATATCAGCATACCAGGGTGCTTCCACTCTACTTATTGTCATTAGAATTTCATCAGGAAACTCTTCCTGTATCTTTCCATCTTTCTCCATCCCGTCACTTTTCTCTAAACGAGAGAGATGATCTGCGACAACATTTTTAGCTCCTTTCTTATCTTTGATTGACAAATCAAATTTTTGAAGTAACAGAATCCAGCACATTAAGTGAGGTTTGGCATCTTGCTTTGAAAATAAATACTTCAAAGCTGCATGGTCTGTATAGACTATAACTTTTGAACCAAGCAAGTATGCTCTGAATTTGTCAAAAGTGTAGACGACTGCAAGTAATTCTTTCTCTGTTGTGGTATAATTGAGTTGAGCCCCTGCCAATACTCTACTAGAATAGTAGATGACATGCAGCTTCCCCTCTTTCTTTTGTCCAAGCACATAACCTAAAGCTAGGTCACTTGCATCACACATTAATTCAAATGGAAGTTTCTAATCTGGTGATGAAATAATCGGAGCTGTGACTAGAGCTTTCTTTAGTGCATCAAATGCCTTCTGACATTCCTCGTCAAAGTTGAAGGACACGTCCTTAACTAGCAAATTTGTAAGAAGCTTGGCAATTAGAGAGAAGTTTTTGATGAACCTTCTTTAAAACCCTGCATGACATAGAAAGGCTCTAATTCCTTTAACTGTGGTTGGTGAAATCATCTTTTCTATTGCCTCTGTCTTGGCTCTATCAACTTCCATTCCAACTTTAGAAATCTTGTGCCCAAGAACAATTCCTTCGTCTACCATAAAATGGCACAAGATTCTTTTCCTCACATATTTCTAGTACCTTATCAAGATTTTTCAGACAATGATCAAATGAGTTTCCTAATACAGAGAAGTCATCCATGAAGATTTCCATAATCTTCTCATTCATCTCCCAAAAGATAGACTCCATACAACGTTGGAATGTTGCTGGAGCACAACTTAATCCAAAAGGCATTCTGCGATAAGCAAAAATACCAAAGGGATAGGTGAAAGATGTCTTCTCCTGATCTCTGGGGTATATTGCTATTTGGTTGTACCTTGAGTACCCATCCAAAAAGCAATAGTATGAATACCCCACTATCCTTTCCAACATTTGATCAATGAATGGCAGAGGGAAATGATCCTTTCGTGTGGCATCATTCAATTTTCTATAGTCAACACACACTCTCCAACCGGTTACAGTACGTGTTGGAATGAGTTCCCCCTCTTCATTGACTACTGTCATTCCCCCTTTCTTGGGAACACAATAGATTGGACTAACCCATTCACTATCCGAAATTAGATAAATAATGCCAGCTTCTAGGAGCTTGATCACCTCCTTCTTCACAACCTCTTTCATGTTTGGATTAAGTCGCCTTTGTCAGTCTACCCTCGGTTTTGCTCCATCCTCTATGTGAATATGGTGCATCACAACTTCTGGGCTTATCCCCTTGATGTCAGAGATTTGCCAAGCAATTGCTTTTATACATTTGTTCACAATTGCGAGCACTTTGTCCTCTTCATCCTTGGAGAGCTTGTTTGAGACTATAATTGGTAACCTCCCTCTATCTATTAAGAATGCATATCTTAGATGCGAGGGTAGCTCTTTCAACTCCAAGGATGGAGCTTTCACAATTGAGAGTAGAGTTCAATATTTCATATGAATTTCCAATTCCTCAAGTAGACTTTTCTTATCGACCTTTTCCTTCACTTCTTCTACAATTTCCTCTTCTTCTTCATATTGTCCTTTTCCTTAATTCTCAAAATATTTTTCTTACAGCACTCGAGAATACATTCATCAACAACATCAATTTTCATGCACATCCCTTCATCAAGAGGATATCGCATCACACTTGTCATGTTAAACTCTACTTTCTTCTCTCCTATTCGGAGGACCAATTTGCCATTATGAACATCAACCAACGTGTGTGCAGTGTTGAGGAAGGGTCTACCAAAAATTAATGGACAGTTCTTGTCCTCAGAAAAATCCAGAACCACAAAGTCAACTGGAAAGATGAACTTATCAATCTTTACCAGGATATCCTCAACCACACCAAATGGTTTCTTTATTGTTTGGTCTGCCAACTGGAGTAACATAGAAGTCAGCTTAACTTCACACAGCCCTAGTTTACGGAATGTCGATAAAGGCATCAAGTTGATACTCGCACCTAAATCACATAAACACTTTGGAAACTCAGTATCACCAATAAAACTAGGAATAGTGAAACTCCCAGGATCTTGAAGCTTAGTGGGAATATTTTTCAAGATTAGAGAGCTACAATCTGCCATGAGGGCGACTGTCTCTTTATCTTCCCACTTCCTCTTCTTCGTGATGAGTTCCTTTAGAAATTTGGCATAGTGTGGAACTTGATCTAGCATCTCAAGAAAAGAGACACTAATTTGGACATCCTTCATTTTCTCCATAAAACGGAGAAATTTCTCATCCATTCCCGACTTTCTCTTTACCCTCTGAGGATAAGGTAGAATGGGAATCATCGGTGGTGGCGGTACGTAAACTTCTTCTTCCTCGGCAACTTCCATTTGCAAAGTTTCCTCATGCGGCACTTTTTCAAATTTCTCTTCCACAACATCTTCAACCTTATCTTGGTCAAAGTCCACTACTTCACTTTCCTTAGCCTTCTCGTTGACTATTTGAGAAGCTAATTCTTTACCGCTTCTTAAAGCGATAGTGTTAACGTGACCTCAAGGATTTTCTTCGATAGAACTGGGGAGTGAACCTGAAGCTCTTTGGGCATTTGCCTTCACAATTTCCCCAAGCTGTATTTCCATATTACGCATGGCAGTTGATTGCCCCCTAAGGAATTGTTCCAAATTGTTTTGCCTTGCTTCTTGGCTTGCCAATGCCTTCAATATTTGGCTTTGGTTAGTTGATGATTCTCCAGTTTGTTGGATGAATTTCTCTACCTTGTCAAATCTTTCCTCTAGGGCCCCCATTCTTTCTCCCAGAAACCCACGTGGTTGAAAACCAAGTGGTGGTCCTTGTTGTTGGGCACGTAATAGTAGTCCTTTATTAGGTACAATTGCCATACTATCATCATTACTTCTGTCTTTCCATGAGAAGTTAGGATGATTCCTCCATCCAGGATTGTATATTGAAGAATATGGATTGTTCCCCATTCGGTTTCCTCTTTGTCCTTGACCACTAACAAAATTGACTGGCTTAGTTTGTTGGTTCATCATGGCACATTGACTCATCTCATGGCCAATGTTGCCACACGCATCACAATTTTGTTGAATAGCGACAACATCAACTTTGTTTAAGGTCAAGTCACACAACTGTTTTGCCATTAAATCTAACTGAGCTTGAAATGATGAGGAAGCATCAAGTTCAATCATTCCTCTCTTCTCGCTTCTCTCAGTTAATTCTCTCAGCTCTCTGATAGGTTGTTTCTTTCTTTCATTAGTGATTATTCTGTTTGTAGCTGCTAACTCTTCCAGAATATGGTAGGCTTCATCTCTTTTCTTCCTCAGAAAATTTCCATTGGAGGCAGCATCAATAGTCCCCATTGTTGTAGGTGAAAGGCTAAAATAAAAAGTTTTAAGCAAAGACTCCTTCGATAAACCATGGTGAGTGCAAATCCTTTGTAATTCCTTAAATCTCTCCCAAGTTTCACTCAAAGAGTCACCTTCAAATTGTTCAAAATTTGTGATCTCCTTAACGAGCTTGCTTGTCTTTGAGTATGGGAAATATTTATCCAGAAAAACATTTGCAAGTTCCACCCAAGTGGTTATTTGAGTATCTTTTAGTTGCTTATACCACAGTTTAGCCTTGTCCTTAAGTGTGTATGGAAACATTCTCATCTTAACGACATCATCAGATACTCCCTGATACTTGAAGTTATCAGCAAATTCCATGAAGTTTCCAAGATGGTCATTTGCGTCCTCATTAGGTAGTCCATAGAATTGACTCGATGCTTGAAGCATATGAATCACTGCCGGCTTAATTTTGAAGTGATTAGCTTTAATAGCTGGCTGCTGGATTCCAGTTTTTGCTCCTTCATATGTTGGTCTTCTATGGTCCATTAAAGACTTTCTAGGTGCTTGAGCTTCAGCTCCTTGTCCTTCTTGTCTTTGATCCATCCTTGATTTATCTCTTTTCTCCTTGCGCAATGACCTTTCTAATCGAGTAATGTCTTCTTCAAATTCTAACGGAAATTTTTTGTTGACCTGGTTAAGGGCATGCACGTAATTTTCCTCGCAAGTAACTTGTGTTGCAAGAAACACTAAAAACTTAACACTAATGTTTTTGTTATTATTTTTTTTATTACTAAATTTATATATATTATATTATTAGATATAAAAATACAAGTTTTCCTAATCCAAGTTCGTTCACCAAATCAAGCGTTATCTACTCAGATTCCCCGGCAACGACGTCAATTTGTTGTCCTCTCCTCTCGGCTCGATAGGCTAGGATGTGCTGTGTTTCACATTAAAATTATAAGTGTGATTCAGATAGTCCTACATTCTTGATCCGAAGCTAGATGAAGATTCGTGCGATATTTATGCCCCCTGGCCACCTATGGCACGCGCCAATCGTGCTTATGGCACGAGCCAATGGTGTCTAAAAGAGCTAGCCTTGCACGCTTGTCTCGCGGCCCAAGTCAGGGCACCTATGGCATGAGCTAATGACTATTGCGCATGCCAATGTTCTTCGTGCAAGAATAATGGCGCGCGTCAATGCCTTGTGGCATGCGCCAACTTTACACAGTCTAATCACAGAGTAAGTCCGGTTTTATCGATCCTCAAGGAATTAAGTTCTAATGCTTTGTACTTAGTTTCCAAACTTGTTTAGGAGTAAATTATGATGATTGGTTGATTGATAATTCTAACAAACTTCTACATTAACGATCTAAAGATTTAGCAAGTTTAAAGTCTTATGAACTTCAAAACACAAAGTTTACAATCTAATTTAGCAAATTTAACTTAGAGTGAGTTTAGTACCATTGAAACTCATGTCATCAACTAACGTTGGGGTATATTATGTTTGTATTATGATCCGAGTGTTTCATGAGCAACAAATCTACACTTTCGCGCTAGATTGGCCTAAATTGCTCTTAGCAAAACTTAAACCAACTAGATGTTCTTTCGACCCTACTAGCTGATTAAAATCAAGCTAAGAAACAACTATACTTATCACTCAGTGGATAACTAACTACTTAAGTAGTTTTTTCATTAATTAAGCACTTAGTCATCTAGTTAATTTTTACACTAATTCCATCAGCATTCGGTCTCAAGTTTTAGCTAAGTTCATAGTTATGGTTATTCACAAAGATTTTATCACAGCCAACTAGTCTAAACAGTTGTCAAAGGCAAGAACTAATAATGATCATAATCTTAGTGAATCCATAATTAAGCTTTAAGTCCATTAACTAGAACATATTTAATGCATGTTTAACATATTTAATGCATGTTTAACTCACAGAATATACTACTCACACATGCTTATATAAAAAACAATTTAAACATCAAAACACTTAACATAAATACTAAAAGTGAAGAGAAGTATACTTATCAAAGGTGATGAAGCTTCCTTTCTTCACTAAAAATCCAAGGCAGAGAGTTGAGTACAAATTCGTGGCTTCCTCTCACTAGAATCCTCTGAACTCCCTCTCCCTCTCAAAATGTCATAATTAGTCATTATTAGCTAAAATCCAAAGTTAAACTAATTAAAACATAAACTAATCTAATATCATAACAACTATCCTCACTTGTCTCCCCAAAGTGTCTGTCACCCCCTCCTGCTGTGCAGAAAACCCGAGTGCCTTAGTCCCTCCAATGTTTGCCAATGAGAAGAGCAAGTGGCTGGCCAAATTGTGTCACTGTTTGCCTCTAGCATGTGCCAATAGTGTCTATGGTGCACGCCAATCATGCCAAAGTCTAACGTCAGAGTGACCTCTCTCCATCCAGGTATGTTTGGCCCGTGCAAAACGTGCCTATGGCGCGCACCAATGGTGCGTAGGTGCAGAATCTTATGCCCTCGAGCTCCAAATCGCCCATGTCCTAGCGCCATCGATCAAGCATCCTGCACAAGTCATCAAGTAGGCTCCTAAAACCACAACAACACAATGAGTAAAGACAAACATAACTAACAAGCATAATAAATGAAAACTAACACAAGACGACTAAAAAAACTCTAGAAATAAACTAAGAACTACAAAAAGAACCTAAGAAATAAACACAAAATATGAGTGTTTAAGGCACTCATCAGTGGCATCTCATGACGACGTGAAATGTTGCCCATCCGTTGACAATGATCACACTTGCGTACAAACTTGGCGGCATCCTTAAAGAGCGTAGGCTAATAGAAACCACTTTGCAACACTTTTGCCATTGTGTGTTCTCCTGCGAAGTGACCATCGTAAGGTGAATCATGACATTGGTGCAAAATGAGTTCTTGCTCTTCTTGTGGTACGTATCTTCTCAATAGTTGATCCTTGCCAATCTTGAACAAATACAATTCATCCCATACGTAGTACCTGACATCACGCAAAAATCTTTTCTTCTTGTCGGAAGACATGTTAGGAGGCATAATATTGCTCACAAGATAGTTTACATAATCAGCATACCATGGGATAGAAATAACATCTAACGCATATAATTGTTCATCGGGGAAAAATTTGTTAATAGGGAAAGAAGATGTTACCACCGGGTTGTCTAGACGTGAAAGATGATCTGCCACTGGGTTGTCTGTGCCCTTTCGATTACGAATCTCTATGTCAAACTCTTGAAGGAGGAGGATCCATCTGATGAGCCTTGGTTTAGCATCCTTCTTGTTGAAGAGGTAAAGGATGGCAGTGTGGTCAGTGTACACCGTTACCTTACTCCCAAGTAAATAAGCTCGAAATTTGTCAAGGGCAAAAATTACTACGAGAAATTCCTTCTCTATTGTTGCATAATTGATTTGAGCATCGTCCAATGTGTGACTTCTATAGTAAATGGCATGAAGTCTGGTAGTCTTTTTTTGACAAAGGATAGCCCCAATGGCATAGTCGCTTGTATCACACATAATTTCAAATGGTAGCTCCCAATCTGGAGATATGATCACTGGTGCCGACACGAGTGCCTTCTTTAAATTGGTGAAGGCTTCTTGGCATGCTTCATCAAATAAGAATGGTGCTTCCTTCTCGAGTAGCTTGCACAACAGTTTGGTAATTTTTGAGAAGTCCTTGATAAAATGCCGATAAAAGCCTGCATGGCCTAAGAAACTCCATATTCCCTTTACGTTCAACGGAGGTGGTAGTTTGTCTATGGCCTCCAATTTGGCTTTGTCAACCTCTAGTCCATGGCTTGATATCTTGTGACCGAGTACTATTCCTTCCATCACCATGAAGTGACACTTTTCCTAATTCAAAACTAAGTTGGTTTCCTTGCAACGCTCAAGCACCTTTCCTAAGTGTAATAAGCATTCGTTGTACGAATCTCCGAACATCGAAAAATCATCTATGAAGATCTTGATCTGTCGCTCCACTATATCTGAGAAAATTACTATCATGCAATGCTGAAAAATTGCAGGTGCATTATATAAACCAAAAGGCATGCGACGGAAAGCAAATATACCGTAGGGGCAAGTAAAAGTTGTCTTCTCCTGATCCTCCAGTGCAATGGCAATCTGGAGATATCTTGAATAACCATCCAAGAAGCAATAAAAGGTGTGTCATGCCAACCTATCCAACATCTGGTCAATGAATAGTAGTGGAAAATGATCCTTCCGAGTTGCCTTGTTGAGCTTACGGAAATCAATGCAAACTCTGTGGCCTACTACCATCCTTCTTGGTATGAGCTCATTGTTGGTGTTGGAAATGACAGTGATGCCTCCTTTCTTCGGCACACATTGTGTTGGGCTCACCCACTTGGAGTTCAAAATAGGGTAAATGATTTCGGCGTCAAGCCACTTGATAACTTCCTTCCTCACTACCTCCTTAAGATTTGGGTTGAGTCTTTACTGTGCTTCCACTGATGAACTGAAATCATCCTCTAAAATAATCTTGTGCTGGCATAGTGAAGGACTAATCCCCTTGATATCTCCGAGTGTCAATCCAATAGCTTCTTTGTGCTTGCCTACCACTTTAAAAGTTGCTCTTCTTGATCTTGATCCAACAAGGATGAAATGATTATTGGCAACTTATGATCTTTATCTAGGTAGGCATACTTGAGATGTGTTGGAAGTGGCTTGAGCTCTAATTCCGGTGGTGCAATGGTGGATGACTGTAGCTTTCGCCTTGGTGTGTCATCTAACTCTAGTGATTCTACCGTGCGTGCCCATGCCACCATTTCTCTAGAATGTTTGATGTTGTCAACATCTTCCCACGAAATTTCTTGCTCTTGCTCTTCTTCCCTCACAGCTACAATCTCATCAACAACATCAATCCGATAGCAATCATCCTCCACAGATGGGTACTTGGCTGCTTCAAACATATTGAACACAACCTCATCATCACAAACCTTAAACCGGAGCTCACCTTTCTCCATATCAATACTTGTCTTTCCGATGGCCAGGAATGGACGACCAAGGAGGAGTGGCACATCACGATCTTCCTCCATCTCCATGACAATGAAGTCAATTGGGAAAATTAAAGTGTCAACTTTGACTAGCAGATTCTCCACAATCCCCTTTGGTCTTATTACTGATCGATCAGCAAGTTGTAAGACTATCAAAGTGGACTTCATATCTCCCAACCCAAGCCTTCTGAATATTGAGAAAGTCATGAGATTGATGCTGAAACCAAGATCAATCAATGCCTTCTTGAATGTTTGATCTCCAATAGTACACGGAATAGTGAAACTTCTGGGGTCCTTCATCTTTTGAGGTAGTTCTTGGCTCAAGACAGCACTACACCCTCTTGTCCATAGAATTACTTCAAAATCATCGATGCTCTGCTTCTTTGAAATAAATTCCTTGATCCACTTCCGTTATGTTGGCATTTGCTCAAAAGCATCAAGGAGTGGTATGTTGATATGAAGGTTCTTAAAGAGCTCCAAGAACTTGTGGTAGCTGGGGTGCATGGCTTGCTTATTTACCCTTTGAGGAAATGGTGGTAGAGGGTACTTTCTTTCCTCCTTCTTCTCGGGTTGCCTCCTTTCTTCTTTTTGCTCCGGTGTGGGCTTGACTGCTTCCTCAAGTGACTTGTCTTTTTCTCCAATGATAGGAGTAACTTGTAGTTCATCTTCCTCTTCTATAACCGTCTTTCTTGATGGAGGAAATACTTGAGTGGTTACTTTATTCTTCCTCAAGTCTAGGCCACTTCTAGTTGTGATGGCCTTGCAATGCTCTTGTTTAGTAGGAGGAGCTTCGGTGTTGCTTGGAAGAGTTCCTGGTGGTCTTATGTTGAGTTGTGCTGCTAGCTGGCTTATCTGTACTTCAAGATTGCAAATGGTTGCTTTATGACTCAACACTTGCTTGCACAACTCATCCTCTCCTTGATGATCTTGTGGTGGTGGTCCTTGCTGCTGCCACCTTTGTTGATATGGCTAGAATTGCTAAGGTGGAGCACCTTGTACATTCCTACCTCCGTAGGGTGGTCTCGGATGTTGAGATGCCTGATGACCTGCATTATTTTTCCACGAAAAATTTGGGTGGTTTCTCCAACCTGGATTATATGTACTGGAATATGGATCATTATTCCTGTTAGTATTTCCCACAAAATTAACAGGCTTAGCAATCAACGAACAACTATCTGTGTTATGTGATCCAGTACAAATATCGCATACCTGAGATGATGATGTTGCTTATAGCGACATTGATCCTTGGACTAGTTACGTGAGTGTTGCTACTTCATCATTGTCTTGTACACTAGCAACTTTTCTTCTCTCGGTTTGATCCCCCAATCATGATTATTAGTGGCCATGGCTTCAATGATTTGGAGACCATCGACTTCTGACTTATCTGTCAAATTACCTCCCGCTGCTGCATCTAGGTTGACTCGAATTTGTGGCTCATATCCATTGTAAAATGTTTGGAGGAGCATCTATTCAGGTATTTGATGATGTGGGCACTCGCAAAGTAGTCTTTTGAAACGATGCCAACCCTCATGCAATGATTCACCACCTAGCTATTTAAATTGAGAAATCTTATTACGAAGTGGGGTGGTTTTACCTGGAGGATAGTGCTTTTCCAAGAACTTGTCGGCAAGCTCATCCCATGTTGTGAAGGTGCCGGCTGGAAATGAATCTACCCACTCCCTAGCGTCATCTTTCAAGCTATACTTGAACAATCGAAGCTTAATGGCATCAGGTGTGACACCATTATACTTGACTGTCGAGCAATGATCCTCGAACTTCTGGATGTGCCTTGCTGGGTTTTCTGAAGGATAACCTCCAAATTGGTCTTGTTGAACCATTTGAATGAGGTTGCTCTTAATCTTGAAGTTGTTTGCCTCCACGATTGGATACTCTATACTTGACCGAAGATCGGCAAGTCTTGGATGTGACTTGTGTCTCATGGCGGCAGGAACGTTGACTACTTGTCGAATGCCCATCTCTTCTATATGTAAGTTTCTTCTCCTAATTCATCGAATGGTTCATTCAATCTCTGAATCTTGCTCAAGAAGAGGTTGGTTTTCATGACGAGTATTTAGCTTTCACCTCCTGTACTTGTATGGTACTATAACACTCAACAGAGAGGATCAAATGCAAAGGGTAACAAATCTTAGTCTCAAAATCAAGAACACTAGTTCCAATATTAACGATAACAAATTCAAACATCTAATCCCCGGCAACGGCGCCAAAAACTTGATGCGTCCAAATGTGGATCAATATATGTGCAAGAATACACAATCGCACAAGTAATATCGTGATAAGTATGATCGTCTCCACAGGGAATAGAAAAAGGATTTGTTCGTCAAGTACCGGATGATGTGTTTCTAAATCTTAAGCTAAGCGAATCAATCGTTGGGTTGTTGATGCTTCTAGGCTACAATCTCAATATCATTATAATCCTAAGTTCGTCAGGCCTAGGTTCATTAATGATATCAAGTTTTTCTCTGATAAACACATGAAGGCTACGACCTAAACTAAGTTGTCATCCTTGATCATCAAACAAGCATTCATTGGATCTATAACTGAAGTGAGAATTTCAATTGTAAAGATAAACTTATAAATAAAGAAAATGATAATACCTTGATGATGTCGAATCCAATGTTGTTACAATATTCTCAAGGACACATAGTAAAATCTAGCAATTAATGTTTGTAGCTTGGAGAATTCTAACCTAAGCTCTCAATCTCTTCTCTCCTTCTCTTCTCTCTCCAAGCTCCCTTTCTCTGCCACCTTCCCTTCCTTTTGTCCTCCTCCTTGGTGCTTGCCACCCCAAAAGTGTAGACCAAAACAAGTGGGAAGTTTGGTGAAGCAATTTTTTATGCTGGCTGTCGACCCCCAGCGTACGTTGGCTAGGCCAGCGTACGTTGGGGTTGCTCACTGCCTGATTTCTTCTTCTTGTCCGAGTAAGGCCAACGTACGCTGGCTAGTAATCTGCCCTTTTTCTCTTTTGCCTTCAAACTTCTGAACTTAGCCCGACTCATCGCTTATGTTCACCGATCCTTGCCCCATCTCCTTGGATGCTCCAACCACCTACAAAACACACTAAAACAATATACATTCTTCTCCTTGACTAATCAAACAAAATGAAACAAAATATAGACAAGACTCGACTTATCATTTCCTAAAACATGACAAAAAGAGAGGAAACTAGGACTAAATGAATGCATGTTATCACATGTATCAGATACCAATTGTTGTAATTAAGCTTGTAATTAACAAATAATTACGTATTTAATTACGATTTAATTAAATGAAAATTACGTTAATTAAATCACACTTACTTGTTGTAGCGAGTATATAATCGGATGTAGACTGTCTATTGTGAGTTACCGGTCGAGTATGGTCACGTTTGCACGGACTGATAACTCAATTTCCATGAATTACCCAAAATATAATTCTAAGACAAGTTTCAGTACTAAACTGAAATATGCTTTTTGTGAGAGGAAATTGGGAGTGGAATATTACAAAAAAGTCATGCGAATTCCCCCTTTTATAGGGAAAAATCCTCGTGCCAGCTTGGCATCCAAATTCCCACATCAATCCATGTGGCGCCAAGTGGCGCGCCACTGCCACTAATCTGGATGATGTAAGCACTCACATCATTTCCCACTCAGATTTTTTTTTTCTCAGGCTGGGCCCAAAGTCCAAGAGTTCGTAAATTATTTTGATGAACTTCTCGTATTTTAGCCCGATATGCTTTGAATAATAATTTTATTTTAAATTAGTCAATTTTACATATTTTCATAAATGTGGAATATTCTCGATAGGAATTCAAAAAATGTGAACATAAATTTCTAAAATTTTTAATGTTTATAGATTTATCAATTTTACATATGTTAATAAATGTTAAGTGATTTCAACACAAGTTCAAAAAATATAGATAAGTTCTCAGAATATTCGGTGCATATAAATTAGTCAAGTTCATATATTTTGTTAAAAAATTTTCAACACTTAACTAAATAATAAATAGATAAGTTTTTTTGGTTTACATATTTTAATAAATTATTTTGGCACATTAAGAGAGATACCTAAAATCCAGAAGGTAAACACATGGCTCACACCTCATTGTCCGCTAGAAACAAAACCTATGATTTAACTGTTAATTATTCGTCAGATCGTCATCTGTAATTTCCGGAATCCATGCCGATCAATGATAATTAAACCTATGACAAAACAACCAAAATGGATGACGCTCATCACTTATATTCGTCAATTATCTTGGTCAACTTCTCGTATTTTAAGACGATTTGTTTTGAACAATAATTCTATTAAATAGCATTTTCTCCGCAATCAATTTTACTAGTAAAATTCAAATCTATAAGTTAGCTTGTTTGTTGTGAAAGCATCAACCGGCCGGAATGGGCACTTAAAAATTTGGGATAAAGACATTTTAGTAACCTATGCAATATGAAATGTTTGTATTATGGAAAAATTCATTTTAGTACCTCGTATTATTTGTTAAGAAAAATTAAGTGCCCAACTTTGACTTTTGATGATGTGTTAATGATACATGGTTTTAATTTGTATAAATCATTTGATACAAGTAAATCATTTGATGTACATATTTCTTATATTAATGAGGAGTTCATCTTCCTCTCTCCTACTCTCTTTTTCTCTACTTATTATTATTGCCTACATTCCATAAAATTTACAACACGCTATTAATACAAAACTCTACTGCGTTTTCAATACTATCTTGAGAAGATTGAGCTATAACATTGTAAGTAATCTTTATGATTTCTATTTAATTCTATTAAAATTTTAAACATAGCCATGTTATAAAATCATGCCTATTGCATGACGTAATTTTTTATATTAGGTTAATGATCTTTATGTTAAAACAAAAAGAAACTGTTGTTACATTATTAATAATTTATACTGGGATGTATTCCTCTAAATTAATATTGGATAGTACTTTATTCACTTGAAAGGCTAACGTAAACTGTAATTTATTAATTTATTTTTTTATGATTTGATTGTCCTGTTTATTAAACTCCTACAACAAATTATCATCGACAATATTTTTGCTTATCATGGAGTGCTAAGTATTGTGGAAGGTGAAGAGGATCTAGAGCCAAAATCTATCGAAGAATACATGC
Organism: Hypericum perforatum; assembly: GCA_012979155.1. Lineage (NCBI taxonomy): Eukaryota > Viridiplantae > Streptophyta > Magnoliopsida > Malpighiales > Hypericaceae > Hypericum > Hypericum perforatum. Next base: position 234,718 of record SOPF01027659.1, on the reverse strand, counting down.
ATAGAAATATTGGCCAAATTAGAAAGACGCAATGAAATTAGAATTAGATTCACTTGCGAAACGTGAAGTATTTTGACCGGTAGTCCACACACCAAAGATGTAAAACCTGTAGGATATAAATGGGTGTTTGTGTGAAAACAAAATGAAAAAAAATGAAGTTGTGAGATATAAAGCATGATTTATCGCACAAAGTTTTTCTCAAAGACATAGTATTAATTATGAAGAGACATATTCTCCTGTGGTGGATGTAATCATGTTGCGATATTTGATAAGTCTGGCAATAAGTGAAAAGTTGAATATGTGTCTAATGGATATTATAACAGCTTATTTATATGGTTCACTTAATAGCGACATTTATATGAGAATCTCTAGGATTAAACGTACCAGAAGTACGTGATTGAAGTCAAAAAGGACTATCCTCGATCAAGTTATGCCTATTATTATATAGGTTGAAACAATCAGGGCGCATGTGGTACAATCATCTTAGTGACTACTTATTACAATAAGGTTATAAGAATGATCCTATTTGTCCATTTATTTTTATACAGAGATCTAAATCTGAATTTGTTATAATCGTAGTTTATGTTGATGATCTCAATATCACTGGAACTCCTATAGAGCTTCAAAATGCAATTGATTGTTTGAAAAACGAGTTTGAAATGAAAAATTTTGGAAAAATAAAACTATGTCTTGAGTTGCAAATTGAACATCTTGAAGATGGAATTTTTATGCATCGATTAGCCTATATATCAAAGGTGTTAAATTATTGTAATATGGATAAAGCACACTCATTGAACACTCCAATGATTGTAAGATTGCTCGATATGAAAAAAGATCCCTTTAGACCTTGAAAAAATGATGAAGAATTTCTTGGCCTTGAAGTGCCATATCTTAGTGCGATAAGTGCATTAATGTATCTGGCTAGTCATACACGACCTGATACATTATTCTCTATTAATTTACTAACAAGATATAGTTCTTCATCTACAAAAAGGTATTGGACTGGAGTCAAACACATATTTCATTATCTTTGAGGTACAATGGATATGGGCTTGCATTATACAAATGTCTCAAACACAGACATAACTGGATATACAGATGTAGGATATTTATCTGATCCTCATAATGGTCGATTGCAAACTGGCTATTTATTTACATGTGGAGGTACGACTATTTCATTGCATTCTATAAAATAAACTATATCAGCCACCTCATCTAATGATTCTAAAATTTTAGCTATTCATGAAGCAAGATGAGAGTATATTTGGTTGAGATCTATTGCCAAACACATTTGAGAATCATGTGGATTACCTTTTCAAAAGAGAATATCTACGACCTTATACAAGGACAATGCTGTGTGCATCGCCTAATTGAAAGGTTATATTAAAGGTGATCGGACAAAGCATATATCGCCAAAATTCAGTTTCACACACGATCTTCAAAAAGGTGGAGAGATAATTGTTCAACAAATTTCTTCGAGTGACAATTTGGCTGATTTGGTCATGAAATCTCTACTTGCTGCTATTTTTGAGTAGCATGTCTACAATATTGGTCTGAAATGACTGAGGGATGTCAAGTGATGTAGACACGAGGGAGAGATATTATTTTATGTCATACTCTTTTTTCTTAACTATGGTTTTGTCCCAACGGATTTTCGAGTAAGGTTTTAATGAGGAACATTATTCAAATGGCATCCAAAGGGAAATAGTATGAATTATCTAATTGTGGATGCCATTTTTCCATGATCTCTCTTTCACCACTCTTTCTCCACTTCACCACCTCTCTACTTCTTCATAAAGTTAGTAGTTTAGTTGGTTTAGTGGGCTTAATAGGTTATAGGTTGGTTAATCTTTTAGTCTATAAATAGACCCATGTATAAACCATTTGACGTACAAATTTTTTATATTAATGAGTAATTCATGTTCTCTTCTCCTACTCTCTTTCTCTCTACTTATTATTATTACCGATATTCCATAAAATACACAACATTATGTAATTTGTCTGGCTGAATACGGTTTGTTTTGAACAATGATTCTATTTTTTAGAGTCATTTTCTCAATAGTCATTTTTACTAGTAAAATTGAAATCCACAATTCACACTATTTATTGGGAAAGCATCAATCGGCCGGGTGAACCATTAAAAAAAATCCGTGTCACAAGAACTGAACCATTGTGTTTCACCAACAATTGGCACACCGTAATCCAGAGTCGATTAAAATAATTACATTTCAGTGCTGATATATAGCATTTTTATTAAATAATAACGATTCTTTTTTATAAATAAATTCTTCATTAATAGTTGAAATAATTACTAAAACCCAATTCATCTAGATTGAATGATACATTATGTAGGAATCCCAATTATTAAACCTCATGGGTTCGATTGATAAGTGAATTTTGAAACCCATAACAAATAATTTACCAAAAATGAACATTCATAAAATATATTTTAAAGATAAGTTTTTACACTATGTCAATGTCAGAATTTAAATTTTAGATCTTAAAAGTTCTTTTTATAATTTCTTGTGCTGTTGGACTATAAACATACTAATTTAAAGTAGTTCGTGAAGTAATGCTCAAGAGAATACGGTTGGCTCTCTTATGAGCTATAAATTGGATTATTTAGCACCATCAAAATAAAATGATTTTTTAGGAAGAAAGACTAAACACAAAAATGATAATCAACTTATCATGCAAGAGAATGATTTGTTTGGTCTTATTTAATTGGAGAGCTATGTAATCAAGATCTTACCCTATATTTGCTTTTGCTTAGGTCAAATTAGTCCAAATATCACACGTTTGTGTTGTTATTTGGTTTAAATTGGTTACATCTTAGAGATTGTAATATATGTACAAATTTCAGTTTAACTATTAATAAAGTTCATCTTATAAAACAAAACATACATGAAATTAATCTATCCTATAAATAGGAGAGGGTCGTCACACTACACGGGGAGTATATAATCTGTCATAGGCGAGCTACCACCTTATCCAACCTATCATGCTCATTGCTAGAAACAGCCAAGCGAGTGCACGGATATACTTATAAGAGAATAGGAATAGCGTTTTAATTTAATTCAAATTTGAGATAATCTTATATTTCTGACGCTCATAACAGTATTATCAACAGGTTTTAAAAAAAAAATTATTGTATCTAGACACACAGTAAACCAACTAATCTAAGTTTAAATCTTACAAATCTCCAACAATAAAAAATCCTCATTTCTAATTTTAGAGTGTCACTAGTGTTCAAACTAAAAAAATATGGTGAAAATATAACAATTCATCCCAGTTAATCCTACGATTACTCCAACTCGAGAGCTTATATAAAGTGGCCAGCATATTTCAGTGTGAGAAACACGGTGATCGGTTTCCTACAAACACGAATTAGCAAACTGAGATAACTGAGAAGCAAACACCGAGCAAGCCTTAAATTCGAGCTCTTAGGAACACAACATAATATCCATAAACATCCATGGGCTCTATACCAACTCACAAACTCCCATCCATAGACTTCACCAAGGCGAACCTTGAGCCTAGAACAGATGCCTGGCGATCTACGAAGCAATTGGGATCAACGACACTACATTGGAAGGGATTCAAGATTTCACTAGTCCCTTGTGGCCCGAAGGAAATGCACTTTCTGGTATGATCTTGGTTCCATAAGTCTTTTCCTTTTCCTGACATTTTAGAAACAACTACATAAGATTTGCAACATGCCTGTGTAAACAAAGCTTACTGGGTCGAAGTTCCATGACACACAATCATATGGAAAAAAAAATAAGCTATAGATCTCGTATAAGACATTGACTATGATACTACTATTATAATCTGCATGATATATATAATATAATAGACACACATATTTTTAATTTTATAAACAAGAAAACCACTATTCTTTTTTGAAACATGAATTTTTAAATCATAGCAGTGCCAAAATTTGAATCATTCACTTCTTACAGTTTTACAATGGTTTTAGGCTATATGTAATGTAATTTGGCACAAGCAAACCACTACCACGACTAATGATATGATTATATCGCAGTAAACATGACACTCTAATATGATATAAAAGTCCATCTCTTTATTATCTCTTTGTTCTCCTGATACATTTGGATCTGATTCTGATTTCTAATTTAATTCAGCAAAGAGGTGTATTCGTACACGAAACTCGTTGCCGAGTGGGAGCAAAAGATAATGAGGATGATTTTTGACATCTACGGCTTGGACTCGTACGAAACTACTAAGCACGAGGTGACCCAATACCTATTGGCAATGTCGAAATATAGAGGGCCGACAAAGGATGAAGAAAGACTAGGGTGCCACGTCCACAGACAAGAGCTTTCTGACTGTTCTCGATCAAAATCACGTGAATGGTTTGGAGGTGAAAACCAAAGATGGCCATTGGATAGGCATCGACCTGTCTCCGCCTTCTTCCTTCATTGTCATGGCAGGCGAAGCGCTTCTCGTAAGTACAGTACCGTTCTCATTGTCATGATATGAGATAAGAATTCGGTTCCGTGTTAATTAAGTTTTTTATTGTGTAACTAATTTTCGAGGATTCTATGAATAGGCCCAGTTAGGAGTTTTTTGGCTTGCCATTATGAGTATAGTACTATAGACACAAGATTTAAGGCTCTGGAGAACTTTATTGTTTAACAATACTATTAGTGTAGTGAACTCATACATACATGACTTGACATTTTGATGAGTAATAAAGTTATATATACATATATATATATATATACATATATATATATATATATGTATATATATATACATATATATATGTGTGTGTGTATATATATATATATATATGTATATATATGTATATATATATATGTACATAAGCCACTAGATTTAAGGCATGGTCTATTGTAAGTGTCCTCCATTCTTTTCACGTACGTATCAGCTATTGTTTATTATGCGTGATAAAACAATTAGTGTTTTTGTTTCTGCTGCTTTGGGCATGGAGCAATGGCAGAATCTATGCCCCTTTCCACGGGGTGATGATGGAGGACGGCGAAACAAGATATTCTACAGCTCTATTCAGCTACGTTTAAGGCCTAGTGCTGATCGACGACGACCATCCTCTCAAATTCAAACCCTTCGACAATTTCGGGTTGATCTGTTTTTATTTCACTCCAGAGGGTATGGTGCAAGAGTCTACTGTTGCTGCTTATTGTGGGGTTTAGTCAAATTAATGGCGCCCTTATTTACAATAGCTATGCCTCTTTGTTGTTGCTCTTTGAAATTGAACAATCATCTTTGCTGTTACACATAGTTTTCGTATTCAGGGTAAACCTTGTTTAGTTTTGCATTATGTTATTATATGTTTGTATTTTATTTCCGCTCCAACCTGCTTTGAATTTTTTCTTCTCCTTGGTGTAAGAACTTGTGGACTTGAATCAACTCAGTCATTTTCTTTTCCGTATTTTCTCTCCTTTAATAATTTGAATAAATTCAATCGAACTCGAGACTAAATATTTGTGATTCCCTAACCGAAAATTATTAAAAACATTTTTTGTTTCAAATTTTTTTTTTAAATTATGACTAATTTGATAATTTGTCACATTCCCATGTCATGTCAACAAAATATAAATTTTCAACGGCATCATTTTTGCTGATATGGCGCACACATGAAAACATGTGGCTGTGTATCTATTCGAACTGCCCGGGACTCGAAAATATCCGATAATGCAAATCTCACGAATAGAGTTCGAAAAAAAACTACAATATCTTTTTTTGAAAGCACGAAATCATGGAAAACTTATGTGTACTTTTCGCTAAATTTTTTTTATTTATATTATTTAGTGATTAGTTGAACTGATTATTCAGTGTTTATATATCCACTTGTAAATCTTTATGGTAGCCCTTTCCCATTCCTATCCATTTACACCTCAGGCCATTGTTAATAGTAAAAGGAGTTACTGCCGTAAAAATTAATGAATCAGTTTCTTTCCCCAATGAATAATTTTAATTGGGTATACAAATTCTGACAATATAGATGTTAGTTCAAAATGATAAACATTAAAAAAAATATTAGGCATTGTTCGTGCCTCAGAAACTGAACTATTGTGTTCCACCGAATCAATACGGGCTCACAAAACTCACATCCATCGATTCCTACAATTGACATTTCCAAGCCAATTTATTCGAAAAATCTGCATACATGAAATATATCTATCTTTTATGGATAAATTATTGTAAGGCTCCTCGTCTATGACTAAATCACTGTTCAGTCTTTTGTATTTTGAAATTGATAAATTAACCCCACTAATTTACTTATATTGTACTTTAAGGTTCTTTTAGCCAAAATTGTCTAGTGATGCGCACCTAAAATGACACATTTTCCTTTAAGTAAAAAAAAACCCTTTCCCCTTTTTAAAAATATTTTATGTTCGATTATTTGAATATTTTCTCCAAAATTTTTCTAATCTTGACATAAATCTTATCCCTTTCTCTAACTCCCATTCTTCCTTAAATTTAATGATGACTCTTAAGTTTGAACAAGCTCGAGCTTGAATTCTTGTTCATTGTTGAAGTCTGGAGCTTGGGTGTTCTTGTCGAAGAAGTTTTATAGTTTGGGTTATTAATATTTGTATTCGGGAAGCGTGAATTTGGATTTTGGGAGAAGCTCAAAGCCATATCTTCTTCGAATGTAGCATATGATGATGATTGTGTGAAGTACAAGAAGTGGATAGGAAGGTGGACTAATCAAGATGAGAATGGAGGTTAAGAAAAGATTGAGAAATGTTTGAAGAAAATAGGCAAATAATATAGCATAAAGTACTTTTAGAAGAGAAAAGGGTTACTTTTTAGTATAAGGGCAAATGGGTCATTTAATGCTTCTATCGCCAGGTAATTTTAACAATTCTCATTGCAGCAATCTTAGAGCAAACAAAGGGTCTAACTTATAGGTTTCAAACAGGAGGCGCAGAAAAATAATTTAGATATAATAAAAATGCCGTAGAGTAATCTACCCATCTTTTATTTACAGGAGAGAATCACTATAATACAAGGAGTATATAATATATGTCATAGGCGAGCTACCACCTTATCTCATGTTCATACTATTATGCTCATTGCAAAAAGCAACCAAACTAGTGAACCGATATACCTAACATTCCTTTTGTAGGAGAATAGCAATAATGTTTTAATTCAATTAAAATTTTACATAAATTTTATAGTTTTTATCATTCCTAACCATTTTTAACAAATTTCTTAAAAACAATTTGTATTTTAACACATAGTGAGCCGACTAATTTAATTTTAAACCTTATGGTTCTCTAATGATCACCATGTTTAAACTCGAAAATCATGGTTAAAATGTAACAATTCATGGTTAAAAATCTCCCATTTCTAATTTTCAAGTGTCACTAGTGTTCGAACCCAAAAAATATGGTTAAAATATAACAATTAGATATTACCATGAAAAAATGTATTATTGATATCTAACTGTTCGAGGTGTCAAGTCTTGCTAGCTACAATAGACAAGTCTCATAGAGGTCAGCTTAACTACTGCAGAAAACATTTTTAATAGCTAAGAAAAGTCTAATACATGTGAGCTTAATAACTGAATAAAGAGTTTCTAAGTAGTACACACCTAAAGTTTATGTGTATCCCTTAACTACAACATGAGCCTTAAAATGCTCAATGATGCCATTAGAATGATGTTTAATCTTATAAACCTATCTGCATCCTATAGGCTTTTTACACTTTTGAAGATCAAGGATTTTCCAAGGCATATTTTGATTTAGAGCATCCAATTCATGCTACATTGCTTCTTCCCAATGATGATGCTTATTGGTCTCTACAAAACTAGTTGGTTCTGATAAACTGTCAATAGCTACTACAAAGGCTCTGTGGAAAGAACCAAAAAATTCACTAGTAAGAATACTTGAGATGGGATAAAGATCAATACCAGAATCCTTCAGATCAGAAAAGGACAGTGATTGCTGAGAAGGTAGAGGAGCATGTAGGTAATCTCTTAGGTACATAGGTGGTTTTATAGGAAGATTGAATCTTCATAAGGGAATTGGTAGAACTAGAGGGTCTACTACTAATGAAGGTTCATTTTGTCCATCTAAGAAGAGAGTCGGCTCTTGACTAAAAGAGGCATATGATGTTTCTTCTTGTGGTTCATCTAGAAAAGGCAAATCCACTAGGCTAGGAATAGAGTCATTTGAAACTATTTCATCAAGATAAAGTGGAGTCAATGTGCTAGGAATCGGGTTTCCTATAAGCCAGGAAGGCAACTCTACCAAAATAGTATGAAAAAGAAAGACATTATAATAAAAATTTATGTCCCTAGATCAAAAGGTAGCATGAGACTCTAAGTCATAGACCCTATATCCTTTAATGTCATCAACAAAATCTAAAAAACCATAATTTCTAGTTGTAGAATCAAACTTACTGAGTCAATGCATCATAGCTACAAAGCATAGTCATCCAAATGCTTGCAAGTAAGACAATGATGCAAACTGCTAATAATAAGATCTCATAAGGTGTCTTATCTCTTAGAATTAAAGAAGGTTTCAAATTGATGAGATGGACTGCATGGAGAATACAGACACTCTATGAGCTTGAAATTTGATTTCACAAGCAATATTTAAGATATGCTAGTGTTTTCTCTCAATGCGGCCATTTTGATAAGGCGTGTAAACACAAAAAGTGTCACGGAAAATTTGTTTACAATGAAAGAATGAATGCATTAGGAATTTAGTGCCATAATCACACCTAATTTATTTTATTCTTTTGGCGAACTAAGTTTCAATCTTGTAGTAAAAGTTTTCCAAGTTAACTTAGATATATGTCTTGTGCTTTAGAAGATAAATCAAAGTGGCATGTGAATGATGATCCATATTGTTGAGAAAGTATTTAAAACCATCATAAGAAGATAAAGAATATGAATCCCAAACATCAACATGAATCAAATCAAAGTAATGAGCTGCCAAACTCAAACTTGAACTGAAAGTTAATCTTTTATGTCTTACATAGTGGCAAATATATAATAGGAAAAATCTGCTTTAGGACAAGTAACTTTGGACAAGTGAGATGACCTAGTCCATAATGCTAAAGGTCTAAATCATGGATAATATAGTTGGCAGTAATGAGAAAAATGTGAGAGAAACAGGTGAATCCATATTCAATTTTGAAATTAAAACTAAAATTGTAGGAAACATTTGGAACTAAAAGAAAATTGAGCAATTGTAACTTTCGTGTAATCTTTATTGTTCCCATATGCTAGGCTACAACTGAGTCCTATCTGACAAAGTAACATACACATCAGTGATTGTTGTATACTTGATAAACCATTTTACAAAATAAAAAATATATGTGTCGATGCTCTAGAATCCAAAATCCAGCTATCAGCATTAATATTTTAAAAGAAGGTCTATGAATTGTAGACTATGTGTATACCCGAGGAATAATTATCTTAATCAGTCTAGTATGCATTAGTATTACTTTGTGTGTTAGGGACAGCTACATCGACAAATGGCTTGGTCTTAGCCAAACCTTGAGAAAGGGTTTGCTTCATTATAGCCATAAGATAATTAAACTGCTCTATACTAAAACCATATTAACACTTCGAATCTACTGTAGAATTTTTGCAAATAGCAACAACATAGTTAAATTTAGGGTTAGGCTTGGACCCTTGTAAAATCCATTCTGCATAAAATACTTTTTGACTGTATGACCCTCCTTATGACAATAAGTACAAGTAGGTTTCTTAATAGTAGATGTAAAATGCATATTAGGAGCTCTAATAGCTGAGATTGCAAGCCTTACATGACCTTTGATACCCATAGAAACATCACAAACTGTCTCTCACCTTGAGTAATGAAATACATTACTTGACTCATAGTTGGCAAAAGGTCCAACATCAAGATTTGGTTTTTCACATGCTCAAAATTCTCATTTCAACTAGTAAGAAAATCCATAATATAGTCATAATCTACCTGTTCAGCTACTAATAGGGTTGTTGAGCAAGGATCTCATAGATCGGACATACAATTACATACTGTTATAAGCCTAACGTGTAACAACCGATCCTACAAGGCTTTGTAGTTTAAGTATTTGTAAATAGTTAGGATACCTTGAGAAAATTTAAGCAAAGGTAATAAACAAAATGAAACAAAACAGAATGAAACGAAATGGATGTAATCTCATGCTAAGAATCAAGGTCATCAATCTCAATCCATGAACAAACAATTTGAAAGAATCAAGTAATTAACAAAGAAAAAGATTGAATGTAAAAATAACTCTTGTGATGCAAGATATGAAAATACCTTATTACTTGAAAATCCTAAATTGTTGACTACACTCCTTGCAAAAGATGATAAAGAACAAAAACTAAAAGACTATAATCTAGGTCTCGAAGGAAGAATAACTCAATGAATGAATTTCTTATACAGTACCTAGCTATCCTATTTATACTTACAAACATTCGTAAATAGGTGAGATTCTAGCCAAAATAGGTGTCAATCTTACACTCATTGATCACTGGCTTCTTTGCATTTGCAATCTAGATCCCCCCTAACAGATGGTGGGGGTATTAGTATTAGTAGTCGCTAAGCTTGCCCTAATACACACACCTTCATTATTTGTTAAATCTTTTTGCAATCCCATCGATTCTCATCTGGCTCACCCTTCTCTCCAAACGCATACAACACATATAGAACCAACAGATATCCCATTTTATGACACAACATGACAAAATAGACAAAACACTCACAAAACACCATATAAACTTACACTAGTCACGACCAAACACATATCCAAATAAAGCTAAAAGGATACATGTTTACATCAGAAGACACAAATAGATGATGCCCTTAAGGTTTGAATCCTTGTTACAAGATCACCCCACACACACATAGATCACACATCTGAGTATCATGAATAAGAATCACGTAGAGAACTTATCCTCGATCGTTTAACCCAGTTTTTGCACCACAATAAAGGGTTAACCACTTGCAAGGTTAGATTGATATATGCTATCACTTGCGTACACGTCTGGGATCTAAGAACACTATATCATACTAAGTCACACTCAAAACAAGATAGAATGCATCATTAAAGGGACTGTTCTCAAGTTGTAATGGGATTGAGGGTAAAGATGAGGATATATAAGTATGGGATATGGCTAAACCACCTAATTCGAGGAGCTATACAAAAATGTTCTAACTCTCGTCTATTCACATATCTTGCCCTATGTCTATTGATCACTCATCCCAATGTAACCCAATCCTAAAAATTAATATTTTCAACTTGCTCCATTGTTCTGTGTGCTTCTTCCTTCATAATCACTTATCTTTCTTTCCACTTACCCTGAATTCTTTTTTCACTTTTGTCTTTCCAAATTTCCATTTCCTTTTTTTTCTTTCATTCTTTTTCTTTTTCTACCAAAAGGTTTTCCTTTTCTTTTGTGAATACTACAAGTCAAGTCTTTATAATTTTTTTGGTCTTCAACTACTGGTAATCCGCGCTTAATCATTATCCCAAACTATTCTACTAGGTAGCCCTTATAGAATTTCCTATAAAATGAAGTCCTAATATATCCTGGGACAGATAGTCAAAGATGGGAATATAGTTGAATAAGAGTTGCATAGTGGCTTACATATATTACTTTTAATGAATAGGCTCAAACTCATTAGGTTAAATAAGGGATGCATAGGAATTTTTGGCTCCAAGGCTCTAGGCTCGTAGCAAAGATGGCACTCGACACACATTGTCTTATCAAGTTATAAGGCTCTAGGCTCATAAAGGCACCTCATAAATGAATAAGAATGGTTGTTATCTTCTTTGGCTCAAAATCCTCACAAGGTCACTTGTCAAATCCTTTATTCTAGCCTACGAGATACAATGACTAGCATAAATGACCGAGGGTGAGGATGCTATATGTTCCTACTCATTCTACTTAAGTTTGATTCCCACTATGATAGAAGGTTTAGCTACTAAAAAGAGTTCAAAAATTGAGGGGTGCTTTATCAATTATGCTAGACATGACCACTTTAGTCAAAAACACATGTCACACATAAAACAAGACTCGTTCATATGCATAGAATAAGATAGAGCAACAAACATAACAAAGACAAATAACAATTCACAAACACAATCAATACACCCCCACACTTATCGAACATATTGTCCTCAATGTATAAAGGTTACGCACAGAATAACAAAACCCAGCATAAACACGAAAGACAGAAAACACAAAATGAGAAGAGAAGGGGATAACCTGAGTCAAGGTTTTGGAGGTGGTGGTAGTGGTTAATATGCTCGGAGCCAGGCCCAATGTGTTTCATCAGCTACTTCTTAATGGTCATTGTACTCTAGCTAGACTACAAACTACGTGCATATGTGTGCTATATGTGTGCTTGATCATCTTGGTACTATTACTAGTGAGAAGCCTGTGTGATTGCCTAGGCTTGGACCAGGATCTTTAGATAACCAATATAGTCAGCAAGTTTGTTGATCTCAACCTAATGCTCTAGAATCGGTATGTAGCTCTCCTCTCAAATTCGGTCTTGTACAGCCTTGCGGTCGCCCACTTGATCCACTAGTAGATGATCCTACCATGTAGCTTTGTATTGGAGAGTAAGCACCATGACACTAGCCGATCATGATCAATGAGGGATGGTGCTATGGACCCTGATAGATCTGGTTGACCTAAAAAAAAAAGTTTGACCAACACCATAACAAGATGTCGAAGACCTATATGATGTAGTTTAGTTAACTATAATGTATGAGTGATAACATCATAAATTAATGCAAAAGTGTTAAACAACTTTTGGTGTTGGATGTAGTAAAGTTCATATAGCTAAGTCTGAGAGACTCAATTATCCTCGTACTGACCACTAAAATAGGCACACATGAAATAGTGTATAATGCTAAAGTGCAGTTCCTTAATGAGGATAGCCAAGGATTGAGTCTTATAATAGGTAAGACCTATAAGGGCCCGCCATACACTATATAACCGCATTAGTGCTAAAGTCTAGAGGGCCACCCCCACCCTTTATGCCTATTAATTGAGTAAGCAATGATTCATTTAAGATGATGGAGATATCGTGAATACGTGTAGTAAAATGAGTGTTATTGTTAGCAACAAGGACTGTGTAGTAAAATCTTAGTGCTACCATGGGATCAAAATCAACAACCATATCAACAAAGAACTCTAATTTGACAACATTCAATGCAATACACAAGTTATGCTCAACACCTATCTGAGGCATTTCCTCTCAAGCTATCATTGATGGTTTAAGAAAAGAGCATGGGTCAAGTTTTTGATACTTGTCACCCTCCTACTTGTGAAGGTGGGTGTGAGCTGGGGCTCAGTGGAGGATCAAGGTTGTTCTAATGATGGTTTAAAGTAATTGGCATTTCGAAGCTTGATAGTTTAAGGGCCACGATGGTGGTTGACAACAACAAGCAAGCAATGGTCAAAAGTGGTGGACGATTATGGATGGCAGTTGTGGCGAAACTCAAGTTTGTTGGGAAGGCCTTGATGACGTGTGGACACTTAAAGTTGGTGGCTCAAGATTTGCAAAACAAAAAGTTATTATAATAATACTAAAGGGAGATGACGATGGTAGTAGGGTACAATGATGAATAGCAATGGTAAGCGATAGAGTGAGTCGTAGTTGTGGGTGTGGTTTCAAGAGGAGTGTAGTTGGTGGTGGTGGAGGCAGGAGAATTGGTGAGGTGTATGCTAGGAGTGGATGAGGAGAGGAAGTGGGAAGGTGTTAGGGTGGGTGTGATGAAGGGGAATGGTAGGGTGGTAATTTTGTGTTTATGGACCCTGCTACACTACCTAGAGGTTCCTGGGTGGCTAGCAGTCACTAGCTGTTTACGTACAAAACATTCTGAACCCTCCCCCCAGTAGATGTTAGAAGTTGCATTGGCTACTGGCCCTGCACTTTTTTGTTCCTTCCACATCCAGAATGTACACCATGGCTCCTCTTGACCTATGTATCCTACAAAAATGGTATTAAACAATATTTTTTTAAGGTGACACTATATTCATTCCCATAGAAACTTACAAACTCAGGAAAACTCATGCTTGTGATGCTAAAACATAAAAGGAAGAGTAGTGTAAGAGATAGTTTTAAGTTAACATTGTTAACTTGACGATAGTAGGCTCTTATTGAGGTGCGAGATCCTCAAGTTCGGTTTATGATTCTTGAGGATTGATGCAATCAATTATATATACCTTTAGGGATTGTCCATTTACCTTGAATTTGTCAAGTGTATCATTGTCATGAATCTAAATTGTGCCATGAGGAGCTATTGCAACTACGGTGTATGGGCTTGACCACCTAGATTTGATTTTTGAGGGAAGTACCTTGAGGCATAAGTCGTAGAGTATCAATTGTTGACCTACTAAACATTTGCAGCAAATGATCCCTTGTCATACCACTTCTTAGTCTTCTCCTTATAGAGTCATGCATTCTCGTAAGTGCTTAGTCAAAACTCATTAATTTCTTCAAGTTGTAGCAGTCACTTTTTGTTGGCTTTATTAAGATTTAGGTTGAGCTGACAGACAGCCCAATAAGCCTTATGCTTGAGTTTGACTGGTAGGTGGTAGGCCTTCCCATAGACCAATTAATATGGTGACATGCCGATGGGAGTCTTTTAGGGAGTCTGGTATGCCCATAATGCATCATCTATCTTACTAGACTAGTCTTTCCATAAGGGATTCACAGTGACCTCCAAAATTTTCTTGACTTCCTGATTAGAGACATTGACTTGTACACTAGTCTAGGATGATAGGCAGTCCCAATCTTGTACTAGACTTCAAAGTTACTGCAGAAATGTTTACCTCCATTGCTCATAATATCCTAGGAGTCCCAAACTGACTTAAGATGTTCTTCTACAAGAACTTGATTACCACCTTTGTATTATTAATTTGTAGTGCCATAGTCTCAATCCACTTGGAGATGTAGCTAATGGCCAAAAGAATGTAGAAGTTGTGGTCAGATGGCAAAAAGGGTCAATGAAGTCTATATCCCAAATATTAAAGATTTTAACATCCATGATTTTTTCTATGGCATCTCATGACAACGGAAAATGTTACCTATTCATTGGCATCGATAATACCTATTCACAAACTTCATAGTATCCTTGAAGAGAGAAGACCAGTAAAATCCACTTTGTAGCACTTTGGCGATAGTGAACATACCAACAAAGTGGCCTCCATAGAGAGAATTATGATAGTGGTTGAGAATTAGCTCTTGCTCCTCTTATGGTATGCATCTTCTTAGAAGTTGGTCGTTCCCTTGCTTGAAGAGATAAGGGTCATCCCATACATAGAACATGACTTTATGCAAAAATATTTTCTTCTAGTTGGAAGACATGTTAGGTGACATGATGTTGCTCACAAGATAATTACCAAAATTAGTATACCATGGAATTAACACAATATCCAATGCATATAGTTGTTCATCAAGAAAAAAAGTCATTAATTGGAGGAAGAGATATAACCAATGCACTCTCGTGGTGCAACAACTAGATTTTCTATGCCTTTACGATCATGATTCTCTATGTCAAACTCTTGAAGAAGGAGGACCCACCTAATAAGCCTTGGTTTGGCATCCCGCTTGGTGAATAAGTAAGGATGCTATATGATTGGTGTATACAATTACCTTACAACTAACAGATAGGCTTGAAACTTGTCAAGAGCAAAAACCACCGCTAGGAATTCGTTCTCTATAGTCACATAATTGACCTGGGTGTTATCCAGAGTGCAACTTATAAAGTCAATGGCATAGAATCCTATGGTTTTTCTTTAGGCAAAGACATCCCTAACTACGGAGTCTCTGGCATCACACATAATTTTGAACTATAACTTCTAGTTAGGAGACATGATGGTTAGTACGGGTACAAGAGCCTCTTTTAGCATTTGAATACCAGCTTGCACTCCATATCAACCACAAATAAAGTGTCCTTCTCCTGCAGCTTATACAGGGGCTTGGTGATTTTAGAGAAATCTTTGATAAATTATTGATAAAATCTAATGTGGTCCAAGAAACTCCAAATACCCTTGACTGATAAAGGAGGGGGAAGTTTGTCTAATGGCCTAGCACCACTCCTTCAGTGACTATAAATTGGCACTTCTCCAATTTAAGGACCATTATGGTCTCCTTGCAATGCACAAGTTCATTTCCCAAATGTTGGAGGTACTTTTCATATGAGTCTCCAAATACTTAAAAGTCATCCATGAATTTCTCTATTTGGTGCTCGACCATGTCAGAGAAGATTTCCATCATACACTACTAAAAGGTGGTAGGTGCATTACAGAGACCAAAAGGGATTCTACAAAAGGCAAAGATACCATATAGGCAGGTAAAAGTGGTCTTCTCTTAGTCATCTGGTACAATTGATATTTAAAAGTATCTAGAATAACCATCCAAGAAGCAATAATATGCATGACCTGCCAAACTGTACAACATCTAGTTAATGAACGATAGTGGAAAGTGATCCTTTGGGGTGGCTTTGTTCAATTTTTGGATGTCAATGTAGACTCTTTAGCTGACTACCATCTTGGTAGGGATAAGCTCATTATGTTCATTAGGGACGACTACATTCCTTCCTTTCTTTAAGACACACTAGGTTGGGCTCACCTACTCAAAATTTGAAATTGGATAGATGATCCTAGCATCCAACCACTTGATCACTTCTTTCCTCACTACCTTCTTCAGCTTTGGGTTGAGTTTGCATTAATTTTTTATTGATGGGGTAAAATTGTCCTCTAAGATGATATTATGCTGCATGAGGGACTTATTACCTTGACAATACCAGTGTCCATCTGATGGTCTCTTTATGCTTTCCGATCAACTTGAAGAGCTTCTATACTTGATCTTGATTCAAAGAAGCAGAGATAATGATAGGTAGCTTACCACTTTTAGAGAGATAAACATACTTCAGATTGTCTGGTAGTGGCTTGAGCTCTAATTCTAGTAGTGTGATGCTGGTACTGGTAGCTTTGACCTAGGTATGTCATCCAATTCAAGTAATTCTTCTACATGCACCCATGATACATACTGTCTAATTTTTGACTCGTCCATCTCTAGTTTAGGCTCTTACACTATCTCCAATTAGCTTTCAGCATTAGCCTCTATATTGTGCTTGGCTACCATCTCATCAATGACATCAATTTGATAAAAGTCATCCTCTATAGTAGACCTTGAACCACAACTCCCTCTTTTGTACATTAATACTTGTCTTTCCTGTGGCCAAGAATGGACACCTAAGGAGAAGAGAAATGTCACAGTCTTCTTCCATCTCTATTATAATAAAGTCGACCAGGAAGATCAAAGTGTTAACTTTCACAAGCATGTTCTCAACTATCCCCTTTGGTCTAACCACTAATGATGTGAGCATGCCTAAGAGTACGCCTACTATCAAGAGTATACCTACTATTAAGCTTCATGACTTGCAACCAGTTCAAGTTCCAATTGGACCAATGACAAGAGCAAGGGCCAAGAAGTTTCCAGATGAATGCAATGGACTAATGCAAGAAGTTTGGGCTCAATCTAATGTGTGCAAGACCAAGGAAATCCAAGAGGCCCATGCAAAGCCCATGCACATCATTGAAGCTAATTTGAAAGCTTAGAATGCACACAATCTTCTGGAAGCATGCACGCATGAAGATCAGCCTATTTTGGATGTGCATCAACCTATTTTGGATGTACATCTACTAGATATTCTATTAGATCTTATATGTTTAGATTGTTTCTTATTTAAATACTTATTTCGGCTAGAATAATCCTAGATTAGGAATAAGAATTTGGGCTAGCCTTTGCTCCTTTTTAGGAGTTGTTTTGTTTAGGAATATCTTGAGACTTTGGAGTCTATATAAAAGACTCCTAGTAATAAAACGAGACATCTTTTTTCATAAGAAACTCGTGAATTATTGATTCTCATTGTATGTTCTTGCTGGCTGGATTGCTTGGCTAAGATGAAACTTTTCACTTATCAAATGGTCCATCCACCCCATTTGTGGCGTGATTCATCTTAGACTAAGGTTCTCAATTTTACTATTGCTTCAGGTTGAGGTTAACCAATACCAAGGTTTATTGCAAAGGAGCAAGTCGTGGGTTGTAGTCTGTTCCTTCCTAAAGTAAGCACAATCTGAGTTGTGAGTTCCTAGCAGGATTCATATCATTATGTATCAGAGCTTTGGCTCTACTTTAGGTCTATCTATCCTTTAGTTTACATTTTTAGTTTGTTACTTTTGTATTCTGAGTTAAAAAAAGGAAGAAAATCAAAAAAGGAGAAAAACAGAAAAGAAACAAAAAAAGAGGAAACAAAAAATAAAAGAGGAAACAAAAAGAGAAAAAAAGACACAAGAGGAAATAGATGAACGGAAGGCAAGAAAAGGAAGAGGAAGTTAAAGAGTAACAAGGAAGTAGACAAAATAGGAATAGGCAAGAAGATAGCAGGCAACGCAAGAAACAACGTGTGCTTGAACCAAATTTTGATAGTGATCTGTGTAGGCCAAACTAAGTCTTGCTAGCTTAGTAAGAACTTGCAAGAGTATCACAAGAGGAAAAAGACAAGAGTGGTGAGAATATTAGAGTGGAAAAAGAGGCTAATAATTGAGTACAAATACGAGTAAACTTGAGTGCAACATACATTGTTAGCAAACACGTAAGGGAGTAATTTGGTGAGGCCTATTATTTTAACTAACAAATATTTTCTTGCAGCAACATGTCTCACGAAAATGAAAGAGAAAGAGGAGGAACCTTTGCCAACATTGATCTTAAGGTATTTGTGGAGGCCTTGAAAGGAAAGTTTCAACACATGATGCGAGTAGAGATTGAGCCATTACACCAAAGCATGGATGTAATAGAGAGATCACACACGAGTCAACAACAAAGAGGCAATTTTCATGCACAAATGAATAGAGCACCTAAAGGTGGAACAAGTGGAGATGAATCTAATCAGG
This sequence comes from Hypericum perforatum, assembly GCA_012979155.1. Lineage (NCBI taxonomy): Eukaryota > Viridiplantae > Streptophyta > Magnoliopsida > Malpighiales > Hypericaceae > Hypericum > Hypericum perforatum. The sequence goes on along the minus strand of SOPF01027659.1, from coordinate 215,766 downwards.
AAGCAGATATAGGCTCTATAAGGAGTATTAGGTGGCTGAGGAATAATCGCTAACCTAGGGAGGCAAGGCAAAGAGGGAATAATAATTTAGGAAGCATCTAGTTGAAGATACCTTCTTTTTATAGGTCATGCTGATCTGGAGGCATATCTCGAATGGGAGAAGAAGACTGAGTTTGTTGTTGATTGCCATAATTGCTCTGAGGTAATGAAGGTAAAGCTAGCTGTAACTGAATTTACTAACTATGCTTTAACTTAGTGGAATCAACTTATCACAAGTAGGAGGTGTAGTGAAGAGTATGCTATAGCTGCATGGGAGGAGATGAAAGTGACGATGAGGAAATATTGTGTTCCAAGTCATTCCTACCGTGAGCTATACCAGAAGCTACAAGGACTGAGATAAGAAAGTTTATGTGTGGAAGATTATTACAAGTAGATGGAAATAGCCATGATATGAGCCAATTTGGAGGAGGATAGAGAAGCTATGATGGCTAGGTTCTTGAATGGACTAAACCCTGAAATCCAAGACAAAGTGGAGCTATAACATTACGTTGAGTTGGAGGACATGGTGCATATGGCCAATAAGATTGAGAAGTAATTTAAGAGAGGAGGAGGAACAAAAGCTACATCAATTGCTACTTAGAAGCCAAATTGTCCAAAGAAGTTTGACAAGCCACATGCAGCCAAAGTAGAGCACAAATTCAAGAGTTCCAATGCTAACTCTGAAAAGAAGGTAGAAGCCCCTCCCGCAAGAAATTGTGACATCAAGTGCTTTAAGTGTCAAGGAAGGGGACACATAACAAGCCAATGCCCTAACAAGTAGTTATGGTGCTTAGAGAGAGTGGAGAGGTTAAGATAGAAGGAGAAGACTCATTGGAAGATCTGTTTGAGGAAGAATTCCAAGTTACTGAAGTACTCACTCTAGTAACAAGAAGAGCTTTGAACTTGCAAGCAAGGGAAGAAGATGATGTAGCACAAAGGGAGAACATCTTTCATACAAGGTGTTATGTCAAGGACAAAGTATGTAGTGTCATTATTGATGGAGAAAGCTGTGCTAACGTTGCAAGCACAACTATGGTTGAAAAGTTGGTGTTGCTCACAGGAAAACACCAAAAACCATATAAACTACAGTGGTTGAATAATAGTGGAGAAGTGCAAGTAGAGAAACAAGTGCTAGTGGTATTCCGCATTGGCAAGTACGAAGATAAAGTATAATGCAATATTGTGCCAATACAAATGAGCCATCTACTGTTGAGGAGGCTGTGGCAATTTGATAGGAGAGTAACACATGATGGGTATACAAACAAGTACTTGTTCACACTCAATCAATGAGTGATCACCTTGGCACCCTTGACACCATCACAAGTTTATGAAGATCAAATGATGTTGCAAACAGAAAGTGATGAGAAAAAGAAAAGTGAGCAAAAGAAAAGAATTTAGCGGAGAGAAGAAGCCGAGAAAAAGAAAGGAAAAATGGCCAATGGAGAGAGAGCGATTGAGCTAACAAAAGAAAAAGAAGCCAAAAAAACAGAAATAAAATTGGCCAATAAGAGAAAAACCAAGGGATAAAAAACCAATTATGTGGGAGCAAGTGACATCATGCAAGCATGTTTTGAAGAAAATCCAATGATCTGAATTTGGTATAGGGAGGCACTTTTGAACACTAATGAGCTTGAATCACATTTGCCTAGTATGGTTGTTTCTCTTTTATAGGATTACAAGGATGTTTTTCCCAAAGAGCTACCACCTGAACTACCACCTATTCAAGGGATTGAGCATTAAATAGACTTTGTTCCAGGAGCTACCATATCTAATTGCCCTGCATATAGAAGCAATCCTAAAGAAACAAAGAAACTTGAGAGACAAGTCAATAAGCTATTGGTGAAAGGGTACATAAGAGAGAGCATAAGTGTTTGCACTGTTCTAGTCCTACTTGTGCCTAAGAAGGATGGATCATGGAGGATGTGTGTTGATTGATGAGCTGTCAACAACATAACAGTAAAATATCGTCACCATATTCCTCATTTAGACAACATGTTAGATGAGTTGCATAGATCTTGCATATTTTTTAAGATTAACTTGAAAAGTGGATATCATCAAATTAGGATGAAAGAAGAAGATGAGTGGAAGACTACTTTTGAAATAAAATATAAGTTGTTTGAGTGGATGGTCATGCCATTTGGTTTATCTAATGCTCTTAGTACATTTATGCAACTCATGAATCATGTTTTACATCCATTCAATGGCAAGTATGTAGTCGTATATTTTGATGATATACTTATTTATAGCAAGAGCATGGAGGATCATGTGGAACATTTGAAATCTGTCTTAGATGCACTTAGGGAAGATCAATTGTTTGCTAACTTGAAGAAGTGCACCTTTTGCACAGATAAGCTTGTCTTCTTGGGATTTGTTGTTAGTGCTAACGGAATACAAGTTGATGAAGAAAAGATCCGAGCCATTCGAGATTGGCCAAGTAACACAAGTGTTGCTAATGTTTGAAGTTTCTATGAGTTAGCTAGTTTTAACAAGAGATTTGTGAAAGATTTTAGTAGCATAGCCGCACCCCTCACTTAAGTCATCAAGAAGAGCATTGGATTTAGCTAGGGAGAAGCTCAAGAGAAAGCATTTCAACTAATCAAAGAGAAGTTGACTAATGCTCCTTTATTAACTTTGCCTAACTTTTCTATAAAACATTTGAAGTTGAGTGTGATGCTTCAGGTACATGAATTAGTGCAGTACACATGCAAGAAGGAAGATTAATTGCCTATTTTAGCAAGAAACTAAGTAGAGCAACCTTGAATTATCCAACCTATGATAAGTAGATGTACGTGTTAGTTCGAACATTGGGGAGATGACAGCATTACTTGTGTCCCAAGGAATTTGTGATTAACACTGATCATGAATCATTGAAGTACTTAAAGGGCCAACACAAGCTAAATAAAAGGCATGCTCATTGGGTTAAGTTTATTTTCCTTATGTCATACGCTACAAGCAAGGTAAAGAGAACGTAGTGGCTGATACACTATCGCGAAGGTATGCTTTAATCTCAACTCTTGATGTAAGGTTAATTGGTTTTCAACACATTAAAGAGTTATATCCTAATGATGCTGATTTTGGTAAATTATTTTATGAGACCGAAAGGAGTGCATCTGGTAAGTTCTTTTGAAATGATGGTTATTTGTTTAGTAAGAATAAACTTTGTATGCCTAATTGTTCCATGCAAGAATTGTTGATATAAGAGACACATAGAGGCGGACGGATGGGGCATTTTGGAGTAGCGAAGACTTTGGCAACCCTATAAGAGCACTTCTACTAGCTACACATGAAGCATGAAATTGAGAGGATTTGTGGATGTTGCATCACTTGCAAACAAGCTAAGTCAAAGGTAAAATCTCACAGTTTGTATACTCCTTAACCTATACCTATTGAGCCTTGGATTGATATTTCTATGGATTTTGTGCTAGGACTTTCTAAGACTAAATGTGGAAGAGATTCAATCTTTGTGGTAGTGGATAGGTTTTATAAGATGGTACATTTTATTCCATGTCATAAAACTGATGATTTTTCAAACATTGTTGATTTATTATTTAGAGAAGTTGTTAGGTAGCATGGCATGCCTAGGACAATTATTTTTGATAGAGATGCTAAATTCTTGAGTTACTTTTAGAAGACCTTGTGGTGTAAGTTAGGAACCAAATTGTTATTTTCTACTACTTGCCATCCACAAACTGAGGTCAAAAGGAAGTTGTGAATAGAACTTTGTCTATATTATTGCGAGAACTCATTAAGCATAACATTAGGACTTGGGAAGAATGTTTGCCACATGTTGAATTTGCTTATAATCATTCAATTCATTCTACTACCCAATTCTCACTATTTGAGCTTGTGTATGGATTTAACCCTTTGACACCATTAGATTTATCACCTTTGCCTTCGAGTGAGTATGTTAACTTAGATGGTAAGAAGAGACTAAATTTGTCAAGTAGCTACATGAGAAGGTAACAATGAATATTGAGAAATGAATGAAGCACTATGCAAGACAAGCAAATAAGGAATAGCACAAAGTGGTTTTTAAGCCTGGTGATTAGGTCTGGTTGTATATGAGGAAGAAAATTTGCATGTGCAATAACATTCAAAGTTGCTACTGCATGGGGATAGTCAATTCCAAGTACTTGAACACATCAATGAAAATGCTTAGAAGATTGACCTGCCTGGTGAGTAATATTAGTGCTTCTTTCAATGTTGCTGATTTGAGTCTATTTGACGTAGGTGACGATTTAAGGACAAATCATTTTTAAGAGGAGGGGAATGATGTGAGCACGCCTAAGAGTACACCTACTATAAAGAGTACACCTACTATCAAGAGTACACCTACTATTATGCTTCATGACTCACAACCAGTTCAAGTCCCAATTAGACCAATGACAAGAGCAAGGGCCAAGAAGTTTTAAGATGAATTCAATGGATTAATGCAAGAAGTTTGGGCTCAATCTAATGTATGCAAGACCAAGGATATCCATGAAGCCCATGCAAAGCCCATGTACATCATTGAAGCTAATTTGGAAGCTTAGGATACACGCAATCTTTTGGAAGCATGCATGCGTGAAGATCAACCTATTTTGGACATGCAACAACCTATTTTGGACGTGCATCTACTAGATATTCTATTAAATCTTATATGTTTAAATTATTTCTTATTTAAGTACTTATTTTGGCCAGAATAATCCTAGTTTAGGAATAAGAATTTTGGTCAGCCTTTAAGCTCCTTTTTAGGTGTTATTTTATTTAAGAATGCTTTGAGACTTTGGAGCCTATATAAAGGGCTCCTAGCAATAAAACGACATATCTTTTTGCATATGAAACTTATGAGTTATTGATACTCATTGTGTATTCTTGCTTGCTGGATTACTTGGCTAGGATAAAACCTTTCACTTATCAAATGGTCCATCCACCCCCGTTTGTGGAGTGATTCACCTTAGACTAAGGTTCTCAATTTCACTATTGCTTTGAATTAAGGTTAACCGACACTAAGATTTATTGCAAAGGAGCAAGTCGTGGGTTGCAGTCTGTTCCTTCCTAAAGTAAGCACGGTTCGAGTTGTGAGTTCTTTGCAAGATTCATATCATTAATGATATGAGCACTCCTAAGAGTACACCTACTATCAAGCTTCAAGACTCACAACCAGTTCAAGTTCTAATTGGACCAATGACTAGAGCAAGTGCCAAGAAGTTTCAAACTAAATTTAATAGATTAATGCAAGAAGTTTGGGCTCAATCCAATGTGTACAATACCAAGGACGTTCAAGAAGCTCATCAAACCCCATGCACATCATTAAAGCTAATTTTGAAGCTTAGGATGCATGCAATCGTTGGGAAGCATGCACTTGTGAAGACTAGTCTATTTTGAACGTGCATCAACCTATTTTGGACATGCATCTACTAGATATTCTACTAGGTATTATGTGTTAGATTGCTTCTTATTTAGTTTGTTTCATTCGGCCAGAATCTCCTTGTTTAGGAATTCAATCTTATGTCAGACTTTAGAAGCTCCTCTTTAGGAGTTATTTTGTTTAGGAATATTTAATACATTGGAGCATATATAAAGAGGACTCATAGCAATAAAACGTAGACATCTTTTGCATAATAAATCCATGAGTTTGATACTCTTTCTGTGTTCTTGTTTTGGCTAGATTGCTTAGCTAGGACAAAGCCTTTCACTTATCAAACGGTCCATCTACTCCTTTTTGTGGCATGAATCACCTTAGACTAAGGTTCTCGATTTCACTATTGCTTCGTGTTAAGGTTAACCTACACCAAGGTTTGTTGCAAAGAAGCAAGTCGTAAGTTGCAATATATTCACTCCTAAAGTAAGCACAGTCCAAGTTGTGAGTTCCTTGCAGGATTCATATCATTTGGTATCAGAGCCAGGTTGGCTGTTTACTTTAGCAAGTTGAAGAACTACCAATGTTGACTTAATGTCTCCCAACCCAATCTTTTAGAATATAGAGAGGGGCATGAGATTGATGCTGGACACTACATAAATCCTTCATCATCTGGGGTAACTCCTGACACAAAACTGTACTACAGCCCCTGGTACCTCAAAGTCATCAATGTTCCTCTTCTTCAAAATGAACTCCTTGATCCACTTGTAGTAGGTTGGCATTTGTTCAAAAGCATCAAAGAGCAAAATGTTGATATGGAGTGATGAGCATGTAAAAGCCCTTCAAAATAAATCGATATTTCACAACTCAAAAAAATGTAGTAAGCTGGGAAGATACCGAGTCTGATCCAAGGAGGGATGATTATTGATTAATCTAACAAACTAAAAAGAGAAAATAAAATGGGGGGGGGTTGTGAATGGTTTAAAGGAAAACTAAACTATCAAAAAGAAAATAAATATATACAAAAACAATGAGAAACAAATGGTTGATTCAAGGTTGGAATACCACGTGGTCGATCACTGGATCACTAAGGATAATCTGATTCATCTAAATCATCCATTTGGTGTATTACCAATTTACAAATCAAGGATAGAGCAAATAAAACATAGATCAAAGCAATCCTAATCACCACTGCAAAAGCATCAAAATAATCTATATTTTGTTTTTGCGTAAAGCCTTTTACCACTAATCTCGCCTTATATTTATCAACCGAGCTATCTGGATAAAATTTCTATTTAAAAATCCATTTACTATCAATTGTTTTAATGCCTAGTGGCAAATCCTTCAAAATTCAAGTCTTATTTTTTAAAATCGAGTCAATCTCACTTTTTATTACTTCTTTTCACATTGGAGCTTCTGACGAGGAAATAGATTTGGAAAACAGTTGAGGTTCATTATCTAAAAGATAAGTATAAAAATCATTTTCAAAAGAATTTTCGAATCTTTGCCGTTTACTCTTTCTTAATTCCACTTGGAAATCATCATAAAAATTTTCCGTAGAAATCCACCTCCATATTTTTTCCATTAACTTGAAAATCACGTATGTTTTCTAACTTCAAAGAAAAATATTTTCAAAAATTCCGCATCTTTGATTTCAACAATAGTGTACACACCAAGCACTTCACTTTTGAAAATAAAAATCTATATGAACACTATTTTTAGCATATCCAATAAACAAATAATTAAAAGTTGTTGAACCTATTTTTTTTTCTTTAGATCGGACAATAATATTTTAGCTAAGCATTCCACACTTTTAAATATTTCAAATTAGGTTTGTGACCATACCATAACTCATAAGGGATTTTTCTAGTTTTCTTATTAGGTATCCTATTTTGTAAATGATTCGCCGATAATATAGCTTCACCCCGATGATTATTCGATCATTTTTTTAATGTCCTACTTTTTCTATCGGCTATTCTATTTAACTCAAGTGAATAAGGTGGAATAATTTCATGAATTATACCTTCTTTTTCACAAAAATCGTCAAACACAACATACACACCTCCTCTATCTGGCCTAACCCTTTTAATCTTTTTATGTAATTGATTTTCTACTTCGGCCTTATATAATAAAAATACATCAAAAGCTTCATCTTTATGTCTATAAAAGTTATATAATATTTCTTTCCGCTCCTAGAAATAGTTTGCATAAGATCACCTAAATCGGTATGAATTAAACTAATGAGTTTGGTGTCTCTATGTATTTCACGATGAGCCTTTTTTGCTAACTTAGACTCTACACAAACCCCATATTTATTTATTTTACTATTTTTGGTGACCAAAATTAAATCTTTAACTTTCATTAATTTAATATAAGGTGCACTAACTTGTCCTAGTCTAGCATGCCCAAAATCAAAGGAATCAATCATGTAAGCAGAAGAAGATACATTCTCATTCATATTCTCGATAACATTAAGTACAAAAAGTCATTAATCACAATATCCCTTTTCCACAATTACATTATTTTTGGTCATCATAATCTTATAAAATTCAAAAGTCACTTTGACACCAAGTTTTTCCAATAGAGTAACTGAAATAAGGTTACCTTGAATAGTAGGTACATAATACACATCATTTGGAGTCAATGTCATTCCCGAAGTCAACTTAAGAAGAATCTTTCCTTTTTCAAGAACTAGAGTAGTTCGAGAATCACCAAGGAATACATGTTCTCCCCAATCCCCTACCAGAGTACAGGAGGTAAACACACTTTTACACATAAATGCCTTGTAGCACCAGAATCAATGACCCATTTATTCTTAGTAGTCATCATGTTGACTTCAGAAATAATAGCAATGATAATATCATCATCTCCTTCAATCAAATTAACTTTAGGTTTAGGAGGATTATATTCCCTTTTTTATAGCGACAAAAGCAAGCAACATGACCATATTTTCCACATATAAAACATGCCCCTTTCTTCTTGAAAGAGGCATTTGTGGAATTAGGATATGGATCAGATTTCTTTTTATCATACCTCTTCTTGTTGTTGGTGTTGACCACGAGATTGGCCTTTGATGTCATCGCCTTAGCCTTTGCAGCAAGCATCTCTTTTCGGTTAGTATCTTCAATTTTGATGCGGGTGATGAGACCGGTCAATGTCATTTTCTTGTGCTTGTGATTCAAATGTTGCTTGTACACCTTCCACAAATTCGGCAATTTTTCTATAAGAATACATGCAATAAATTCATCAGGTAAAATAATATTCTCTACCTTGAGATCTCCCAGCAACTTATGGTATTCATTGATCTATAACTTGATGTCTTTGTCATTGTCATCTCTTAATGGTAAAAGTTTCCAGTCATGAAGTTTTGCTTTCTGATGTCCTCTGCACTATACTTGACCTCCATGGACTCCCCATATCTCTCATGCTTCCTTGTAGGAATAGTAGATGTCAAAAAGATCATTAGAAAAGTATAGATAATGGTGTGCCTACATACCTTATTGGCATATAACCAACCCTCTTGCTCAGACAATGGAGCACCAGTTGGAGGTTTGACAGTGGTAAGTGGTGCAACCACCCTGTGCATGTTGAGATATCCAAAAAAGGCTTGGCAAAAATGATAGTGGTCAGTGGAACGTTGAGGACTCCCCTAGATAGAGAGATCACAAGAGGAGGAATGAAGTCGAACAGACCATTAGCAGAGAGGACAATACCATTTGGATCAGTGGAGGGGGAAAGGGCATTGGTGGTGACATCTGGGGAGGAATTGTAGTTGGTGGTAGCCATAGTTCTTAAGATTGTTACAAATATTGCTCGAAAATAGATGAACCGATATGAGTCACGTACTGTACGGTGTCCTTAAGAATTATTTTATCGTGTGGTGTAGCTCTCCAGAATGAAATAGATCCTTCCAAAACTAAATATGTAAGAGTCAAGTTTTAATTTCAAAAATAAAGAAAACGGAAAGCAACGTGTAAAACATAAATGGGGAAGATCAAAGTCTAAATTTAAATTGACCGTTACGAATTTTGAGAATAAAGATTGACTTCTCCTTTCTAATGTAGGCTTGTAACAGTCATTGATAAATTTGGATTTCTAATGTAGGCCATTACAATCATGTAAAATCTTCCATTAATCGACATCTCATTTTAAGCCCATGTTATTTAAATTTTCAAAAATCACAAAGTTTGTGAGATATTTATATCATGTATATATGAGTAAGCCCAATTCTAGTCCACCACATGTGTGCGAGGTCTATTTTTCTCACAAAATTTTTATTAACCAAATATCACACACTCTATTTTTAACTTGCTAAATATTAGCACAAGTCTACTCTCTTTTGAATTTTTATACAAAACCCATTCTAATATTTTTAGCTCCTTTTTCCAACAGAAGGGAAAAATATAAAATAAAAAAAATAAGGAGGTTGAATCGGTGATTTCGACAAACACGAGGGAGTTGAGGACAATTATCCTCTTTTATTTTAGGGAAAAGTTTAAATTTGATACTTGTGGTCTGGCGAATTTTGCGTGATGATCCTGAGTTTCTAAAACGCAACTCGTGATCCTGAGGTTGGTTAATTATTTTGTGCGAAGGAGGGCGATGACGGTAACAGGTTTGGTTCTTCTGATCCTGATCTTGGCTGGGTCAAGGACATCCCGATGTTGGGTTTACAGTTTGCTTTTGAATATTTTTATGTATTTCCAATGGGATTAAAAAAAGGAATTTTAGTGACTGAAATGGATATTTGTTCATGAGCATGTCATTTGACACCCAGGCAAGACACTAGGCAAAATGATCCTATGTGGCGTGTTATATCAGCAAGCCACGTAGGCTCGGAGTGGTTTTTAGGTTCCAACTTATCCCGAGGCTACGACGCAAAATAATTAACCAACCTCAGGATCACGAGTTGCGTTTTAGAAACTCAGGATCATCACGCAAAATTCGTCAAACCACAAGTATCAAATTTAAACTTTTCCCTTTATTTTATATTGTTTAGTGATTAGTTGATCTGATTCTCTTGTGTTTATACATCCACTTGTAAATGTTTATGTAGCCTTTTCCCATTGCTATCCATGTACACCTCAGGCCAACAGACATTTGCCATTGTTAATAATAAAAGGAGTTACCTACGTATAAATTAATGAATCAGTTTCTTTCCCAAATGGATTATTATAACTGGGTATGCAAATTATGACAAGTCGTTAGTTCAAAATGATAAACATTAAAAAATATTAGGCATTCAGGAACATTCAGACAGGTACCTAAAATCCAAAAGCTCAAACACATGGTTGGCACCTCATCCACTAGAAACAAAACCTATGATTGAACTATTAATTATTCCATCAGATCGTAATCAGTAATTTGCAGAATCCATGCCGGTCAAATTTATTAAACCTGCGCAACCAAAATGGATCAGGCTCTGCACTTATATTCGCCAAATACTTGGATAAACTTTTAGTATTACTTTTACAAGGGAAAAAAGATATTTTTAATTTAAGGATAAATGGGTCATTTTAGGTACCCCTCGACCGTAGGGACCTTAGAGTACAATGTAAATAAACGAAGGAAGTTAATTTATCGATTTCAAAACAAAAGGTGCTAAGAAGTAATTTAGGCATAAAACAGATCATAAAATAGTTAACTTATTTTCTATTTATAGGGGAGAATCACTATAATACAAGGAGTATATAAAATATGTCATAGGCGAGCTACCACCTAATCTCATGTTCATACTATTATGATCATTGCTAAAAACAATGAAGCTAGTGAACCGATATACCTACCATTCCGTTTGTAGAAGAGTAGCAATAATGCTTTAATTCAATTAAATTTTAGATAATCCTTATATTTTTATCGTTTCTAACAGTTTTTTTAACAAATTTCTTAAAAAAACAAATTGTATTTAAACACATAATGAGCCAACTAATTCAAATTTAAATCTTATGGTTCTCCATCCATTACCATATCAAATTCGAAAATCATGGTTTAAATGTAACAAGTCATCCCAGTTAATCCTAAGATAACTCCCACTCGAGAGCTTATATAAAGTGGCCGACATAGTTCAGTGTGAGAAACACGGTGATAAGTTCCCTAGAAACACGAATTAGCAAAATGAGATAAGTGAGAAGCAAACGTGAAATTCGAGCTATTAGAAACACAACATAAGATCCATAACATCCATGGGCTCTATACCAACTCACAAACTCCCATCCATAGACTTCAACAAGGCGAACCTCAAGCCTGGAACAGATGCCTGGTTATCAACGAGCAAGGAAGTGGTAGATGCACTCCAGGAGTATGGGTGCTTCCTGGCCGAGTACGATGATGTCCCACTCCAGATCCATAACGATGTTCTCCTTGCTGTGGAAGAAGTATTTGACCTTCCATTAGAAGCCAAGAGGAAAAGTGTGCCCAACCCTCTTGGGTATTTGGGAAAGCAAGAATTTCTCCCTGATCTCTATGAAGCAATTGGGATCAACGACACTACATTGGAAGGGATTCAAGATTTCACTAATCCCTTGTGGCCCGAAGGAAACGACACTTTCTGGTATGATCTTGGTTCCATAAGTCTTTTCCGTTTTATAAATTAAAGAAACAAGCACACCATATTTGCAACAAGCCTATGTGAAGAAAGCTTATCTGGTCGCGACAGATCTTGTAGTACAAGGCCCAAAAACAAAAAAATCCCAAAAAGAAGTCCAAAAGGGATAGTGTGATTTCTTGTACCACGTCGAAAAATGAAAATCATTTTTCCTTGTTTATAAGGAATCACACTAACTTCTTTGTCACTTAAAATTCCTCTTTCTATAGACCCACTGCTAGCAACGAGGACGACATTGTCTGAGCACCAGCATGGGATGGTGCTTCGCGTGTTGTCACATAGTGACACTTAGAGGCGTACTTGTGCCATGTTCTTCAAAATGTATTTTAGTCATTGTATTTTGGAGACGATTATCGAAACACATACATCTCATCTTACGGAAAAAATATCTAATATTTGTCTCAAATGAGATAGATTAGAATCAAGCATACATTAATTATTTACTCTTAAGAATAAGGAAATCTCTATTTTTTAGATGGAAATTTTAAATCATGATACTTCTAAAATTTGAATTTTAGACTTATTAGAAATTTACAACATCTTTTTTTTTTTTTGCTAGATGTCCTTTGGCAAAAGCAAATCACTATTACAACATGGTGATATCATGATAATCTCAAACATGACACTTTAATGTGTGACAAACCTGATACATTTGGATTTGATTATGATTTCGAATTTTTATTCAGCAAAAAGGTGTATTCGTACACGAAACTCGTTGCTGAGTGGGAGCAAAAGATAATGCGGATGGTTTTCGACATCTACGGATTGGACTCGTCTGAAACTACTAAGCAAGAGGTGACCCAGTACCTATTAGGAATGTGTAAATATAGAGGGCCGAAAAAGGATGAAGAAAGACTAGGCTGCAACGTCCACACAGATAAGAGCTTTCTAACTGTACTTAATCAAAATCATGTTAATGGTTTGGAGGTGAAAACCAAAGATGGCCATTGGATAGGCATCGACCTGTCTACGCCTTCTTCCTTCATAGTCATGGCCGGCGAAGCGCTTCTCGTAAGTATAATGCTATTCTTGAATGTCATGATATGCGATAAAAATTCGGTTTAGGACTTGTTTCATTTTCTAACTATGTTTGATCTTTGTGTTGATTATATATTTTTATTGTGCTAATTTTCGTGGAATTTAATAAAAATGAGGCTCAGTTAGGAGTTCTGTAGTATAGACACTAGATTTAAGGCTTAAGGTAAATTGAGTGCTTAAAAGTATTGTTAGTGTTATATACATTTGATGTAGCTTTTTGATGAGTAATAACATTTTTGGTATAGAAAAAAGACACCAAATTTAAGGCGTAGCCTTGTCCACAACCCATTATGTGTTCGTATCATGTCTTCTATTCTTGTTACCGCTCAGCAATGGGTTATTATAGGTGTTTAACAATTCGCATTTTCGCTTCCGTTGCCTTAGGCATGGAGCAACGGCAGAATACATGCCCCTTTCCACAGGGTGATGCTGGAGGAGGGCGAAACAAGATACTCTACCGGTCTATTCAGCTACGTCAAAGGCCTAGTAAAAGTTCCAGAAATGCTAATTGACGACGACCATCCTCTGAAATTCAAACCCTTCGACAATTTCGGGTTGCTCCGTTTTTATTTAACTCCACAGGGTATGGAGAAAGAGTCAACTGTTGCTACTTATTGTGGGGTTTAGTGAAATTAATGGTGCCCTTATCTACGTTTGCTATACATATTTGTCGTTGCTCTTTGAAACTGAACAATCATATTTTCTGTTGTAATTAATTTCATATTCAGTGTAAGCCGTAATTAGTTTTGCATTATTGTATTATATGTTGGTATTTATTTCCGTCCCTACTTGTTTTGAATCATTGTCTTCTCCGTATATCGTCAATTCAAATGGTCAAATTGGTAAAAGTCATAGAACTCCAATTTTCTTTAGTACATCGCAAATCAAAAAAAAGAAAATCACTAATTTGGACCAAAGATGCTTGCTGACACGCGCGAAAAGTTGATCCACAAGTCGGTACTTAAGGTGAGGAACGACATTCACTCGAAAGGTCGTCAACCTCATAAGGACAATGTCAAACATAAGAGTGAGAAAGACTCGGTCGATATAACACCAGCTATCCTCAAACCGGAACCCTCGCAACCATGCCGTATTGTCTTAGGATGGGCAATGAGTATTATCCAAGGAGCTATTATCTCATGATCGTCAGTAGAATATTTTTGTTACGGATTCCTACAACCGAAACTCGAAAGCACGCAAACGAGCAAACTCTTAATAACACACCCACACGAGGGAACACTTAACAACATTCTCACACATTCCTGATTGAGCAAAACAACAAAGAACAAAATGAAGTAAGTAAGCAATAATAAGATTTGGTAACCATGTTAGACCTAATGTCTATGTTCTGGGGTGCATTATGTCAGGAGAGGATCATTTAGAATGGAGATACAACTTAATAGAGGCTATACCTATTCATCAATGAAGGTTACAATACTTATAGAGAGGCTCCAACAAGTCATAGTCTAATTAGGACTAATTAAACAAGGTAAAAAACAATTTTGGAAGCACCTAACAAGCATTGATTGCCCAACAATTGCTGGAAGTAAGACTCAAATCTCTCTATACCCCTAGCAGCCAGTAAGGGGGCCAGTGTTACACCCAGCAGTTGCTTCAGCCCAACTTTTTAGTCTTTTTTCTTCTTCAGACTTGCTTTGTCTTCGAGCATCTTTGAGTAATATCAACCTCTTGAAGATATTTTTAGGCTTCATACTTAAATAATCTCCCACCTGGAGACTAACCTCTTTACTTGATCCATTGCCATATAAAACATCTGTCATTCTGTGTTTCTATGCATCCTCACTTAGTTTTTTTGTAGGCTAGCATTTGATCATCATTCAACAAGGTCAGTTGAGGCCATGTTTAGCCTTAGCTTCTCCAAGATTACCACCTTGGTAAATATATCTACATGATTCACTCTTTTGTCGATTTTCTCAACCTTTAAGTACTTTTATTCAATAAATTGTGGGATGTGGTAGTACTTTAAGCTTATGTGATTTGTTCTTGAATGGAAGGCTAGGTTCTTTGCAAAATGAATTGTACTTTGGCTATGACAATACAACATACTCCTAATTTGCTCCTTTTTTAACTCAGTCAAGAAATTTTATAACTATGTTATTTCCTTACTTGCTTCTATCACTACCACATACTCAGCTTCAATGGTTGACAAAGTAATAATCTTTTGCAACCTAGATGACCAAGATATCGCGGTACCTACAAGCATAAACACATGCACAGTTGTGCTTTTAAACCTATCATGATCATTTGATCCCAAATCTGCATCGACATAACCTGCTAGTCTTACGTCTTTGCCCTCATAGTAAAGAGCTTTGTTCTTGGTACCTCATAAGTATCCTAGGACTAATTCACTTTGATCTAATGTTACTCTCCCAGATTACTCATAAACTAACTCATAACTCCTACTGTATGTGCTTTATTGGGTCTTGTGCATATCATTGCATACATCAAACTCCTAACCACCGATGCATATGGAGTCCTCTTCAAATAGGCCTTCTTATCTAAGAGCTTCCACTCCTCCTCCTTCATGTATATTAGCTTCTTCTCTTCTCTTTGAGTACTTGATGCAAAACCCTCCCATAGAGGTTTCTTCAATTTGTATCTTTTAGTAGGTGTAGTCATCCAGCTAAACTTTTTAACCGGAGACCTTCCATTGTTAATCACCGTAGCTCCTACTAGACTCTTGACCTTAGCTCTGATACCTTGTATTGTAGATTCCTACAATCAAAATCTAAAAGTATGCACATAAGTAAACCCTTAACAACATATCCATATGTTCTCGATTGAGCAAAACAAAAAGAATGAAATGAAGCAAACAAGCAACAATAATATTTTGTAACTCGGTTTGACCTAATGTGTCTGGGAGTACCAAGCTAGGAGAGGGTCGTTTCACTAGATATGAGCTCTAACGCTCTTTAGAATGAAGATACAACTTAATAGAGGTTACAATTGCTCATCAATAAAGGGTTACAATACTTATATAGAGGCTTCAACAAATTCTAGCCTAATTAGGACTAATAAGACAAAGTAGAAGACTATTCTAGATGCCCCTAGCAATTGTTGTAATTTAGACTCAAAATCTCTCTATGCCTCCCCCCAACAGCCACTAAGGGGCTAGTATTACACCCCAGCAGTCGTTAGCCCCCTTAGCTCAACTTTTTCATCTCTTCTTCTCTTCTTCAGACTTGCTTCATCTTTGAATTGAATGATTCTCGGACCTCCCCGACCAATATATCAACCTCTCAAATATATGGTTAGACTCCATACTTCAATAATTTTTTGAAGGGGGTATGGTCTCAAGCTCGTTGAAAGGGTATTGTTTGTGGATCACCAATGAGGTGTTGTCTCAAAATTTACTAGGGATGTAGCGCTCGTCCATGGCTTGTCTAGTTGTATTAGGCATGCGTAGTCTTTTTATTTTCCACTAGCTTGTCGATTGGAGGTTGGCCCACTATGATTCAGCGTTTAATTGTATTAGGCATATATGTTTGAGAAGATTAGAGGTCGTCAAGATTTCCCTATTGTCCTAGATCTTCAATATTTGTTTAAGATTGGTATATTCTTATTGTAAAATGCTGGTTAAGCACGACCTCAAAACTTTTCCTAAATTGATTTGGAGCATATATTCAATTAAGATTAGTAGTATTCCTATTATGAGCACTTCATTTTTGGGGAAGTTGGCTTTAATTTTACCTTTTTTAGGTCAGGATGAGATGGAGACACCCGACTTGTTTGGAAGCATACCAGCTGGAATGTTCTAGGTCTTCTTGTTCAAGTCGGGATGAGTTGAAAATGACTGACTTATTTAAAATGAACCTTGCGGGATAATCTAGGTTTTTCTATTATGAAGGTTCGGGGTTAGTACTAGGACATCTATATAAATAGGGTAGGATAATGAAGAAAACATCACTAACACAACACAAAAATGCTGTACTTATCTTTTCTTTTCATAACCGTAGTTTAACGTAGTCGTAGTTATCTTTTCCTTCTTGTTAGCCAATCTTGAGAAGATCATTTCAAATCTGTGTCGGGTAGTCTTGACGTTCTTATATAAAAGGTTTTTTGGTTTGATAATTTGATTTGGCGTAAAAAGGGGAATAAATATTTTTTTTTTCCTAGAATCGAAGGTGAGACGTGGAGAGAGGTTTTTTGGTTTAGGATCGGAGGTTGCCCGTGGATTTGAGGATGCGCGGGTTCTGGTTTTAGTTTTTTAAAGGATGGGTTCTTCTGGTTGTATTTTTTTAACAATAATTTTTAAAGACTTATGGTTTTATTATATATGCACTTGTAAATGTTTATATAGCCCTTTCTCATCCGTATTCATTTATCCCTCTGGCCAACGGGCACTTGCAATTGTTAATAATATAAGGAGTTACCGATGGACAAATTAATGAATTAGTTTCTTTCAGCTATTTTAATTGGGCATACCAATTTTTACAATAGACGTAAGTACAAAATGATAAACATTAAATATACAGAGGCATTTAGGCGCGTTCAGGCACATACCTAGAATCCAAAAGCTAATCACATGGCTTGACTCCTCATTTTAAATTAGGGGATTCAGAAATCCCTTCTCTTTGTTTTTTTTTCAAATTGGATTATTATTCAGTGTAATTTACCAAAATGATACTGTAAAAAATTAAATTACAGAGAAGGTGTCCACGCTGGATTACCTGGCCAAAAGATGAAAAAAAAAACCGTCTATACCAATATACGGGTTTTTTGCCCGTTTACCAAGAGACGGAAAAAACCTGTCGTTATAAGGGTATTTTACCCATATTTTTGACCAATAGATGAGTTTTTTACCCATCTTTTGGTCCACTCCACCTTTAAAATCTAAAGACATGAAAAAAACCTTTCACTCTTTTCTTTCCTTTGAAAATCTAATGTCCCCCCACCCGCCGCCAACCAGCCCTCTCCGGCCTCCCCAGCCATCCCTCGTCCTCCCCTGGCCAAGCTGTACCCTCTCATATGGAGGTACGGCTCCACCCGGCCATGCCAACCTCGCCCAAGCCACCCCCGGCCAGCCACTACCCTGGCTAGCCACCGCTTTGGGCTGATCCGATCTTGCTCTACCTAGAATATTAGGTAATTGTTAAATTTTCTATGTATTTTAGTAGTAATAATTTTTACGTGTTTAAGGGTTTGGGTGATTAGTTAGTACTTAATTATCCTATAAGAGCAAATTGCTCTCAGGTCTCTAGCATTTGCTAAAATAATTATTTTCGTCCTTCCTGTTTCAAAAAAGATACTTTCGTCCTCCACCTTTACTTAATTATTACTCTTAGGTCCCTAGTTTTGGTTTCGAGAAATTTATCCAGTACCCAAGGACCTAAAATGACTCTTTTACCCTTTAGTTAAAAATTAAAAAAATATAAAAAATTGTTTTTTTCTTGTTTGATTTAGGTTGAGGAGATGGAGGACTCTTTTGCTTAAATGACCCTTTTGCCCTTTTGCCCCTGATTTTTTATCTTATTTTTAAATAAAGGGCAAAAAAGTCATTTCAGTTTCCTTGTTACCGGAGAAATTTCCTGAAACCGGAACCAGGGACCTTAGAACAACATTTAAGTTTGGTAGGGGGACAAAAATCTCTTTTCCGAAACAGGAGGGACAAAAATAGTGATTTTAGCAATGTTCAAGGACCTGAGGGCAATTTGCTCATCCTATAATCTTTAACTAAATGAATTATTAATAAAGAAAATATGAATTTTAGCATAATTAATTATCTTGTTAATTAGGATTTTGTTGATTAGTGTGATAATATCATTTGTTAGTGAATTGGTTAATTTGGTTAGGTGATTTATATATTGAAATTATGTGTCTTGTATTGTTATTTAGGATTGGTGTTAGTGAATTTTTTTTTAATAGTTGGTTACAGACAGGTTAAAAAAATATGGCAGTAGTCATCGCTTGATTGGCATGAGTTATGTATTTAGTGCTTCGGTAGGATTCCGAAGTCTATGCGTGACTATGTAGTCAGCAATGCCATTGTCCTCTGATCATTTGAGGATTATTACGACTCTGCAAATCTATCTAATGATGCTAACAATGAGACAATACGTCTGTTTGTCCAGGCAAGCATAATGTACCTAATTGGCTGCATTTTATTTTTGGAGACTACCGAGATAAGAGATAGTTCATGCTAGTTGTCGATGCTATTGATTTTTGATTTAATAGCCACATATAGCTGGGATAACGATTATCTAGCATATTTGTATCGTAGTGTATTTTCAATCTCTAGAGATCTAGCACTAGTTTATATGTGGGCTAGTAAGAGAATTATCCCACTTAGGTTTGCCAAAAAAAAACCCTATTGTTTAAAAATATGGTCAAACATTGGATATCAGTTAATAATATTTTTCATGAGACACTTGCTAAAAAATATGATTAATGTACATATATATTTGTTACAAGTGGACTAGAATGATAAAATGGCGCATGTCAAAGAAATGTTTAAGCATAATAGTATATCAGCACAAATTAGATGAGCTAACAGATGAAAATGTAACTAATAAAACTTTCTTGGTGAGCAAGTGTCTTTATTTTTGGTCTTTAATTCATCTTCAATAATGTTAATTGAATTTAATATAATAAATAGTTTGACTTTCGTACATCGAAGCCATTATTGCAAACTTGTTAGTTATATGTCATCAAGATTGGCATTTGTGGGTAATATGAGCGCCTCTGATTTCATTCTACATCATGGAGTAGCATTACCCTGATTGGGTGTTTAGACAATTTGACAATGTCTAGGGTATTCTGTTACCTCTGGAGCCAAATGAAGGGACATATAGTATAGTAAAGGATGGTCATGGTCAAGCTATCACAAAGTGAGATGATGTTTTCCTAGTCCATGTGAAGATTTGGAAGGACCTATGATATAATTATGTATGCCCTCCAAGACTACCAACAAAGTGCTTGGAGGCTGGTATATGAACTGGTACAGGCTGCATACCTGGTATAGACTGCACACCTAGCGTTTTATCAGTCATGCTAGAGCCATGATTCAGAGAAATATGAGTACATAAAATACTATTTTATTACATATGTATTTATTTATCCTCTATATATTACATAATATCAGTAATTTGTCATATGTTGGCAAATGTTGTTGAGCATATACGGCACTCCATGCAGCAAGATTTGTAGATCAGGTCATTATCTGAGGTATCGCTTTGGTTTGTTGGTGAGGAGTGACAGTATTTGGTAGGCGATGGACAAACCTATAGCATATGATGTACTTGCATTAGAGAGAGTTCTTATTGGTAGGCGATGGATAAACTTATTTAGCAAGCATAGTAAGATGCTAATGGGTGCAACCATACTAGAGAAGCTTAGTATACTTAAGCTTAGTATATTCATAAATAATCCAGCAAAAGATTACTGGGTAGCACTAGAAAGCGTTCTATGGTACTTAAAGCATATCATAAGCCATATCATACATTATGCTAAATATATAGTTATATTGAAAGGATATAGTGACACGAATTGGATATCGAACTCTAAGGATTCCAAATCCAAGAGTGGATATGTATTTACCATAAGAGGACGAGCTATGTTTTGGAAGTCCTCTAAACATAGAATCGGAGTTTATAGAATTAGACAAAGTTGGGAAAGAAGCTCAATGGCTAAGAAACTTCTTAGAGGATATTCTATACTGGAGCAAACCCTTGCCTCTCCTAATTATATATTATGATAGCATGTTTGTAATAGAGATGACACAATACAATAGAAAGTCTCGACACATCTATCAGAGACACAATATCGTTAGATAATTGATCTCTAGTGAGGTGATCACCATTAATTATGTAAGGTCTAATGAAAACTTAGATAATCCTTTTATGAAAGGAATCAATAGAGATCAAATGTATCATGTTGTGAGAGAAGTGGGATTAAAATCTACACATTAAAGTATGTTCATAGCGATAACTCAACCATGATTAGTGAATATCCCACTAACTTGATTGAATGAGACAATTAAGTTATGGAGGGTTCAGCTAATCACTTGAAACTTATCTCATTCTCAGAAGTTTCTCAAGTGTTAATCTGCTGAGGTGTGGTAAGGTTAAGCATTACGTTTTTAATGATTCCTATACCTTGATGAAGGTGGAGTGTGACAAGATACCCCTAATAGGAGATCACCTATGTAAGTGTGAAGTGAGACTGCATTAATTAGGAAAACACTTATGAATCCAAGATACGGCCCATGGGCAAAACGAACACAACGTGAGAACCTAAGTACACTAAGGTTATTATTGTGTAAATGTTATTACCTTGGTTTACGATAAAAGTTGACTATTCAAGACATCACGTTTACTAAGTAGCAAGTAAATTTGATAGCATTTAAATATCATAGGCTCAAAGCCGCAAGCTACCTATCATGATGTAATAATAACTCATCATAACTTTTCAAGTTAGTGTCTGCATTTATTAATCATCATTCATGTGATTGAAAGACTAAATTGTTAACCAATGGGAGATTGTTGGTATCTTTTGATTAAAATCCAAAAGACACAAGTTCGTAAACAATTAAAGTAAATAATTATAAAAAAAATGAATGGATGTGTCTCTTTAAATGTGTCCTTTGAAATATGCTAAACATGTCCATTCAACATCTATATAAAGATGCCATAGTGTCCAACACTTGCCACGACTAGTCGAAAGATCATAATCAAGTGCACCAAATTTCTCCGACGACCAACAAGGTCATCCTCGAAAACAGATCGAAGAATAGAAACTTGCTGGTTTCCATCTTCTCTCAAGTAGAGTTTTCTAAAAAAGCAAAATATATTTTTAGTCTTACGCATAATCGTAAGCCAAAGCTACAAATTTCTATAGAATTGTGAGTCAACTTACTTCCTATCGTTGAGGAGTGAGGAGTTCAAAATGTTTCCCTTTCAAATTACATAATTTATTTATTTTTAATTAGAAGATTACAAAAATTTGAAATCCTTGATTCCGGTAGGTATGATGAATCAATCGCAATATATCTCGGGATTCTTTTAAGGGGCAAGGATTTCATAGTTTATGTCTTCCTGAACAGAAGAACAAGCCATCAATATAAGCAAACATGTGGAAAACACTGTAGAAAGTAGCCTAACGACTCTGATTCAATTAATAGTTACGCACACTAGAAATACAAGAATAAAGAGCTCACACCCATACTGCAGTTTATCAAAATATTCTAACCCACTCACTGTTAAATTGCAAAAACAATTGAAGCTTCATATACTTTTTGTTAATCAGTAAATGCTATAAACAGGTTAATTGATCAATTTAATAAATTCCATAAACAGATTAAAACAATATTATATGACCAAACTGTTATGGAGTTGTAATCAGCATCAATTTAGTCCTCGTGTCACTTCCTGTTTATTCATAGGCCTGTTTCCATACTTGCCTTAGAAAGTAAAAAATGACATCGCTAAAGAACTTAACATGTTGTCGTTGACGAGCATTTTACAACTTCACAGTAAAGAAGTGGTCACAGCTAATAGAACTTTTGATGTATCGCTATTAAAGGACGTTAGTAATATAAATGGCGTTGCAGTAGAAAGGACTTGCAGTGTTGGACTATGGCCCAGATTGCATTCATCAATGTGTGAATTTGGGCCTGGCCTCATAATCTGTGTGGATAAGCACTGATGTACAAATAATTACTGATGTCAGCGAATAGATAAGCATTGACATAAGCAAACAGCTGAGGAGCTGCTGACTCAGCTCCTAGGTGACAGGCTTGCATTGCCTGGCCCACGTGGAGCCGAGCATCTGCTGACTTTGCTCCTAGGTGACAGGCTTGCATTGCTTGGAACCACTTGGCGTCACGTTGGCCAATACATTTCAGCTAGTTACGCCAGCTGCTTCCGACCCTATAAATAGGGTTCTTGACGGGATTCAGATAAGCTCTCCCCCCGCCCAGAAAACCTAATCATATAGGAAAATAATCAATTTAGTAATTGATATTTTTCCAAGATTTACAATTAAGGCCAATCGTGGAAATCAAGTTACTGATCCGTTCAAACGTGATCGTAACTCGACCGGCAACTCAAGGTAGCCGATCAAGACTTGTGGACGTACTCGCTACAACAAATAAGTATGATTTAATTAACATATTAGTTGTTTATGAAATAAGATTAAAGCGTAATTAACCAATAATTACGGATCGGAACCAACAATTTTGGTTATTAGCATGATTTGACAATCATATGTTACTTTAAATTAAATAATTTGGTTTGCTGTAATTTAAATATTATTTTAATTGTAATTTAATTAAAATTATATTGTCCTGGTGTCACGACCCAATCTGAGGTTGATGACCGGCACTAGACTATACGATATATCAAAGACATAATGCAAGTCTAGTAAGCCTCAAATCATCTCACAACCAATAAATTCAAGTAGAAGATAATTTACATACAAGGCCAACAAAACATCTCCAAAGGAAAGTAATTTACAAACCAAAATCAACAAACATCTCTAAAGTGCTACTACTACAGAGCAACTATACAAGAGGAGACAAAAGCATGATTCGGAGACCTTAAATGAGTGGCCCTCGAACAAAGAAATTGGGCGTGCACCACAGACTCCGGACACTCAAACAAACTAAGGTCTATGAGAACCCAAAATAGATTTGTAAGAGGCAAGTGTTTGAAAACACTTAGCAAGGGAATATAACATAATATATTAGTTATGGTTGATATATGCATGCACCAAAACTCAACCTTGTTCGACTTTACTCAAAATCAAAATGTGTGATAACCAAATGCTATACGTAATACCAAACACCATATAAACACACACATATAGCTATGAATAGGTTTTGTATTGCCCCTTCCTCTGACTGTCAATGATATCCAAATGGCCAAACAGATCTCCGTCCACAAACAAACAAAGCTAGCGTACAAATGTAAGCTAGTCATAGCAAACAAATGTAAACTAGTGATATCCCCAAAACTATGAGCTCATAGACTAACATCCCCAATTAGTACGGGAAAGCCTATTCATTTCTCTCACAAAAATATATATTTTATTAGACAGATGACCCAATGGTCCAATATCATAACCATCAGACGAAACAAATCAGCTCCGAGCTAGCACTCTAGCTAGCTATTCATAAATTTCTCATGCCTCACAGACCAATCAAAAATATATCCAATTGTATCATGAACCAAACTATATGCACGTAACACATACAATCAAGCTCTGAAATATACACATAACAAACACAACCAAATTTATCATTTACTATTCACTTACATAACTCCCAAATCTGAAACTCCTTTCACTTCAAGCTCGTCCAAAACTTTGTCCAAATATATACAACCATATAATGAGGTTAGCTATTGGTTTCCAAAACTAATTCATCTCAACACTTCATAACGACCGACTTAAGTCCACTCACAATCCATCATCGCAAAATCATCCAAACATAACCAATAGTTCAAATCCTTTAAACACTTGATTCTTACCAAGTACTCACATGTATATACCATGTATACAAGTCACGCATGCTCAAACATGCACATAACAATCTATTTTATCAACTGAACATCAACGGAGCCTACGATAAGCTCCATCGCAATTTATCATCCGAAAATAGATCAAACACATCAAATTCAATCCCTATATCTCTTAAACTCAACTTCCTTGAAAATTTTCAATATCGTAGAGTCTCAAAATTAACCTCAAATTCCCAAAATCAACTTAACAAGCTTTACTCCTTCAATTCGCACAACTCAGCACACAACTAGCATGTCCAAATTCAAAAAGGTGTACAAGATGTTTTCCTCAACCAAAACAAGTATAAGATACATATTTAAAAAGCTCATAAAGTCCTCTATAATCAACTTCACAACATCCAATTCAAATTCAGAGCCTAAAGATACTTACCAAGTCATTTTTCTTAACCCACTTCAATCTGAACACAGCTAGATAGTCCGAACATCAACCAACTCTTCAACAAGATTTCTTCATCCAAACAGGGCATCTGATACAAGGTTAGAAATATTAGAGAGTCCTCTAGAATATATAACAATTTCATGATACAATTCGACGTTTAAGTATGCTTACCAATCATGTTTTTCTCAATAGTCTCAGCTATGTGCTTTTTCCACAACAGTCTAATTCAAAACGAGTTTCTTGTCGATTCTCTGATCCAAATATCTTCTATGATATACCAAAAGAAAGGTATTGAAGTCCTCTACAACTTTCTTCAATAGTTAAAAGTCCAAATCTGAAAAAAGATATGCTTACCTCTTTATTCTTTGTCGACCTACTTGTTTCTTCCTTTTTCCACTTTCTCAACCTTCTCTCTTCTTTCTCTGAATTTTTTGTTTTATGACCAAGTTTTGAGCTATCCTTCTCTTCCAAGGAAGCTCTAGAATATATATGAAGAGGTGGGTGAGGTCCAATCATAATAAAGCCACCTCTTCAACTTAATCTAACAAAAGGACAACATTCTGGGGTCCAATCAGCCTTGACCAGAAGAAAGCAGGTCAAGGATGGCGATTTTGCTTTGGTTTTTGTCCAAATTGGTAATAGAATTTTTTGTTCTTTATGGTGTGTAGTTTCCAATCAGTTGGAATTTCACAATTTGAAGCCTTATTGAAGAAGTTATGACCATTTAATCCCTCAAAGGTCAAACTGGCCGAATCATCCAACAACTTCTAGTTTCACCCATTTCCATCCACTTCTGTCCAAACTTGTAGATAGCCAAGTTGTAGGTCTATGTGTCTAGTTTCTGAATCCTACTCACTTTTATCATTTGGAGCAAAATTGAGTAGGTTATGACTTTTTAATTAACCAAAAGTCAATCTATCCAAAATTGATCAACCCACTTTACAAAAGTTGAAAATTCTTCGACTACACTTCGTCGAGCTTGAACCAACTTACTAGGGGAACTAAGGGATATCTAAATCCACTTCCCAAAACTCACCCCCTCTAGTAAAATAGCATAATGCAATAGCAATTGACCACTTTCGTCCATCTGAGTGGACTTGATTTGCAATTCATCCATCTTAAGGTACCAAAATGAAATTAATAGCTAATAGGGCAATTGTGTGTCATGGGCTTTGGTGTAGTTTCAGGAAAGTGCATGGATCCAATTGAAATTTTACCATTTCAATCGACCTTCTCGAACCCTAATCAGGCAATTTTTTGCCCAAATCTTCTCTTTGAGGTTCCAGCCAACTTTGACATTTTTAACATTGATGACAACACCAATCAACTCGCTAGAGCACCTTGAACACGTGGATACCAATTAAGTACGTCTCTATTTCCTAGAAAATGGAGATTTGAGCATCGAAAATTCGCGGCTCTGGAAAAAGGGAGAAGACCTCCACGAAGGAGCATGGTAGCTCCTCGACCTGTGCATCACACATGGTCGTGACCAGGAGGTGACGGCACATCGATCCGATCAGTGGTGGAGAGTGACTTGCCTCTGTGTGCGAGCTATCGTATGAGGAGCTTCAGAGGGAGGTTTGCCAGAGGGAGAAGCCGGGGAGAGAGAAACCCCTAATTTTTTTGAGAGGGGCATTTTCGTATTTTTGCAATTTTTTGCAAAAATCTTAAATTCCTAGGTGGATTTAGTTGAATCCGCTCCCTAAAGTTTTAATTGAATGATAAATTTGTCCTTCTTAGACTAATTTTTATTCAATTAAGTCCTAATTTTGATTTGATTTGACTTTAAAGTCAAAATTTAGGAGAAATTTTGTTTTTTAATTGGGTAAATCAATTTTTTTCAATTAAATTCTGAATTGTGACTTGAAAAATCTACTTTTTTCAAGTAGGTTCATCAAAATAATAGTTATTTAAACCTATGATTTTTTTGGAATATGTTCTGACAATTACTAGACACAACATAAATCACACGATAGATCATCGGAAGATTTAAAATTTAATTTTCAATCTTATTTTTGGAAAATATGAGATTTGACCCAAAAATTATCTTGCATTAGTTGCTAGATAACGATGTCCACGTGGAGTTATCCAAACTTTAACACAAAGTTTCTAAGACAACATGTAATAAAGAGGTGTTTACTGCCACGGGTACTCAAGGATGACATGTATATGATAGTTAAACACATCAACATAGTGCATAAAGATATGTAAGATACCAATTGGTTTGGAGCTTACATTTGTGGGGAGGATTGGCCCATAATTTTTCGTGCCTTGTTGACGACCCTTAAAATCCAAGAAGACATGAGTAGTCTTTCGAATCCCCAAGCATATAACCATAAGGCTGCACTTGTTATGTTTTTGAAGCACTTAGAGCACAAAAGCCTCATAAGTGAGATGCATCCCCCTCCTGTGTTGAAGTTGAGAAATAGTTTTGAGATAACCCACTGATGTGCGTGTAAACGTTGCTCGGTGTTCAGATTGCGCTAATGGCATCATGAACCGCCTACTATAATTCTACCTAGAAATGGATGATCGGTCGTCTCTTTTGGACTTACTAGCGTGCGCCAAGAGTGGGTGGCATGTGCCAACCCTAGCCCATCCCAAATCTATTGCACACGCTAACAGCATCTGGCATGTGCAAAGACTAAACGACCAATAAATCTGGCGCGCGCCAACTGAAGTGGCGTGCATCAGTTCAGTAGCAGGGTTATAGTAGCTTGCAAATAAGAGTAAGTAAGATTGTCGAACCATAGAGATTGAGTTGTTAAGCCTACTCTAAGGTTTACTTACTTAACTAGGATCAGATTATGAAGTTAATTGTTGAACACTTGTGATCTAAACTCTAAAGATTGGAAATAAAGATGATAACAATAAACTCAAGCAAAGGTTGTTTATAAAATAGAATACTAACAATTTATAAGCTAATATAGAGCAAGGTGCCTAAACCAACAACATAACCAAGATAAAGAGCGGTCTGAGTGTATGTGATATGGTCCGAGTGAATCAAAGGCAACCTCAACCACACTTTCGTGCACGATGAGTCTAAATTGCTACTTAACCTAGCTTAGAAGATCAGATATGTTCTTCCGACCCCACCAACTAACTAAACCAAGTTAAGCATCAACTATAAGCTTCACTCCAAGGACAATCAGTAGGTTACCAAGGAGATTTCTCTCCTAGCAAGAGTACTAATCATCGAATCAACCTATCCATCAATTCTATCTCCTTTTGGTCTCAAGTTTTGACTAGCTACTAAGGCTTGGTGATCAAGCAAGTCTAAGCAATATGATCAAGCACGTTGATAAGAACACATACAACAACATACATAACTCTTATCAAGGGCTACATCAAAGGTAACAAGGCATCAAACTCATACAACTACTCAAACATACATATATTCAACATAATAAACGTGAACATAGACAAAAGAGAGAAAGGAAAATGACACTTATCAAGGTTCCAAGCTCCACTCTTCAAGTCCAAGTTCTTCTAAGTAAAAAGAAATATTTACATTTGGTTTTTGTGGACACAAAGTCGTTTGTTTGTCACCAATGTGACACACCTCTTTTACAAGACAAAAACTAAAATATACATACTAACTAAAGGAATAGTAAACTAAATATCTAATCTAACTTATCTAACCTAAAATATCTCTAAAGTGCCTGCCAACATTGTCCCATTGCCTTCACAAAGCCTAAGCCGCCTTAGTCACTTCATGCATTTGTTTGTCCAACACTCAGCTTTTATTTCACTTCTGTCCATCTGCTCTAGCGTGCGCCAGCCTTCACGATTTTGCTTCATTGAGTCGAAATGGTCATCTGAGTGATCTGTCGTTCTCGTAACGGCTACGTAGCATGCGCCAAAGAGCTTGGCATGCGCCAGAAGTCCATATATTGCTTTCCTTGGCTTCGTGACTTCCCTCTTGTCCGGCTTTACGCGTGCACTCGATCATCTATCACCTCTCCTCAAATAGGCACCTAAAAACAAGCAAACTTAATGAAAAACAATAAAATCAACATAAAGACATAAAGAAGGAAAACTAACACTAAAACAACTAAAACACAACTAAATCAACCTAAAAATACTAAGAATGAAACACTAAAGGGGTATGAATAATGAGTGTTTTTGACACTCATTACACCCCCACACTTGAATCATTGCTTGTCCCCAAGCAAAACTCAAAGTGCGGACAACCAAAACTAAAATCAAAATAAAAAAACAAACAATCACAAAACAAGGTAAAGACATAGCATGAATTGATCTAAACTTAACTTCCCTAAAAAACATCAGCTCGTATCAGAATCAAATTATAAACATAGTTAGTTCTTCAATCCATAACACAAAGCACAACAAACTAGTAGGCATCTCAGCACTCAATTGTTTAAACAAGTGTTAACTCTACATAAAAGACACTAGAAGGTTGACCTCACAAGGGTAAACAAGTGTTTCACTCATATAATCTGTATGGTCAACTTCCTATCACTCGCATACATGTCAATATACTCAAAGCATCCTACGTCCTACTCAGCGTTATCTAAAAATCGCAATGGTTGCTAATGATCAGGGGTCTTTTCATCGGGTTGTAATGGGGCTTAAGGTTAAGGTGAGGTATAATATATGGATAGTGACTAAACCACCCAATCCGAGGACATGTCACAAAAGCAACTAATCACTAGTCTAATCTAAATATCCTCACATGTATAATAAATAAACACACTCCCCAAGTAACCAAATGATCTAAGACCAAGAAGCACAAGTTTCTCCTAGAAACAGGCCTTATTGAACTTCACATTCTTTTTTGCTTCTTTTTCTTTTCTTTTTCTCTTTTTTTTATATGTAACATTCACAAACTAAAACAACTATACATACTTAGCACGTTCTAGGTAAAAACTCGGCTTCTTTCATGGCCATACCACCATATCCCAACGAATATAAACTAAATGAATCCCAAACTACCAACTAAACCCATAATACAAGTCAACCTAAACGTCCTTGAATTGGATGATCAAAGATAAGGAAGATGGATGATATAAGGTTTGTAGTCAGCTTCTTAATCTAAGATCAAGAAAAGGCTAGGCTCAAATGGTTTAAACAATGGATATAATAAGGATTTTGTCTCCAAAGCTCTAGACTTAATGTCAAAGAACGCCCCCGTATTCTCACTTACTCCCACACAACCTAGACTACGATAAGTACTAGTATGATACCTTGATCAACTGACTAAGAATGCACCTCGTGAAAAATATAGAGACGGATGTCTCTTCCTTCGGCTCAAATACTCACAAGGTACACTCGTCAACCCTCTAGTCTAGTCTACATAGTGAAACCACTAATCTAAACAACAGAGTGCGAGATTCTTACCAATTCATAGGCTTTGTGCTCGAATTAAATTCCCAACTAAGAAAATAAAAAATCCTAACACAAGTTGAAAATTTTTGAGGGGGGTCAAATATTTGAAAAATTCAGGCCAAGTCTAAACCTAAACAAAACATCCTAACATGCAGACATACTAAACAACTAAAAGGAAGATTCCGAGAAGGAACCCTCCCCACACTTGAAAGATACATTGTCCTCAAAGTGTAGACGATACTAATAAGCACCTAAAAACAAAAAGAAAACAAACATACACAAAGAAACATGCAACATAATAACTCACTAATGACTTGTTATGTAGACTACCTTCTTGCGATCTTTTCAGCTTTAGGACTAATAGGATAACTGTCTAGTAGCATAACATAATCATTCAATAAGTTACAAACACACAACACAAAAACAGAGTCAAAATAGAAGAAAATAAACAAAGAAAATAAATAAAGAAAAATACAAAAGTAGGGAAATAGGAGCTCCCTGTTAATCATCTAAAGCTGGAGGAGGTAGTGGTGGGAACATGAAGCCGCTGCCAAAGTTCTCCAATCAGGTGCATATCCAGTCAGCGTGTGCTCGCTGCTGCTTGTAATGCTCCTGCTGGCAGGCCATATGAGCTCTCTGATCGACGTGGAACGCCCTCTGCTCCTCTTTTTGAGCTCTCAGCTTGGCCTCCAAGCTAGCATTGTAGTTGTACTGGTGGTCCCATCCGGCTACATTGCTAACTACGTAGTCCTGCAATTACACGCTGTATCCGTGAAGCTGCTCTCTGTGACTCTGTAGCTGCACCTACATCGTCATGCTGGGCCTAGTACTAGTGGCTCTGGCCTGCCTACTCCTGCTACTCCTCCCTTTGAGCTGGCAACCTTCCTAGTGCCCCCAGGCATTTCTGCACTACCTCTCTCTTCCCAAGGCTTGTACTCGACAACCTCAACTCTATCGATCATCATCTTCTTGATCAGCTTGCTCATGTGGAGCTTCTCGATGCCGAGAGACACCAACTCCAAAATCATCCCACGGAAAGCTAAAAACTGCTTAGAAAAATGGTGACGTGCAATGCAAGAAATAATATGTCCTAAGTATAGATACTTAGGCTCCTTATCACTAATCGATCTCGCAAAGTAGTCAATGATCATGGCGAAGGTGCTAAAGGGAATATCATGGTGAAGGCAATCTATGGCATAGAGCTGAGATCGAAAGACTTTAGACTCTTCCTATTGACCACAATAGTCAGAGTTATAAAGCGATGGAGAATGCCTAGATATGGTTCTCTAATCAGCGCATTAGGCACCCTCCCTGACTCGTATCGCTCAAACCCTATAATCTCATACCATGCCCTATGAGCCTGACTAGTGGGCGAGAAATCTAACATCCCAGGTCCAGCCTTAAGGCTGAATAGGTCGTTAAACTCGACCTCATCCATGCAAAAATCAGTGTCAAAAATACGTGCAGTAAAAAATTGTCTGTTAGCTGATACCTGCAACGTACAATAAAACTCTAACACTAATTCTTGCCTAGCTATAATCTCTTTGTTCTCAAAATATCTCCACCCTAATTTCCTAAATGCATACCTCAACTGCCTATCTACCCCTAGTGTCTTTATGTGATCTCAGTCTATCCTAAAATGACTAAGGGCATTAAGGTATGAGAATTGTTGATACCTATATCCCTCCCAATCATGGAAGATCGCGAAGGGAGTATTGTAGCGGCCACAAATGTCTGGGGGTGGAGATCTAGGTGGAGAAGGCGAAGGGTTTCTTGCTCGCTTCCTCCTGTCTCCTCTTGGAATCCTGCTAGATCCTATAGCATCCACCATCAAAATGTTTGTTTTTGACCTTTGAAAGTGCAAGAAAATGGCTCGGGAAAGTTGGGCAAGTGAAATTTTGAAGATTCAGAAAACGGGAATTTTTGGATTTTGAAAATTTGTGAAGAAACCAAACTGGCCTAGAGTTTTATAGCCAATTCTGTCCAAACTTGGCGTACGCTAGATTTGATGGCGTCTGCCAGCTTCTTCTTTTTCCCAACTCTAGCGTGCGCCAGCTTCTCCGAATCACAATACATGGCGCGCGCCATATACCTAGATGTGCGCCATATATGTACAAACCTCAAAATAAACTTCATAAAACATACATAAACACTACTAAAAGATCAGACAAAAGAAACTAACATGCTAAACTAATTTTTTTGGCTTTTATTTATGCTACGTTCCTGGAAAGCTTGAAAACCAGAGGCCCCATCAGCATGGGTCAAAGGTGCAACTTAGACATTCGCAATTCACATAACTCACGAATGGCGTACCATGACGAACTACCTCTTGGTGCAACCTTTTCGACTTTAAGCCTAATAGGATCGCAACATAGTAGCATGGTATGCTCATTTTGCGAGTTAGTGCTACTCTTCCTACAGTCTCTGTCGTGCTCTAATTTTCCACACCTTGGACACAAAAGGGTGAATACATGCAATTCTTTATCGTCGTGCAATCCTCAAGGTCTCTTGTGCTTGACGGAGAATGATGAGACATATGTCAATCGGGATCTTCCTCGAAACTAAGACACTAACAAAACAAAGATACTTAATGCAAAACATCATATTCTTTATTCTCTGTAGGTAAAAGAGCTTTCTTTGTTTCTAATGTTCAAACATTGGATGGCACATAAATCGATTACACCTCTA
Organism: Hypericum perforatum; assembly: GCA_012979155.1. Taxonomy (NCBI): domain Eukaryota; kingdom Viridiplantae; phylum Streptophyta; class Magnoliopsida; order Malpighiales; family Hypericaceae; genus Hypericum; species Hypericum perforatum. The sequence continues at coordinate 182,792 of SOPF01027659.1, read as the reverse complement.
CATCTCGATTAATGTCACCCCCTCCAATGTAAATTTTGCATCGTTGGCCGTTAACTCAGAAGACTATCCCGTTGCTATTTTTTAAATCAAGTGCTCTGAAAGGTAGCACTTTAACAACTTGGTATGGGCTGCTCCACTTGGATTTGAGCTTCCCAGAGAAGAGTCTTAATCGCGAGTTATAGAGAAGAACATTCTGCCCCTCCTTAAAATCTTTCTTGATAATGTAGGCATCATGTCTTCTTTTTGTCCTTTCCTTGTAAAGCCTTGAGCTTTCGAATGCCAAGTCCCGCATTTCATCCAACTCTTCAAGTTGGAGGATTCTGCGTTCTCCGGCCTTTTTGTAATCGTAATTAAGGGTTTTAATAGCCCAAAATGCACGATGCTCAAGCTATACTGGAAGATGGCATGCTTTCCCATACACAAGCCTATATGGTGACATTCCTATAGGTGTCCTAAATGCCGTACGATAAGCCCATAAGGCATCATTGAGCTTGTTTGACCAATCTTTCCTTGCTGTTCTGATTGTCGTTTCTAATATTTTCTTGAGCTCTCAATTTGAAAACTTAACTTGTCCGCTAGTTTGGGGATGATAAGGTGTTGCCACCTTGTGTGTCACCCCATATTTCTTAAGCAGGACTTCAAATTGTCTGTTGCAGAAATGTGACCCACCATCGCTGATTATAGCTCGTGGCACTACAAATCTCAAAAAGAGTTTCTTCCAAAATTGGATAACCACTCTAGCATCATTTGTTGGTGATGCCAAAGCTTCTACCCACTTTGAAACATAGTCTACTCCTACCAAGATATACTTGTTGCCATATGAAGTTGGGAAAGGACCCATGAAGTCCAAACCCCAAACGTCAAAAAGCTTAATCTCTAAAATTCTAGATAATGGCATCTCATTCCTTTTTGAGATATTTCCCATTCTTTGGCAGCAATCACACTGCTCAACATAACTATATGCATCCTGGAAGATGAAATGCTAATAGAAACCACATTCGAAGACTCGAGATGCAGTTCTTGAAGCTCCATAATGACCTGAGTAGGGAGTGTTATGACATTGCTCTAAAATATTTGCTACTTCCCAACTAGCAATGCAACGTTGAAGCACCCCATCATTACACCTTTTGAACAGATAAGGATCATCCTAAACATACATCCGAACATCCCGTAGAAATTTCTTCCTTTAGGGATAACTCAGATCTATCAGAATAATACCTCTAGCATACTAAGGAGCTTCTACTCTACTCATTGTCATAAGAGTTTCATCCAGAAACTCTTCTTGAATTTTCTCTTCAATCTCCATACCGTCGCTTTTCTCTAACCTAGAGAAATGATCTACGACAACATTTTCTGTTCCTTTCTTATCCTTAATGGACAAGTCAAATTCTTGTAGTAACAAAATCTAGTGCATCAAGCAAGGTTTCGTGTCTTGCTTTGAGAAAAGATATCTCAAAGCTACATGGTCAGTGTAGATTATAACTTTCACACCAAGCAACTACGGTCTGAATTTGTCATATGTGTAGACAATCGCAAGCATCTCTTTCTTTGTGGTCGTATAGTTGAGTTGAGTTCCTGCCAATACTCTACTAGCATAGTAGATGACATATAGCTTTCCCTCTTTCTTCTGTTCAAGCACACAACCCAAAGCTAGATCACTCATGTCACACATCATTTTGAATGAAAGTTTCCAGTCTGGTGATGAAATCACTAGAGCTGTGATAAGAGCTTTTTTAAGAGCATCAAATGCCTTAAGTCAATGATCATCGAAGTTGAAGGATACATCCTTGACCAGCAAATTTGTTAGAGGTTTAGCAATTAGAGAGAAGTTCTTGATGAATCTTCTGTAAAATTCGTCATGTCCCTGAAATGCTCTAACTCCTTTAACTATTGTTGGTGCATCCATTTTTTTCTATTGCCTCTGTTTTAGCTCTATCGACTTCCATGCAAGCTCTAGAAATCTTGTGCCCAAGGACTATTCCTTCGTCTACCATAAAATGGTTCTTTTCCTAATTGCACAAGGTTCTTTTCCTCACATCTCTATAATACTTTATCTAGGTTGTCAAGACAATGATCGCATGAGTCTCCAAATACAAAGAAGTCATCCATGAAGATTTCCATAATCTTTTCTTTCATCTCCTAAAAGATAGACTCCATACAATGTTGAAACATTGTTGGGGCACAACTTAATCCAAAAGGCATTCTGCGATATACAAAAATACCAAAGGGACATATGAAAGATGTTTTCTCTTGATCTCTAGGGTATATTGCAATTTGGTTTTACCCAGAGTACTCATCCAAAAAGCAATAATAGGAATACCTAGCTATCCTTTCCAACATTTGACCAATGAATGGAAGTGGGAAATGATCTTTGGGTGTAGCGTCATTGAATTTACGGTAATCAATGCACACTCTCCATCTAGTAACAGTCCTTGTTGGAATGAGCTCCCCTTCCTCGTTGATCACAACTGTCATTCCTCCTTTCTTGGGAACACAATGTATTGGGCTAACCCACTCACTATCCCAGATTGGACAGATAATTCCCGCTCCTAGGAGTTTAATCACCTTCTTCTTAACAACCTCCTTCATGTTTGGATTAAGTCTCCTTTGTCGGTCTACTCTTGGCCTCGCTCCATTCTCTATGTGAATGTGGTGCATCACAATTTTTGGGCATATCCCTTTGATGTCGAATATTTGCCATGCAATGGCCTTAATCCACTTGTTCACAACTATGAGCACTTTCTCTTCTTCTTCCTTAGTGAGCTTGTTCGATATAATAATCGGTAATCTCCCTCCCTCTAGTAAGAAAGCATATCTCAGATGAGAGGGTAGCTCTTTCAGTTCTAAGAAAGGAGCTTTTACAAATGAGGGTGGAGTACAATATTTCAAGTGAATCTCTAGCTCCTCTAGTAGACCTTTCTTGTCAATTTTCTCCTCTACTTCTTCTACAAACTCCTCTGTGACTCTCTCTAATTCCTTATCCTCTATTCTTGAGATGTTCTTCTTACAGAATTCGAGGATACACTCATCTACAACATCTACTTTCATGCACATCCCTTCATCAAGAGGATGATGTATAACACCTATCATGTTGAACTCAACCTTCTTGTCTCCAATTCTGAGAATCAATTTGCTATTATGCACATCTGCCAATGCATGTGCGGTGTTGAGGAATGGTCTTCTGTAAATTAGTGGACAATTCTTGTCCTCAGTGAATTTCAAAACCACAAAGTCAACTAGAAATATGAATTTGTCTATCTTCACCAGGACATCCTCAACCACACCGTATGGTTTCTTAATTGTTTGGTCTACCAATTAGAGAAGCATAGAAGGTGGCTTAACCTCACACAAACCTAGTTTTTGGAATGTAGACAAAGGCATCAAGTTGATACTTGCGCCTAAATCACATAGATATTTTGGAAACTCGGTTTTACCAATGAAACAGGGAATTGTAAAACTCCACAGATCTTTTAACTTTATCAGAAGATTTTTTGAGATAAGAGAGCTATAATCAGCCATGAGTGTAATCGTCTGTCCATCTTCCCATTTCCTCTTCTTAGTGACGAGTTCCTTTAGAAACTTGGCATAGTGTGGTACTTGATCTAGCATCTCTAGGAAAGATACGCTAATCTGAATGTTCTTCATTTTCTCCATGAAACAGAGAAATTTTTCATCCATTCCCAACTTTCTCTTTACCCTCTGAGGATAAGAAAGAATCAGGACCATTGGTGGAGGTGGTACGTAAATTTCTTCTTTCTCCGCAACTTCTTCTTGCGAGACCTTTTTCTTCAGAACTGCCTCCTTGTTATCTTTTTCTGGACTTTCTACGTCAATAGGTTTAGCATTCTCTTGGTCTTTTTGAGAAGCTAATTCCTTGCCACTTCTTAAAGTGATGGCATTAACTTGGCCACGGGGATTTTCCTCAGTAGAACTTGGGAGAGAGCCAGATGCTCTATGTGTATTTGTCTTAGCAATTTCCCCAAGTTGTACTTCCATGTTACGCATGGTAGTTGCTTGACCTTTAAGAAACTGCTCTAAATTGTTCTACCTCGCTTCCTAGGCCGTTAATGCGTTCAAAATTTGACTTTGGTTGTTGGATGAATCTCCAGTTTGTTGGATGAATTTCTCAACCTTGTCAAATATGTTCTCAAGTGCTAACATTCTTTCTCCTAAGAACCCATGTGGTTGAAAACCAGGTGGTGGTCCTTGTTGTGAGTCACGTAATGGCATTCCTTTATCAGGAACGATTACCATACTGTCATCATTGTTTCTTTCTTTCCATGAAAAGTTAGGGTAGTTTCTCGAACCAAGATTGTATATAGAAGAATATGGATTGTTTAACATTCGGTTTCCTCCTTGTCCTTGACCACTCATAAAGTTGACCTGCTCTGTAGATTGGCTCATCATCGCACATTGACTAATCTCGTGGCCAGAGTTACCACAAGCTTCGCAATGCTATTGTAAGGCAATAGCATCAACTTTGTTTAATCTCAAATCGCGCAATTGCTTTGCCATCAAGTCTAATTGTGCTTGAAAAGATGAAGAAGCATCTAAGTCTATTATTCCTCTGCTCTCACTTCACTCAGTTACCTCCCTTAACTCTCTAATGGGTTGTTTTTTCTCTTATTTGTAATTATCATGTTTATTGCTACCAGCTCTTCCAGAATATGTTGGGCTTTAGCCCTTTCCTTTCTCAGGAAATTTCCATTGGAAGCTGAGTCAACAGTTCCTATTGTTGATGGCGACAGGCTAAAATAAAATGTCTTAAGCAGAGACTCCTCAGACAAACCATGGTGCGGGCATTTTTGTTGCAACTCCTTAAATCTCTCCCAAGTTTCACTCAAAGACTCTCCTTCATATTATTCGAAGTTTGTAATCTCCTTGACGAGTTTGTTAGTCTTTGAGTAGGGGAAATATTTATCTAAGAAAGCATTTGCTAATTGCTCCCATGTAGTTATTGGAGTACCCTTAAGTTACTTATACCAAAGTTTAGCCTTATCCCTTAACGTGTATGGAAACATTCTAATCTTAACAGCATCATCAGTCGCTCCAGGATACTTAAAATTATCAGCTAATTCCATGAAGTTCCCCATGTGTTCATTGGGATCTTCATTAAGCAAACCAAAGAACTGACTCGAAGCTTGAAGCATATGAATCATGACTGGCTTAATTTCAAAGTGATTAGCTTTGACAGCTGGCCGTTGGATTCTAGTTTTTGCTCCTTCATAAGTTGGTCTCCCAATGTCCATTAGAGAATGTCTAGGGGCATGAACTCCATCCCCTTGACCCTCTTGCCTTTGATCCATTCTTTCTTTTTCTCTTCTCTCACTTCATAAGGACCTTTCTAACTGCGTTATTTCTTCTTCAATCTCCAATGGAGAAATATTGGTTGAATGGGTTAATGGCATGCATGTAACTTGCAAGCCAGACAAGTTACTTGGTCAAAAAGTAAATGAAAAATAAAGAAAAATAAAAATAAAAATAAAAGATAATATACTTATATATATATATATATATATTGATTCGAGTTTGTAAACCTAATTGAGAGATTAAGATCTCAATCCTCGGCAATAGCACTAATTTGCTCGGTCTTTAGATTGTGCTAATGGCATCGTGAACCACCTACCGTAATTCTGCCTAGAAATGGACGATCAAGCGTCTCTTTTGGACTTACTAGCGTGCGCCAGAAGTAGGTGGCATGTGCCAACCCTAGCTGTCACGACCTAACTGAGGTCACTGACCGGCGCTAGACAATGATCAACAAACCAATAACACCAAACTCATCGCCTCAAATGACCCAACTGAGGTCTGTAACTGGCGCTAGACACTGATCATGACCCAACTGAGGTCGGTGACCGGTGCTAGACACTGATCAACAAACCAACAACCCCAGACAGGCCTAGCAAGCCTCAAAATGATTCAAATGAAACAAACCAAGCGAAAGACAATTTATATAAACCAAAGACATCAAAACATCTCTCAGTTCTTATCAACATACTAAAAACAACCCAAAATAATTTTACAAACCAAAATCTACAAACATTTCCAAAATGCTATTACTACGAAGCAACTATACAAGAGGAGACAAAAGCACGATCCGAAGACCTCAAAAGTAGCCCTCAAATGCAGGAATGGGGCGTGTACCACAGACTCCGGACACTCAAACAGACTATGGTCTCTGAGAACCTGAAATAGATTATTTGTAAGGGGTAAGTGTCTAAAGGCACTTAGCAAGGGAATAGAACATAATATATTAGTTATGGTTGATATATGCATGCACCAAAACTCAACCATGCTCGACTTCACTCAAATCAAAATGCGTGATCATCAAATGCTATTACCAATCACAAATATCAACACGCGCGCACACACACACACAGACACAGAGAGTTATGAATAGGTTTTATATTGCCTCTTCCTCTGACTGCTAGGGATATCCAAATGGCTAAACAGATCTCCGATCACAAATAACAGAAACTAGTGTACAAATGTAAACTGGCCAAAGCTTACAAATGTGCACTAGTGATACCCCCAAAACTATGAGCTCATAAACTAACATCCCCGGTTAGTACAGGAAAATCCATTCATTTCTCTCACGCAAAAGCACATCTTATCATAACACTTGGACATGCCACACATATCAAATCAGCTCGAGGCTGTTCACAAACATCACATGCCTCACAACACAATCACCAACATGTCCAATCGTATCATGTACTAAACCATATGCATGTGATGCAAACAATCAAGCTCTAAAACAAACACATATCAAACAAACCAAATTTATCATGTGCTATCCTCTTACTCGGACACACAACTCTTAAAGCGTAGATTTCCCTAAATCCGATTCGTCCTTCCACACGAAGCTCCTCAACGTCCAAAATCTGTACCATATCATAAAATTGCATAATGAGGTTAGCCTTGGTTTCCAACACCAAGTCACCTCCAACGCTTCAAAACGACCAACTTAGGTATATTCATAATTCGTCATCACAAATCATCCAACCGTAATCAAATAGGTCAAACCCTTTAACACTTGGTCTATACCCATCATCCCACATATATATAATCTGTATACAAGTCCACTCATGTCTAAAAAGGTACACAACACTATGTTTTTGCCAACCGAAGACCAGCGAAGTGTATCGCAAGTTTCATCGAAATTTCTCAATCGGAAACATATCAAGTACATCAAAACAACCCTATGCATCACTTCAAACCAACTCCT
>SOPF01027659.1:143855-175554 GCA_012979155.1 Hypericum perforatum | reverse complement strand
TGAACTTCAAAAGCATGCACAAGATGTTTCCCTCACCCAAAACACACTTAGGATACATATTCCGAAAGCTTAGCAAGTCCTCTACAATGGACTTCAGAACATCAAACCCAAATTTGGAGCCTAAATATGCTTATTAATCATGTTTTCCTCAATGACCTCAGCTAGGTGCTTATACAATAACATCAGATTCAAAACACGTTTCCCATCGATTCTCTTGATCACTGACTACTCTAGAAACCATCCAGCTGTTCAAAATGGATTTCCCATTGACTCTATAATCCAAATCACAAGTGAGATATACCGTTAGAAAGGTATGGATGTGATCTTTACTCTGGTAAAATTTCAAGGTCTGATTCAGAGCGGAAGATTAATTACCAAGTCATAACTTTTTGACCTGCTTCTTTCTCTTTCCTGAAACTCTCTCTCTTCTTTTCTCTGTTTTTCGTTTTGTGGCTGACCAGCTAAGCTTCCCACCTCTTCTATACCCTTCCTGAGTGCAAGGAGACAGCTGGTAAGTCATGAGCTACTTGCTTCACCTCCTTCTTTTACTTCTAACTTAGGTAATTTGGTGATTGGTCAAAGTAACTCTTTGGTCCAATCACAGCTCAGTAACTTTGAGCTCGTTTTTCACCAACTTCCTTTGATTTCTAACCAAGCTTAAAGATGACAAAGTTGTAGTTTTATGTTTCTAGTTTTTAAATTGTACTCCCTTGTGTCTTTTGGTACAAAATTGAAGAAGTTATGGCCGTTTAAGTGAGCAAAGGTCATTCTGCCCGAGAAATTCACAATTACACTTGCGCAACTCTGAAATTCATTGCGACAACTTGGTCGAACTTGAACCAATTCGCAAATGGACTTAAATAACATCTAAGTACACTTCCAAAACTCAACCCCCAAGTACATGGCACAATGCAAAGATCAACCGGCCAATTACGAGAGTCTCACACTAGCCCAGCCCGAATGTATTGCACACACCAACAACACCTGGCATGTGCAAAGACTAAATGACCAATAAACTTGGGGCACGCCAACTAAGGTGGCGTGTGCCAGTTCAGCAACAGGGTTACAGTAGCTTACAAATAAGAGTAAGTAGGCTTGTCGAACCATAGAGTTTGAGTTGTTAGGCCTACTCTAAGGTTTACTTTCTTAACTAGGATCAGATTATGAAGTTTGTTGTTGAACACTTATGATCTAAACTCTAAAGATTGGAAATAAAGATGATAACAAAAAACTCAAGCAAAGGTTGTTTATAAAACAGAATACTAACAATTTATAAGCTAATATAGAGCAAGGTGCCTAAACCAACAATATAACCAAGATAAAGAGGGTCTGAGTGTATGTGATGTGGTTCAAATGAATCGAAGGCAACCTCAACCACACTTTCGTGCACGATGAGTCTAAATTGCTACTTAACCTAGCTTAGAAGATCGAATATGTTCTTTAGACCCCACCAACCAACTAAACCAAGTTAAGCATCAACTATAAGCTTCACTCCAAGGACAATCAGTAGGTTACCAAGGAGATTTCTCTCCTAGCAAGAGTACTAATCATCGAATCAACCTATCTATCAATTCTATCTCCTTCTGGTCTCAAGTTTTGACTAGCTACTAAGGCTTGGTGATCAAGCAAGTCTAAGCAATATGATCAAGCACGTTGATAAGAACACATATAACAACATACACAACTCTTATCAAGGGCTACATCAAAGGTAACAAGGCACCAAACTCATACAACTACTCAAACATACTTATATTCAACATAATAAACATGAACATCGACAAAAGAGAGAAAGGAAAATGAAACTTATCAAGGTTCCAAGCTCCCCTCTTCAAGTCCAAGTTCTTCTAAGTAAAAAGAAATATTTACATCTGGTTTTTGTGGACACAGAGTCGTTTGTTTGTCACCAATGTGCCACACCTCTTTTACAAGACAAAAACTACCTAATATACATAATAACTAAAGGAATAGTAAACTAAATATCTAATCTAACTTATCTAATAACTTATCTAACCTAAAAATATTTCTAAAGTGCCTGCCAACATTGTCCCCTTGGGTTCACAAAGCCTAAGCCGCCTTAGTCACTTCATGCATTTGTTTGTCCAATACTTAGCTTTTATTTCACTTCTGTCCGTCTAGTCTGGTGTGCGCCAAGTACACCTGGCGTGCGCCAGCCTTCACGATTTTGCTTTACTGAGTCAAAATGGTCGTCTGAGTGATCTTTCATTCTTGCAACGGCTACGTGGCGTGTGCCAAAGAGCTTGGTGTGTGCCAAAAGACCGTGTATTGCTTTCCTTGGCTTTGTGACTTTCCTCTTGTCCAACTTTATGCGTGCGCTCGATCATCCATCACCTCTCCTTGAATAGGCTCCTAAAAATAAGCAAACTTAATGAAAAATGATAAAATCAACATAAAGACATAAAGAAGGAAAACTAACACTAAGACAACTAAAACACAACTAAATCAACCTAAAAACACTAAGAATGCAACACTAAAGGGGTATGAATAATGAGTGTTTTTGACACTCATCAAACGTACATATATTTGGTTGTATTTAGCGTATTGTTTAGACATGTTTTAAGTTGATTTGGTTATGGTTAGGCTAGTGTTTTGTGTGTTTTATGTTTCGAGTCAGGATTCAGATACTTGTCGAGTTTTTGTGATTATTGCAGATGTGGTTTAAGAGTATGGATAATCGAACGACTTAGTAGGAGGAAGAGCTTGATCGAGGAGAGGAGTTTTCAAAGTGTAGCGACTGCTAGCTAAAGGTAACAATCACTGGAGTTGAAGAATGGCCCATGTAGCGATCGCTTGCATCATGTAGTGATCGCTAGTGGTAAGGAACTGGCAACACATAGCGATCGCTAGCCTTATTCGCAATCACTATGCCCTCTGCAAAAGTCAAAAATTGTAGTGCCAAAATCAACTTTGCAACATCAACCTTCCAACTTGCAGCCATTTTTGTTGATCAAGGATAGCCAAATCCCCTCTGGTAAGCATAATAATTTGGCTATAAATAGAGGGAAGAAGGAGAGGAGGAGAGCAATCATCCATTAGCTATCCATCCATTAGTTTAGTTTTCATTAGTTAGGCAATAGAGTAGGGTAGCTAATTCCAATTTGTAGACTTCTAGTTTTTAGATCTCAGTTTAGTTTTTATGTGTTCTTCATCAAGAACGTTGTAAACAACATTTGGATCATTGATCATCAAGGTACCTTTGTTTCCTTTGATAAAGAATTTGTTTTTACATTCAATCTCTTTGCTATTTGGTTAATTGGATGCTGACAAACTTGATGAGAATCATAAACCTCATTCATTCATCGTGTTCTTGGTTGATTGATTGATCAATATATGCGTATGTTCTTGGATCAAAAGTGACAGCTTGGTTCAGATCATAACTCTTCTTGTTCATCGCATTTATCATAGTTTTTGTTTGATTATTGCAGTCTTTGCTTTTGATATTGTTAATTGAATCTAGGCTTGACAAACCTAGGAACATAACAATATTGAGCTTTGTAGTATTAGAATTATCAACAACCACGTTAATCGATTTGCTTAGCTTAAATTCTAGGAACTCATAATCCAGTACTTGACGAATGAATTCTTCTATCACTGTGGAGACAACCTTACTTATCATTATATTACTTGTGCGATCGTGTACTCTTGCATGTATTTCAATCCAAGTTTGGATGCATCACCCGCTACTTGACCAAGTAATACACTTACGTGTTTTCCTCGGTCTTGTTTATATGGATTTTTGACTCAACCCCATTCCTTATGGTGAACCTTGGGAGTCCAACCATAGTATGCTCAAATGTCATCATGTCAAAGTCTGATGAAAATGATACATATATTGATTTAAATTCTCAGACTAGAAGTCCAAGGCACTATTTTAGGGTTTGATATGTGATTAGGTTTGTCCTGTCTAGTATTTTCTCCTTGTATATATGATGTTTTAGGCGATTACTCTTTTGTACAATATTTTTTCTCAGTATGTTTGTACTTTTGTTTGTGCAATCTCAGATATGTACAAAAATGAGTTTGTTTACTTACTTTCCACTTGAGTTTACTATATGTGTACTTTGAATGATCTTAGTTAAAGATTAATTCTTAAATGGTAATGAGAAGCACGCCTGCGACCTACTTTGATTTTAAGATTACTCAAAGACCTTGCGTCATTAAAGTTGTCAAAATTTAGTAAACTAGTTCATATTGCTAAATCCCTATAGAGATGCCAGTTGTCTCTAGAACAATATTTACTGAGTTGAACCGTGACCTCAAACTCAATGGTGACAACTATGACAACTAGAGCATGAATATCTAGTACGTGCTCGAAGAATAAGAGGTTCTCGAGCTAGTACATGTAATTATGTTAGGGCCTCATAAAGGCAACACTACACAATATAGGTGTAACCATGATGCCTATGCTGTTTGGAAAAGAAAGAACTTTGTTGTACCTTTTATATTGCTAAGTTCCATAATGGATGACATCACAAGGCAATTTCGTGGTTATAAGAATATAAAAGAACTTTAAGATGCCCTCAAATTGAAGTTAGAGAAGTTTTCTATGTCAAAACTTTTTGCTTTAATAATTAGGTTTGATACCTTTAAGAAATGTAATGATGTTTCCATGAGGGAATATTTGAGGATGATTTCTAACAGGATTAGTGATCTGGCTAAGGCTAGTCATGTGCTTAGCAATGAACAACAGATTCAAGTTATCATCCATTCACTGCCTCCAAGCTGAGAACAGATAAAGATGAACCTTACTCACTCTGATCACCTAAGTAATGTTTAAGAATGTTGCTAGGCACCTTAATTTAGAAGAAGATTGGCTTTTAGCTATGAAATCTTATCTCAGAGCTAATTTGATTAGTTCAAATAGCTCATAGAAAAAGAAGAAAAGGGAAAAGAAAAGAGTAAGGGTTTCCAAAATCCAAAGGCTAATAACTTAGAGCCTTAAGTAGATAGCTCTAGGTCTAAGAAAAAGAGACGATTTAATATTTCTAAGATGAAATATTATAACTACCATAAGAAGGGATATTTTGCAAGAGATTGCAAGATGCCTAAGCACATAGATCTAAACTCTAATGTGAATGAGCTTAATGTGTCTTCTTGTACCCTCATTGCTAAATCACATTCTATGTGGATAATAGATTCAGGGACAATAGACCATATAGCAAGAGATCGTGGTTCATTTATAGAATATCAGCAGTTGCCAACTAGAACAAAAACTATTTTTGTTGGTAATAACTTGTCTGTGGATGTAAAGGGTCTGGGCACTTGCAGATTACATATTCGTGGTGGACGTGCTCTCTTTTTACATGACATGTTGTTTGCTCCAGATATTCAAAGGAACTTGATCTCTGTGTCTTCTTTGATGTCTTTAAGTTTTTCATTGTCATTTAAGAAAAATGTTGTTAGGTTGTATTAGCACATAAATTAAAAAGTTTTTCATTATGGATACTGATCCTTGTGAAAGTTATTCCTTAGTTACTAGTTTAAATTTGTCAAAAGATGATATTAAGGTGTGGCATTTTAGATTAGGCTATGTGGGCCAAGATTGCTTAAACTTTCTAGCTAAGGTCGGACTACTAGGCAATGTAGAAAAGTCTATCTTACCTAGATACGTTTCTTGTCTAGAAAAAAAGAGTACAAACTCTTTGGTACTGGGGTTAGAGCTAAATTTCCATTATAATTAGTCCATTCAAACATATATGACCTAATAAACGTGAGGGCAAGATATGGTGTATATTACTTCATCACATTTGTTGACTAGATAGAGGCATTGAGTTACTTCATGACCTATATTAATTTTTTTGAGAATCAGAAGGGTAAAAGATAAAGGCTTTACGAACTGTTTGCGACGTGAATTCTTTTATGATAATTTTAAAGTACTTTGTGTTGAAAAAGGAATTGAACATCAGTTGATCATTCCTCATACACCCTAACAGAATGGGTTGCTGAAAGAAGGAATAGAACCCTTCTTAACATGGTTAGATCTATGATGACAGAGGCAAATTTGCCAATATTATATTATGGAGATGTGCTCCTAATTACTGCATATGTTCTTAACCATGTACCCTCTAAGTCTATTACTACCTCCCCTTATGAAATATGGACAGATTTATCCTATTTCAAGCCATGAGGGTGTGCATCCTATGCCCATTCTACCTTAAATACTTTTGGTAAATTAGGAACGTGAGGTAGAAAAAATATCTTTATAAGCTATCATAAGGTATCTAAAAGATACGTGTTTATAAGTGAACTGGACAATAGACAAATGACATAATTTGAGTCACGTAATGTCACTTTTTTTTGAGAATGAATTTCCTAGATTGAAAGAGATTAGTGAAACCCATCATTTCTATGAAAGAGTTGAACTAGAGCCTACTGGACCCCTTCTTCCAAGTAGGAGAATTGAGTTAGAAAGTTATGACATTCCATCTCAACAAGGTCATGAAGAAACTCATCTTAGTCCTGACAGGCACATAATTCTCTATTTCAGTAAGAGTATGGAATTCATGTCTAGTGAAAATACGACTCCTAGATATGATAAATATATGAGACATATTTATCGAAATTAGGAATTTTGTAGGTCTAGTAGAACTAGTATACTATGTTGACGATTTGATATCAAAGGTGATATTAATACATCCTTGATATCACTGAAAAAGATTAGTGGTACGAGAGAAGTTCTTCTAAACATTCTTCATGATGAAGATGAGCCCAGAAATATATCTATTGCTCTATCATCTCCACAAAAGGCTGAGTGGATTAATGTAATAGAGGAAGAAATGTCTTCCATGACCAAGAATCAGTTTTATACTCTAGTTGATCTACCTAAGGGATGTAAGGATATTGGGAATACGTAGATTCACAAGGTCAAGTGCAATGTAGATAATAGTGTCAAAAGATACAAAGCTTGTCTGGTTGGATAGGCATTCAAGCAACAGGTAGGAATAAACTATGAGGAGTCTTTTGCTCTTGTTGTTAGATTCACGTATATTAGGGTCATTTTAGCTATGGTTGCTAATATGAATCTAGAATTACATCATATGGATATTAAGACTACTTTTCTCCATAGAGAATTTGATGAAAAAATCAATATGATTCAGCCTAAGGGCTACATCCAAAAAGGCTGCGAACAAAAGGTTTGCAAATTGAATAGATTAACTTATGACCGTAAGCAATCATCTGGATAATGGTATATTCATTTTCATAATACTATCATGGAAAATGATTTTATTATGATAGATGAAGATCATTGTGTGTATGTTAAAGCGATCAAGTAAAACATTTGTCATCATAACTTTGTATGTAGATGACATTCTCTTATCTTCAAATGACATAGGAAAGGTTGGTTTTCTCCCAACTTTGAAGTGAAAGACATGGGTAAAACTGATTACATACTCAAAGTTACGATTTTGAGGAATCATTTAAAGAGAATAATGTCTCTTTCACAAGACACATATATTCATAAAGTACTAGAATGTTTCAATTATGATCATAGTTATCCCAAGTATGTTCCATTAGTGTCTGAATATAGCTGAACAAATAGGAAATATGGAAAAGATTCTATATGCCAATGTCGTTGGATACCTAATGTATGCATTGTTGTATACATAACTGATAATTGCTGTGCTATTGGTATTATAAGCACATATCAATAGAATCTAGACAATGATCACAGAAAGTTGTCAAGGAAATTTTAAAATACTTGAATGCTACTACAGAATGCTCATTATGAGTATTTTGTGACAACTAAGTCGCTATAGCTTATGCAAAGGATTTACGTTTCTATTATAGGACTAAGCATATAAATATTAAATTTCATTAGAAATTTAGGAAAATCTAAAGTACTATGTATAAAACAAATATCTATGTAAGATATAGTTGTAGACTCTATGACTAATGCATTAACTCAAAAAGTGTTTGAGAAACATGTGAATCATTAGGTCTTACGATAGTTTCATTTATAAATAAAGAAGATTTTTTTTAGCAATATGAACACCTTATAGAACAAGTTAGATAGAAAAGTAGCCCACTACGAGTGTTTACCCCAGTGGGAGTCAAAATGTGTTGATTCTTGAATGAGATGAGGCAGCTGCTGGACATTAAGATATGCAATGTCCTATGGCAATAATGCCATCTTGCTTTATGATCAAGATTGATTGTACGATGCAACAATGTGTTCTTGCATATGGATTTTCTATAATCCATATGATGAGTCGTAAGTGGAACTCATGATACTATCTGTCTTAAAGCCTAGAGCTAAGTTGTGGCTAATACTCTAGTATAGTGTTAATTGACATGTGTTCCTACATAATGGAATCTATATCATAACACGTGAATGAGTATCATATATGCTGTTCGACCACCAGATGGGATGAAAATATTTATTGATTTCACAATCCTTGGTGTTAGACCATATTTTGAGAACTGTTGTTCCTGATCTTTTCTCTTAAAATCCTAAACATATTCTAAAAGCATGATTCAATGCTGCTAGCTTGGAAAGTCCATGATAAGGTTATGACATAGCGATTTGACCTGGTAGGGCTGACTAGAAAAGCATACTGTGTCATTATGGAAAGAATATAGTTAAGAGAAAAAGAACTTTGTCTATCACATTTTGAGATTTGTTGTTCAAGTGCACCAATTATATTGAAAAAACAATAGTGAACACGAATCTAATAGTTTGAAATTATTGTGTGAACAATGGAATGTGATATGAATCCTAGGGTGAAAGCACACTTTTATATGTGAGATATCGATGCTATTATTCTTCATTGTTCGAATTTAGGCATGAGCCTATTGGACCCGGCTATTGGGTATTAGGACCAGCCCTATCCATGTGGATAAGCATTAATGTGCAGATAATTACTAACATCAGGGAATGGATAAGCACTTTCATAAGCAGACAACTGAGTAGCTACTGACGTAGCGCTGACTCAGCTACTAGGTGGCAGGCTTGCACTACCTAGAAACACGTGGCACCACGTGCACTGATACGTGTCAACTACTTACATTAGTTGCTTTTGACCCTATAAATAGTGCTCTAGATGGTTTTTGAGATAAGCTCTATCCCCACCCAAAAAACCTGCTCATATAGGAAAATATCTATCTAGTAATTGATATTTTTCTAGGATTTATAATTAAGACCAATCATGGAAATCAAGTTATTGATCCGTTTGAACGTAATCAAAACTCGATCGACAACTCATAGTAGCCTATTAAGACCTGTGAATGTACTTGCTATAACAAGTAAGTACAATTACATTAATGTATTAGTCATTTAATTAAACTAGATTCGAACGTAATTAACCAATAATTATGGATCAAAACCAACATTAACTAACTTGGAATATCACTATCCAAGTCCTACCGTCTGAAAACTAATTCTTTGTAGCTGAAGATCTTCTTGTCAGCTACAGATCTTGCCATGCTTAGGTGATTAACACTTTCTACTGTTGCCAAGAGGATGGTGTCTGGTTGTGGAAGTTGTCAAGGTGGAGTTTGGATTTGGGATATAAGGCGGCGTAGTGGAAGGTTTGTTTGGGAGCGAATCCTAGAGAACACACCTACAAATGGAGAAAATAATAAAGAACAAAACATAACAAGACAAAAGTTTAAAATTTTGATAATCCAATTTGACCTAACGTCTATGCTCAAAGGTATACCAAAGTAGGAGAAAATTGTTTTGTTATATATGAACTCTATCACTCTTTAAAAATGGAGATACAACTTAATAAAGGCCACAACTACAATCAATGACGATTATAATGCTTATATAGAGGCTACAACAAGTTTTGATCTAATTAAGACAAATTAGGCAAAGTAGAAGACTTTCTTGGATGTTTGATTAGTGTCAAAAACACTCATCATTCATACCCCTTTAGTGTTTCATTCTTAGTGTTTTTAGGTTGATTTAGTTGTGTTTTAGTTGTCTTAGTGTTAGTATTCCTTCTTTGTGTCTTTATGTTGATTTTATCATTTTTTATTAAATTTGCTTGTTTTTAGGAGCCTATTCGAGGAGAGGTGATGGATAATCGAGCGCACGTGCAAAGCCGGACAAGAAGGAAGTCATGAAGCCAAGGAAAGCAGTCTTCTAGCGCATGCCAAGCTCTTTGGCGCATGCCACGTAGCCGTTACGAGAATGACATATCACTCAAACGACCATTTTGACTCAATGAAGCAAAATCATGAAGGCTGGCGCACGCTAGGTGCACTTGGCGCACGCCAGACCAGATAGACAGAAGTGAAATAAAAGTTGAGTAATGGACAAACAAATGCATAAAGTGACTAAGGTGGCTTAGGCTTTGTGAAGGCAAGGGGACAATGTTGGCAGGTACTTTAGAGATATTTTTAGGTTAGATAAGTTATTAGATAAGTTATATTAGATATTTAGTTTACTATTCCTTTAGTTAGTATGTATATTAGGTAGTTTTTGTCATGTAAATGAAGGGTGGCACATTGGTGACAAACAAACAACTTTGTGTCCACAAAAACCAGATGTAAATATTTCTTTTTACTTAGAAGAACTTGGACTTGAAGAGTGAATCTTGGAACCTTGATAAGTTTCATTTTTCTTTCTCTCTTTTGTCTATGTTCATGTTTATTATGTTGAATATAAGTATGTTTGAGTAGTTGTATGAGTTTGTCGCCTTGTTACCTTTGATGTATCCCTTGATAAGAGTTGTGTATATTGTTGTATGTGTTCTTATCAACATGCTTGATCATATTGCTTAGACTTGCTTGATCACTAAGCCTTAGTAGCTAGTCAAAACTTGAGACCGGAATGAGATAGAATTGATGGATAGGTTGATTCAATGATTAGTACTCTTGCTAGGAGAGAAATCTCCTTGGTAACCTACTGATTGTCCTAGGAGTGAAGCTTATAATTGATTCTTAACTTGGTTTAGTTGGTTGGTGGGGTCGGAAGAACATATTTGATCTTCTAAGCTAGGTTAAGTAGCAATTTAGACTCATCGTGCATGAAACTGTGGTTGAGGTTGCCTTCAATTCACTCGGACCACATCACATACACTCAGACCCCTCTTTATTTTGGATATGTTGTTGGTTTAGGCACCTTGCTCTATATTAGCTTATAAATTGTTAGTATTCTATTTTATAAACAACCTTTGCTTGAGTTTGTTGTTATCATCTTTATTTCCAATCTTTAGAGTTTAGATCATAAGTGTTCAACAACAAACTTTATAATCTGATCCTAGTTAAGTAAGTAAACCTTAGAGTAGGCCTAACAACTCAATCTCTATGTTTCGACAACCCTACTTACTCTTATTTGCAAGCTACTGTAACCCTGCTGCTGAACTGGCACATGCTACCTTAGTTGGCGCATGCCAGGTTTATTGGTTGTTTAGTCTTTGCACATGCCAGGTGCTGTTGGCGTGTGCAATAGATTTGGGCTGGGCTAGGGTTGGCGCATGCCACCCACTTCTGCCGCACGCTAGTAAGTAAAAAAAATGACTGATCGTCCATTTCTAGGCTGAATTTTGGTAGGCAGTTCACGATGCCATTAGCACAATCTGAACACTGAGCAAATTGGCGCCGTTGCCAGAGATTGAGATCTTAGACTCTCTATTCATTGAAATGCAAAGATCATTTCCCACCTCCATTCATTGATCAAATGTTGGAAAGGATAGTTGGGTATTCGTATTATTGCTTTTTGGATGGGTACTCTGGGTACAACCAAATTGCAATATACCCCAGAGATCAAGAGAAAACATCTTTCACATGTCCCTTCGGTTTTTTTGCATATTGCAGAATGCCTTTTGGATTAAGTTGTGCCCCAGCAACATTTCAACGTTGCATGGAGTCTATCTTTGGTAGATGAACGAAAAGATTATGGAAATCTTCATGGATGACTTCTCTGTATTTGGAGATAAAGTACTACAGAGATGTGAGGAAAAGAACCTTATGCTCAATTGGAAAAAGTGCCATTTTATGGTAGATGAAGGAATAGTCCTTGGGCACAAGATTTCTAGAGCTAGCATGGAAGTTGATAGAGCTAAAACAGAGGCGATAGAAAAAATGGATGCACCAACAACAGTTAAAGGACTTAGAGCATTTGTGGGTCATGCCGGATTTTACAAAAGATTCATCAAGAAGTTCTCTCTAATTGCTAAAGCTCTAACAAATTTGCTAGTCAAGGATGTATCCTTCAACTTCGATGATCATTTCCTTAAGGCATTTGATGCTCTTAAAAAAGCTCTTATCACAGCTCCAGTGATTTCATCACCGGATTGGAAACTTCCATTCAAAATGATGTGTGACGCGAGTGATCTAGCTTTAGGTTATGTGCTTGGACAGAAGAAAGAGAGAAAGCTACATGTCATCTACTATGCTAGTAGAGTATTGGCAGGAGCTCAACTCAACTATATGACGATAGAGAAAGAGATGCTTGCAGTTGTCTACGCATGTGACAAATTCATACCGTACTTGCTTGGTTCGAAAGTTATAATCTACACTGACCATGCAGCTTTGAGATATCTTTTCTCAAAGCAAGACGCAAAATCTCGCTTGATATGCTGGATTTTGTTACTACAAGAATTTGTCCATTAAGGATAAGAAAGGAGCAGAAAATGTTGTCGTAGATCATCTCTCTAGGTTAGAGAAAAGCGACAATATGGAGATTGAAGGGAAAATTCAAGAAGAGTTTCCGGATGAAACTCTTATGACAATGAGTAGAGTAGAAGCTCCCTGGTATGGTAATTATGCCAACTTCTTGGTTGGAGGTATTATTCCTATAGATCTGAGTTATCCCCAAAGGGAGAAATTTTTATGGGATGTTCGGATGTATGTTTGGGATGATCCTTACCTATTCAAAAGGTGTAATGACGGGGTGCTTCAACGTTGCATTGCTAGTTGGGAAGTAGCAAACATTTTAGAGCAATGCCATAACACTCCCTACTCAGGTCATTAAGGAGCTTCAAGAACTGCATCTTGAGTCTTTGAATGCGGTTTCTATTGGCCTTTCATCTTCAAGGATGCATGTAGTTATGTTGAGCAGTATGACCGCTGCCAAAGAATGGGAAATATCTCAAAAAGGAATGAGATACCGTTATCTAGAATTTTAGAGATTGAGCTTTTTGACGTTTAAGGTTTGGACTTCATGGGTCCTTTCCCAACTTTATATGGCAACAAGTATATCTTGGTAGGAGTAGACTACGTTTCAAAGTGGGTAGAAGCTTTGGCATCACAAACAAATGATGCTAGAGTGGTTATCCGATTTCTGAAGAAACTCTTTTCAAGATTTGTAGTGCCACGACCTATAATCAGTGATGGTGGGTCACATTTTTGCAACAGACAATTTGAAGTCCTGCTTAAGAAATATGGGGTGACACACAAGGTGGCAACACCTTATCATCCCTAAACTAGCAGACAAGTTGAGTTTTCAAATCGAGAGCTAAAGAAAATATTAGAAAAGATAGTCAGAACAGCAAGGAAAGATTGGTCGAACAAGCTCAATGATGCCTTATGGGCTTATCGTACGGCATTTAGGACACCTATAGGAAGGTTGCCATATAGGCTTGTGTATGGGAAAGTGTGCCATCTTCCAATAGAGCTTGAGCATCGTGCATTTTGGGATATTAAAACCCTTAATTACGATTACAAAAAGGCTGGAGAACGCAGAATTCTCCAACTTGAAGAGTTGGATGAAATGTGGGACTTGGCATTTGAAAGCACAAGGCTTTACAAGGAAAGGACAAAAAGAAGACATGATGCCTACATTATCAAGAAATATTTTAAGGAGGGACAGAATGTTCTTCTCTATAACTCGCGATTAAGACTCTTCCCTGGGAAACTCAAATCCAAGTGGATCGGCCCATACCAAGTTGTTAAAGTGCTACCTTTTGGAGCACTTGATTTAAAAAATAGCAACGGGATAGTCTTCCGAGTTAACGACCAACAATGCAAAATTTACATTGGAGGGGTGACATTAATCGAGATATGGAGGTACAATCAATTTATGTGCCATCCAACGTTTGAACATTAGAAACAAAGAAAGGTTCTTTTACCTATAGAGAATAAAGAACCGGATGTTTTGCATTTAGTATCTTTGTTTAGTTAGTGTCTTAGTTTCGAGGAAGATCCTGATTGACATATGTCTCATCATTCTCCGTCGAGCACAAGAGACCTTGAGAATTGAGAGACGAGAAGAAAATTTTTTCAGACACTTTAGAGGAACTTCGAAGAGTGCTTTTAAGAGGAGGATGAAGAGATTTGAATTTTGTCCACGGTGTGGAAAATTAGAGCACGACGGAGACTGTAGCAAGAATAGCACTAACTTACAAAATGAGCGTACCGTGCTACTACGTTGCGATCCTATTAGGCTTAAAGCCGAAAAGGTTGCACAAAGAGGTAATTCGTCATGGTACACCATTTGTGAGTTGTGTGAATTGCGAACGTCCAAGTTGCACCTTTGACCCATGCTGATGGGGCGTCTGGTTTTCAAGCTTTCCAGAAACGCAGCATAAATAAAAGCCAAAAAATTAGTTTAGCGTGTTAGTTTCTTTTGTGTGATCTTTTAGTAGTGTTTATGTATGTTTTATGAAGTTTATTTTAAGGTTGGTTCATATATGGCGCACGCCTAGGTATATGGCGGGCGCCATGTATTGTGATTCGGAGAAGCTGGCGCACGCCAGGTGCATCTAGCGCATGCCAAAGTTGGGAAAAGGAAGAAGCTGGCGCAAGCCATCAAATTTGGCATAAGCCAGGTTTGGACAGAATTGGCTATAAAACTCTCGGCCAGTTTGGTTTCTTCACAAATTTTCAAAATCCAAAAATTCCCGCCTTCCAAATCTTTAAAATTTCACTTGCCTAACTTTCCCGAGCCATTTACCTGCACTTTCAAAGGTCTGAAACAAACATTTCGATGGCGGATGCTACAGGATCTAGCAAGATTCCAAGAAGAGACAGGAGGAAGCAAACAAGAAACACTTTGCCTTCTACACCTGGATCTCCACCCCCAGATATTTGCGGCCGCTACAATGCTCCCTTCGCAATCTTCACCGATTGGGAGGGAGATAGGTATCAACAATTCTCATACCTTAATGCCCTTAGTCATTTTACGATAGACTAGGATGACATGAAGACACTATGGGTAGATAGGTAGTTGAGGTCTACATTTAGGAAACTAGGGTGGAGATATTTTGAGAACAGAGAGATCATGACTAGGCAAGAATTAGTGTTAGAGTTTTATTGCACGTTGTAGGTATTGGCTAACAGACAATCTTTTACTGCACGTATTTTTTACACTGATTTTTGCATGGATGAGGTGAGTTTAACGACCTATTCAGCCTTAAGGCTGGACCTGGGATGTTAGATTTCTCGCCCACTAGTCAGGCTCATAGGGCATGGCATGAGATTATAGGATTTGAGCGATACGAGTTGGGGAGGGTGCCTAATGTGCTGATTAGAGAACCATATCTAGGCATCCTCCATCGCTTTATGACTGACTATTTGTGGTCAATGGGAAGAGTCTAAAGTCTTCCAATCTCATCTCTATGCCATAGATTGCCTTCGCCATGATATTCCCTTTAGCACCTTCGCCATGATCATCAACTACTTTGCGAGATTGATTAGTGATAGGGAGCCTAGGTATCTGTACTTAGGACACATTATTTCCCACATTGCACGTCACCATTTTTCTGAGTAGTTTTCAGCTTTCTGTGGGATGATTTTGGAGCCAGTATCTCTCGGCATTGAGAAACTCCACATGAGCAAACTGATCAAAAAGATGATGATCGATGGAGTTGAGGTCATCGAGTACAAGCCTTGGGAAGAGAGAGTGGTGATTCACCTCTTTCAGTAGTTCCTCGAATGCGGATTTCCTTTTGTGCTTATCCGAAGTGTGCTGTTGATTTGTGCGTGAAGATTTTCTTTCTTTTTGTCTCCTGCCACCCTTCGGCGCGCGCCACTAGTGCCTTTGGCGTGCTCCAAATGTGTCAAGCAAGGTGCGGACCAGAGTTTGGTCTGCAACGGCGCGCGCAAATACTTCTGGCGTGCGCCAGTGTTCTTCAGCAAGAACAATGGCGCGCGCAAATACTCTCTGGCGTGCGCCAATTTTCAACAGCAGTAGCACTGAGCAAGTCCGGTAATGTCGATCCTCAGGGAAACGAGTTTCTAGGCTTCGTACTTGGTTTCTGAACTTGTTTAGGGGGTAAATTATGAAGATTGGTTGACTTATAACACTAACAACTTCTAAATTAAAGACCAAAGTGTTGAAACAAGTGAAAAGTCTTCAAAAGTTCAAAACAAACAACTTACAATCTGATTTAGCAAATTTAACTAAAAGTGAGTTCAGAACCAGTCAAACACATGAAATCAATCAACTCAGGGGGTTTATTAAGTTCGTATATGATCCGAGTGTTCCAAGAGCAACAAACCTACACCTTCGCGCTAGATTTGTCTAAGTTGAACATTAGCTAAACTTAAACCAATTAGATGTTCTTTCGACCCCACTAATTGATTCAAACTAAGCTAAGAACAAATTCTGAGTATCACTCAGTGGATAACTGAGTACTTAAGTAGATTTCTCATTAATTAAGCACCTAGTCATCTAGATAACTTTTAAGCTAATTCCCTCTCCTTTCGGTCTCAAGTTTTAGCTAAGTTCATAGTTATAGTTATCTACTTAGATTTTATCACAGCCAACTAGTCTAAATCGTTGTCAATGACAAAAAACTAGTGTGATCAAAATCTTAGCAAATCCATAATTAAGCCTTAAGTCCATTAACCAGAAACTATTTACATGCATTTTTCACCCCTTGAATTAACTGATTACATGTTAGTTTTTAGTTCCTAAACTCACAAAATCAACTACTCACACATACTTGATGGAAACTCAAATATAAACAAGAACAACATACTTAACATTAAAAACAAAATGAAGAGTAAAAGAGAAGAAAGCTTATCAAAGTTCAAGGAAGCTTTCTTCTTCCTTTTCTCACGTCCATGGCAGAGAGAGAGAGAGAATGTGTGTTTCTGTGTATTGTTTTCGTGTCTTTCCCTCTCTGCTATCTCTCCCTTACCAAAATTACCAAAAATTACAAAAGTCAAAAGTCAAAAGCTAAGATAATTAGTTTTTAATTCTAATATCCTAACTACTCCTCCAATGACTTCCTCAAGTGTCTGCCACCCTCACAAGAAGTTAATCCCCGAGTGTCTTGGCTTCCCCACATGTTTCCCTTCAGTTTGAGCAAGTGGGATGACCAAATTCAGTCACTGTCTGTCACTGGCGCGCGCCACTCGTGCCTCTGGCGCGCGCCAGTTCTTCAAACATTCGGTCGTTTGCATCTGTGTTGTTTGAGTCTGTCGTTCGAGCCTCGAGCATCAATGGCGTGCGCCAACATCCTATGGCGCGCGCCATGTCCATCAGACTTGCACCTCTTGCTTTTACGACCTTGATTTCGCCCATGCCTTAGCTCCGTCGACCACGCTTCCTCCTCAAGTCCAAGAATAAGCTCCTAAAATCACAAAAACATAATAAGAAAGCATAAACTCACTCAAAATCACAAAGAACAAAAAAACTAAAGCAAGACGACAAGAAAACGACTAAAACATCCTAAAAAGTCTAAAAAGATCCTAAGAAATAAACACAACGAATGAGTGTTTTAGGCACTCATCAAGTGGCAATGCAGAAATGCCTGGGGGCACCAGAAAGGGTGCCAGCCCAAAGGGAGGAGTAGCAGAAACAGACAGGCTCGGGCCATTAGTACTAGGCCCAGCATGACGATGCAGGGCCGAGTCATTAGGTGCCTGACGCTAATTCTGATATACAATTTTTACATGACCAGTTGGCTGCGATGCAGGTGCAGCTACGGAGTCACGGAGAGCAGCTTTATAGACACGGCATACAACTGCAGGACTACGCAGTTAGCAACGAAGTTGGATGGGACCACCAGTACAACTACAATGCTCGCTTCGAGGCTGAGCTAAGAGCTCTGAGAGAGGAGTGGAGGGTGTTCTACGCCAATCAGAGAGCACATATGGCCCGCTAGTAAGAGCATTACAAGCAGCAGCAAGCGCACACTGAGTGGATGCGCACTTGGGTGGAGAACTTCGGCAGCGGCTTCATATTCCCACCACCACCTCCTCCAGCTTTAGATGATTGATAGGGAGCTCCTATTTCCCTACTTTTGTATTTTTCTTTATTTATTTTCTTTATTTATTTTCTTGTATTTTGACTCTATTTTTGTGTTGTATGTTTGTAACTCATTTAATGATTGTGTTATGCTACTAGACAGTGATC
The DNA here is from genome assembly GCA_012979155.1 of Hypericum perforatum. NCBI lineage: Eukaryota > Viridiplantae > Streptophyta > Magnoliopsida > Malpighiales > Hypericaceae > Hypericum > Hypericum perforatum. The sequence goes on along the minus strand of SOPF01027659.1, from coordinate 157,283 downwards.
ATATTAGTCTTAAAGCCGAAAAGATCGCAAGAAGGTAATCTACATAACAAGTCATTAGTGAGTTATTCTGTTGCATATTTCTTCGTGTATATTTGTTTTCTTTATTTTAGGTGCTTATTAGTATCGTCTACACTTGAGGACAATGTGTCTTTCAAGTGTGGGGAGGGTTCCTTCTCGGAATCTTCCTTTTATTTGTTTAGTATGTCTACATGTTAGGATGTTTTGTTTAGGTTTAGACTTCGCATGAATTTTTCAAATATTTGACCCCTCTCAAAAATTTTCAACTTGTGTTAGAATTTTATTATTTTCTTAGTTAGGAATTTAATTCGAGCACAAAGCCTAGGAATTGGTAGAAATCTCACACTCTGTTATTTAGATAAGTGGTTTCATTATGACGAGTGTACCTTAAGAGTATGAGAGCCGAAGGAAGAGACATCCGTCTCTATATTTTTCACGAGGTGCATACTTAGTTAGTTGATCGAGGTATCCTACTAGTACTTATCATAGTCTAGGTTGTGTAGGAGTTAGTGAGAAGATGGGGGCATTCTTTGACATTAAGCCTAGAGCCTTAGAGACAAAATCCCTATTATATCTGTTGTTTAAACCATTTGAACATAGCCTTTTCTTGATCTTAGATTAGGAAGCCGACTACAAACCTTATATCATCCATCTTCCTTACCTTTGATCATCCGATTCGAGGACGTTTAGGTTGGCTTGTATTATGGATTTAGTTGGTAGCTTGGGATTCATTTAGTTTATATTCGTTGGGATATGGTAGTATGGCCATGTTAGAAGCCGAGTTTTTACCTAGAACATGCTAAGTATGTATAGTTGTTTTAGTTTGTGAATGTTACATATAAAAAAAGAGAAAAAGAAAAGAAAAAGAAGCAAAAAAAATTTGAAGTTCAATAAGGCATGTTTCTAGGAGAAACTTGTGCTTCTTGGTCTTAGATCATTTGGTTACTTGGGGAGTGTGTTTATTTATTATACATGTGAGGATGTTTAGATTAGATGAGTGATTAGTTACTTTTGTGACATGTCCTCGGATTGAGCAGTTTAGCCACTATCCATATATTATACCTCACCTTAACCTTAAGCCCCATTACAACCCGATAAAAAGACCCCCGATCATTAGCAACCATTGTGACTTTTAGATAACGCTGAGTAGGACGTAGGATGCTTTGAGTATATTGACATGTATGTGAGTGATAGGAAGTTGACCATACAGATTATATGAGTGAAACACTTGTTTACCCTTGTGAGGTCAACCTTCTTCTAGTGTCTTTTATATAGAGTTAACACTTGTTTAAACAATTGAGTGCTGAGATGCCTACTAGTTTGTTGTGCTTTGTGTTATGGATTGAAGAACTAACTAAGTTTATAATTTGATTCTGATACGAGCTGATGTTTTTGAGGGAAGTTAAGTTTAGATTGATTCATGCTATGTCTTTACCTTGTTTTGTGTTTGTTTGTTTTTATTTGATTTTAGTTTTGGTTGTCCGCACTTTGAGTTTTGCTTGGGGACAAGCAATGATTCAAGTGTGGGGGTGTGATGAGTGTCAAAAACACTCATCATTCATACCCCTTTAGTATTTCATTCTTAGTGTTTTTAGGTTGATTTAGGTGTGTTTTAGTTATCTTAATGTTAGTTTTCCTTCTTTGTGTCTTTATGTTGATTTTATCATTTTTCATTAAGTTTGCTTGTTTTTAGGAGCCTATTCGAGGAGAGGTGATGGATGATCGAATGCACGTGTGAAGCCGGATAAGAGGGAAGTCACGAAGCCAAGGAAAGCAGTCTTTTGTCGTACGCCAAGCTCTTAGGCGCATGCCATGTAGTCGTAGCGAGAACGATAGATCACTCAGATGACTATTTTGACTTAGTAAAGCAAAATCGTGAAGGCTGGCGAACGCCAGGTGCACTTGGCGCGTGCCTGACCAGACAGATAGAAGTGAAATAAAAGCTGAGTGTTGGACAAACAAATGCATAAAGTGACTAAGGCAGCTTAGGCTTTGTGAAGGTAAGGGGACAATGTTGGCAAGCACTTTAGAGATATTTTTAGGTTAAATAAGTTATTAGATAAGTTAGATTAGATATTTAATTTACTATTCCTTTAGTTAGTATGTATATTAGGTAGTTTTTATCTTGTAAATGAAGGGTGGCACATTGGTGACAAACAAACGACTTTGTGTCCACAAAAACCACATGTAAATATTTTTTTTACTTAGAAGAACTTGGATTTGAAGAGTGGAGCTTGGAACCTTGATAAGTTTCATTTTCTTTTTTCTCTTTTGTCTATGTTCATGTTTATTATGTTGAATATAAGTATGTTTGAGTAGTTGTATGAGTTTGGTGCCTTGTTACCTTTGATATAGCCCTTGATAAGAGTTGTGTATGTTGTTGTATGTGTTCTTATCAATATGCTTAATCATATTGCTTAGACTTGCTTGATCATCAAGCCTTAGTAGCTAGTCAAAACTTGAGACTGGAAGGAGATATAATTGATGGATAGGTTGATTCGATGATTAATACTCTTGCTAGGAGAGAAATCTCCTTGGTAACCTACTGATTGTCCTTGGAGTGAAGCTTATAGTTGATGCATCATTAGGTTCCATACTTCATCAATAAGGTAGAGTGGTTATTTATGGATAGCACAATGAAGGAACTTCCAACCATAAACAATCTCATTCAAATGGCAATCTTGAAATTTGTAACTGGTTGTGCCCCCTCTATGGGATTTACAATGAGTAAATTGAACATCTTTTCATATGGTCTCCCAACTATATAGATTGGGAAAAATAGTATATCTTTTCATCTTGGGAGCTCATCTTCCTTCTCACCTTCCCCTATCCTCCACCCTTAACTCCCACCATTACTACCCTCACCAAACCTCCCCCACCCACTTAACTCCTCTCTTCGGTTTTTGTTAAGTATATAACATTTCCTCATGGATTCAATTTCAGCTTATTGTGACTTTTTGGCTGAGAAGCTTCACAAAGCCTCCTTCCTCAAACATGGACCCGATCTAGAGCTCGAACCAGACCCATCTGCTAAAGGATGGAACTCAGAGCTAGTTTTAGTTAGTAAGCTACTCTCCTCCCGCTTCTCCATGAAACACTCTATTAAGACCAGCAAAACTAGGCCCTGGGGCATAGTACAAGATGATTGCAAGTTGGTAATCTTGCCCCGAACACTTTCTCGTTCTCCTTTAATTTTGTCAAACATAAGAACAAGGTTCTCAGCAATGCTCCCTAGTCTATGTCAGATCAACACCTGATCTTGAATGATTGGGACCCTAATATCCCTTGAAACTCCATCGACTTTTCTCTGACGTGTTTCAACATACAAGTCCATGGTCTTCCCTTCAACTATATCAATCGCAAGATAGTGGACAAGATCGGAAGTAATTTTAAAGGGCTTATCTCCTTCAACAAAAATGAGCTAGCCTCCCCTAGAAGTAAGGCATTCCTCAGACTTAAGGTCTTCGTGGCAGTTGACTCACCTCTTCCAAATGGCTTCTGCATTCCCCTTGCTAATCTTGATCCTTGGCAAGTCTCTTACAAATATAAAAGGCTTCAAGAATTCTGCTTTTTCTATGGTAAGCTAGGTCATTTAAATTGCTTTTGCTTTATCGATGCAAGGCTTCTAGACTACTACAAAAAATAGTCCTCCGACAAGCTTCCCTTTGGGTCATGGCTCTGGATTGATCATACCCTCTCAAGAAAATCAACCTTTTCTCTGATGAAGATCTTCTCCAATCTTCCGAAAACTCCTATTATTGATGCAACTGCTACTAAGCTTTTGAGGCTCGCTACCAATTTAGTTCCTAAATTGGAGATCTCCTCATCTGGAATTGGAACCCCATCAGTAGGAATTTTCCATTATACCCCAAACCTATGTCTATTATCTCTCTTACCTTTGAGAAGGACAATTTAGTAATTTTGCTCTTAGGAGTCTCTCTCCAACTCTAGGCTAATTCAGTTCCTTCTATGAGTGGTACTTCTATAATGATTACTGGGCTGTGCCCGCTCACAAACTCTTCTGAAATAAATCTATCTCTTCAAGGATAACAGACCACCTTTTTGTCCCTGGTTCCAAAACCAACTAGCTCACTTTCAACTAGATCTTTGGCCTAGAGGAATTGTTATATTCTTAAATGGACTAATTTGATGGGCTCCATCTAGTCCTATATGGCTGATCCACTCAATATTACCCCACCGCATGACAACAAATATAGACCGTCTATCTCTCTCATCTACCCTCACACCAAACATGTCTCAAAAAGAAAAGCAACCCCCAAAACAATCTTCCATACACTAAGTCCACCAAAAAATACAAACCACTTTCTTCTAACCCACCACCACTATTCCTAGGGAGATCAACAAAACCTACATTGTCCTCATTCCTAAGACCAATAACCCTTACAACATTAGCAAGTTTAGACCCATTGGGCTTTGCAACTTTGCTTAAAAGTCTATTCTAAAGTTCTCTCTAATAGGCTTAACCCTATATGGACACTTTAATTACCTTGAACCAATGAGCTTTTGTGAAAAATAGGAGCCTCAAGGATAACATTATCATAGTCCACGAAGCTTTCCATAGTTTAAAGACCAATAATAGGAAGAGGAACCTTTCGATGGTGATTAAACTTGATCTGAAAAAAGTTTTTGATTTTGTCAACTAGTCTTTTCTTCATATGGTTATGTCCAAGCTTGGTTTTCCTATGCGTTGAATTGATATTATTGTGAGTTATGTTCAGTCTGTCTACTTCAATGTTCTCTTCAAACGGACAACCTTTAGATTGGTTCAGCCCCTCTAGATGTCTCAGATAAGGTGATCCTCTCTCTTTTTCTCTTCCTTTTTATCTCTGATGCTCTTGCATACTTCCTAGATTTAACCAACAAAATGCTTCCACTCAAGGATTCAGATTCAAATTTGTACTGCCCCATAATCTCCCACATTTTCTTCACTGATGATACCCTATTTTTTGGCAAAGAATCAGTGGAAGAGGCTTTGACTCTTAAAGAAACTCTTAACCTCTTCACTTCCATCTTAGGTCAAGACATAAACTTCCACAAATCTAGTGTTTATTTCATTAAACATGAATCAGCCCTGAACAAGCAAACCATCTTGAATTTTTTCGATATGACTTCTATTCTTTCGCATGATAAATACTTGGGCTTACCCTCCTTTTAGGGCAGGTCAAAATCCGAAGCTCTCTATTTTATTTGGGATAGGATTAAGAGTAAGACTTCTAGTTGAAAACAAAAGCTTTTAAGTATGTCCTCTTTTCTATCCCCTGCTACACTATGCAATGCCTTCTCTTTCCTAAATCCTTTTGTGATAAACTTAATAGCTTGGCTGCTAGATTTTGGTGGTCTAGCAACACTAATTCTAAGCATGTACATTGGGTTAGTTAGAGCAAGCTCACTAATTCTAAAAGCACTGGAGGCCTCAGATTTAAAGATTTCAACACGTTCAATATTGCTCTTCTTGCCAAACAAGCTTGGAGACTAATTTCTAACCTGACTTCCCTTTATTCTAGGATCCTTAAAGGGCTCTATTTTCATGACTTTGAACTTTTTACTACCACTAAGGGTAGTAAACCCCCTTGGATAAAGGGCTCTATTTTCATGACTTTGAACTTTTTACTACCACTAAGGGTAGTAAACCCCCTTGGATGTGGTCTAGGATTCTCACTGGGAGAAATTCAATTTGTGATGGTCGCATTTGCTGGATTGGTAACGGACGTTCCTCTAAGACATGGGATGATCCCTGGGTCCCTTCTCTCTCGAATGGTAAAGTCACTTCTTTTCGTCCTATTAACTCCTATCTTGCTAATGTTTATGACCTAATGCTCCCAAATTCCTCTGTTTGGAAGTGGGTCATGATCAATAGCTTATTCACTGATGCTAAAAAGCATGCTATCTCCTTGATCCACCCTGGCCAAAGTGAAGACCCTAATAAGATCTTCTGGAAATTTAACAACTATGGCTCCTACATAGTAAAGAAAGGCTACATTCTCATTAAAAATTGGATTTCTTTACCGATTAACGCTGATTTTGCAGGCACTAGCAACTCTCCTTTTGACCCAGGCATCTGCTCATGGAAGAAATCAAGTCGCTTTATAAAGCGCTCCTGAGGAAGGAGCTTCGAAACTCAATTGCGACGCCTCCTAGATCAAGTCTGACTCTACTGCAGGAATTATTGTGGTTGCTTAGAATTTAAAAGGCCATGACAAAGATGGTCTCTCAGCCACCATGTATGCTTATTTCCCTATAGAAGCCGAATTCCTGGCTATTCAACAAGCTTAGGATCTTATTTTTGGTTCACTTGCACTCACTAAGGCCTCTATCGAAATTGATTTCTAGCTTGTTTGGAGCATCATTAATGTTCCGGATCCCTTCATAGATTGGAATTTAGGGTTCTTGGTCTCCCAGCTTTGTCAACTTTTTGGAGTCCTCCCTCTTTGTAATTTAATCCACACGTCTCGTTCAAATAACCGTGTAGCAGACTATTTGAGTAAGTGATGGAGATTAGGTTCTCTTCCGGTTGATTGGGTGACTTTTCCCCCTTCTGACCTTGCAAAATTTGTATTCGCAGATCTTCCTGATTAATATAGCTTCTCCTTTTTGCCTTAAAAAAAATTGAACATCTTTTCTTCATTGCCCAATATCGTAGATGGTTTGGAATTATATTGCCAAGAAAGTTTCTGTTCAATGGTGTGTTGGAGGCGATATTATTGGATCATGGTCGCGAACCTCCATAATCGTGCAATATTTCAAAATGAATCGTGCAACCAAAATTTTCTTTTTGCATACTATCATCCATCATATCCATGAATGACTTTCCTGGTCCTCACTCTCGGTGAGTTATGCTAAGCACGATATACTCTTGCTACTAGATCCATGGGGTCAATGCTTGTAAATCCCGATTCCCGTGAGTAAATAGGCATACTGTAATTTTCTGTTAGGAAATATATGAAATTTAATTATAATAAAATAGAAATGATTCGAGTAAAAATCTGTGTAAGTACTATACTTTGTTAAGCCTTCCCTACAATCATAAAGCCGAAGCATCAAATGTAGATCAAGTCAACTACACTTTTATGTTTGGTTTTATTTGGGGAAGTGTCCCATCAAACCCAAGCTATATAAAATTACCAAAAATACTTATAGTTGTTGGGTATTAATTGAATTTAATTAATACAAGTCCAAAATCCAAAAACTCAATAAGTCCAAAAGTCAAAAGAAAAATTGTGTGTGCCACATCATAAATAGCATGGATTTTTTTCTAATTTATTAAGAGCTATTTTCCTTATCTATTCACTTGGTTGACTAGTTCAAGTAGACTCACAAGGAGCTAAAAGAGCCGTAAAGTCAGATGTGTGGATGGTAAGAAGCACTACACGAGTCAGGGTACAGACATTGAACACTTTGAGGCGTGCTTGGCACTTCGTATTCTCACAAGGTGCTAAAAGAGCCGTAAAGTGTTGACAAATTTCAGAGCAGTCTAGAATCTAGACATCCATAAAAGGAGCCTTCCAAAGGACGCAAAGTGCCTTGCAGACAGCCAACACGAAGTGGCAACTATACAAGAATGTGCTTTCACATTTAGGAATCAAGTATAGAATGGTGTCCTGTGAGATTCCTGACAATCCTTCTGATTGTCTGCTTCTTCCAGCCTATAAATAGGCCTACCCCTTCCCATAACATCTAACCTAGTAACACTTGTATATCATTAAGAAGTGTTGTCTTCTCTCTTGGGTCATTGTTGATAGGTTGATAAAATCATCACACTTTTTTACCTATAAAGATTACATATGACGAAGCAAAGTTTGCCTAACTGTATATTGATCAGATTGTTTGATTACATAGAGTTCCCATCTCGATAAGCTCCAATCTAGGGACACACTTTACATCTTAATTTTGGAAGAAATTTTCCATAGGTACTCACTTAGATTTGAGCATAGCTTTTTCTATCCTCAAACAGACAGACAATCAGAATGTACGATCCAAATATTGGAGGATATGATACAAGCATGTGAGATAGATTTTGGTGGAAGCTGGGAGCTTTATTTACCTTTGATGAAATTTTCATTCAAATTGCACCTTATGAAGCATTATACAGTAGGAAGTGCAGATCTCCGATATGTTAGGATGATGTTGGTGAGAAGCAACATTTAGATCTTAAATTCTTACAGGAAATAGTTAATAAGATTAAAGTGATTCAAGCATGCCTACGGATAGCTCAAAATAGATAGAAGTCATATTCAAATAAGAGAAGAAAAGATATTAAGTTTCAATTAGATCTAGTATTTTTCTCAAGGTATCGCCAATGAAAGGGATCATGAGATTTGGTAAGAAAGGAAAAATGAGTCCAAGATATGTGGGACCATTTGAGATTTTGGATTGGGTTGGTCAAATGGCTTATCGGTTAGGACTACCGCCTACATTTTCAAATTTACATCCAGTGTTTCATATCTCAATGCTTAGAAAGTATCTACACGATCTCTCACATGTACTAGACCAGCCAAATATGCTTTTCCAAAAGGATCTCATTTACGAGGAGCGACCTCTATGAATATTATACAAACAAGTGAGAAGTCTCAAGACTAAAGATCTTCCATTTATGAAAGTGGAACGGCAAATCATTCTTAGGGATGGCAATGGGTAGGGTAGGGTAGGATATTGATAGTATCCAACCCATACCCTAGTTTTTTTAGTTGGATCCATACCCTACTCACGACCCTATGGATATCTTTTAGAAAGACCCAGACCCAGACCCTAGGGTCTAATCAAAGATCCATGCCCTATCCATAGACCCGCTACTTTATACCATATTTTTTTAAAATTTTAATACGATCCATATAAAAAGTAAGAAAAAATAAAGTTTATATTATAAAAAATATCAAACTAAATTTAAATAAAATAGTAGCATTTCAACAACTAAATAAATACGGTTCACAAGTTTTCAATAAATTTATAAGTATTAAATATAAAGTTTGAAAATAAAATAATTTCTTGCTGATTTTCCATGTGACTTTTGAATAATTCTTTGTGATTATCTTCTTGCTCCTTTCTTGATCATATAATTTAATTATTCTCAATTTATTTTACATCTGAATATAAATTTAATTACTTAATTAGTTATTTAAATTTGATATTTTAATATAAAAAAATTAATATTATATATACTTGAAACTTCACTGTTGACATCATCAATAACTGAAGCATATTCTACACTATTTGCGCATTATACTGAATCTGTAGAGTAAAATATGATATTAAACTTAATCACATTATTTTAAATCCCATACTTGATAAAATATATCATTATCGAATTATCTTTTTTCATGGTCTCACGCAACCAATTTTGCAAACACGTTAAAGCTTCCAAAGTCTCCGGATGCAAACGATTACGATGAGCATTTACCACCCTACCTCTTATGCTAAAAGCAGACTCCGAGGCAACACCGGACACAGGAATACATAGCACATCTCGAGCAATGATTTGCAATGTGGGATACTTGAGTCCATTATTTTGCCTCCAACTTAATATGTCAAAGTTCTCCGCTCTAGGTAAAACAAACTATTCTAAGTAATGACCTAATTCAGATTTGCTCACTGAACTCTTGAGTTTCTTCTTGCTCTTCACGAAATAGTCATATTCAGGTTTATCTAATTAGGTGTTAGAATTTTTTTAGTTAACTTATATATATATTATAATTATTTTCATAATAAACTAACTAGGGTCTAAGTAGGATCTAACTAATGGATATATGGGTAGGGTCTAACAAATGGGTCTATAGGAATGGTCTGGGTCTGGTTTTATGTCGATCCAATCCAGACCCAGACCCTATTAAAATCTACATACATAAATCCATACCCTATCCATGACCCGTGGATCCTAAGACCCACTGGATAAGATAAGGGTCTGATCTACAGGGTCTGGATCTTTTTGCCATCCCTAATCATTCTTCCACAGAAGCTACATGGGAGTTGGAGAACTACATACAAGAGAAGTATCCATATCTGTTTGAGTAACACAGTACATACTTCATGCCTTTAGCAAATTCGGGAATGAATTTTCATAGGGGGAGAATTGTGATAACGTCGAAAATGATCAGTCGATTTTACATTGTGCTATCTACTTGAGAATTGAGTCTTTGGAAGTTGGTTTAAGTTTTGAAAAGTTCACTTAAAGAATTTTCAAGTTTCGTAAAACTAGTTGGTCGATTTTGGATGGCAGTGATGTATGCATAGTAAATTGAGCATAACATTCTCAATTTTGGTCTAAATGATGCAAGTGACTATAATTCCGAAATTAGACATATAGAGCTACAAATTATTCTTCTACAAGTTTGGTCATAAATTAAAGAAAGTAGGTGAAAAATGTGTTGCAAATTGGACTTAAGTGATGGGACATCAACTTACAAGGAGCCAATCACATTTTTACCCAAGTGAAATAGTGAAGCTCAGTGAGTTGAATATTGTGAAATTGAGGTTAACTGCAAGAGTCTGAGTTTTCAAAAACATGTCGAAGAGTTGATTTAAAGTGATATTTGGGTTGCCTTTGATGTGTTTGATTTTTTTTTGATTGAGAAATTGCAAATGAACTTACCGTCAGCTCCGTTGATAGTTGGTTAGCAAAACAGATTATTGTGTGGTCTTGTAATCAAGAATGATTTGTATACTCAATATATGTATGTGCGTACTTCGTAAAGAACCAAGTGCTTAAAGAAATTGAGTTAATTGGTTATGTTTCAATAATTTTGAGATGATTACTACAAGTGTGTCTAAGTTGATCATTTTGTAGCGTTGGAGGTGAATTAGTTTTGGAAGCCAAGAGTTAACCTTATTATATGGTTGGGATAATTGTACAGATCTGTCCAAGGTATTTTGGTGAAAGAACTTTAAGTAAAAAGAGTATCGGATTTGGGAGCCAATGCGATTGAAGAGCATTTGTCTGTGTAAGCAAATAGTACATGATAAATTTGGTTGTGTTTGTTATATGTATGTTTTAGAGCTTGATTATGTGCGTCACATGCATATGGTTTGGTCTATGATACATTTCAACATATTTTTGATTAGTTTGTGAGGCATGTGACATTTGTGAATAGCTGGCTAGATTGCTTGCTTGAAGCTGATTTGTTTTATCTGAAGGGTATAATTCTGATCCATTTGTCACACATCTGATAAGATATGTATTTTGTGAAAGAAATGAAAAAGCTTTCCCGTACTAACCAGGGATGTTAGTATATGAGCTCATAATTGTGGGGATACTACTAGTTTACATTTGTAGACTATCACTAGTTTATATTTGTACGCTAGCTTCTGTTTGTTTGTGGACAGAGATTTTATTGGCCATTTGGATATCCCTGAGCAATCAGAGGAAAGGGCCTTTCAAAACCTTTTCATGGCTCTAAATGTGTATCTATATTTGTGTTTTAGTACTTTTTTCAGTATTTGGTCATCATACATTTTGATTTAGAGATGTCGAACATGGTTGAGTTTCTGTTGCATGCATATGTCAACCATAACTAATATGTTATATCTTATTCCCTTACTAAGTATTTTCAAACGCTTAACCCTTACTATCTATCTCAGGTTCTCTGATACCACATTTCGTTTTGAGTGTCCAGAGTCTATGGTTCCTGCCCAAATTCCTTCGTTCGAGGGCCACTCATTTGAGGTATCCAAATCATGTTGATCTTTCCTTCTATATAGATGCTACGTAGTAGTAGCGCTTTTGGGATCTTTGTTGATTTTTGTTTGTAATTTGTCTTTGGTTTGTAAATTATTTCTAGCTTGGTTTGATATGTTCTGAGATGGTTTTGAGGCTTGCGAGGCTTATATTTGGCATTGATATATTATGTAGTCTAAAACCGGTCACCAACCTTAATTCGGGTCGTGAAATTATATTACAATCATGTGCATCAATTTTGACAAAGAACAATAGTTTCACCAATTTCACTTTGATTACATGTAATTTTAATTTGACAATTTAATTTTTGTACTTTGAAATATTTGTCAGTATACGATAGACCTCGAATGATGGGATAAAGAAGGTCCACGAGGCTGAACACGCAACCTGTTGTCTGGCTAAAAATAATTTATGATGTGTTGGTAGGAAAATTGACTGGATAAAAGATTGAAAGTCCTTTGGTTCTTTCTTAACGTAGCAACCTTCCAGTTCTCATTTTGTCAATTATTTATTATTGGACAAGTTATGTTAGGATCTTTCGTGATTGTTATATATATTCGGCGTGACATGCTAATTTTAAAATCGGTTAAGGAACGGTACTGAGGAAGGGAATCCTCAGTATATACTGAGGAGGTTAATATTGTAAAATCACTTATCTAACTATTCATCCACTAACTATTCATTCACTAACTATTCATCCACTAACTATTCATCAACTACTATTCATCCACTAACTATTCGAAACAAACCAGCAATGCAGCCAAAAAAACCAACAATGCAGCAAACGAAACCATTAATACAACCAAACAAACCAGTAATATAACTAAGCAAACCAGTAATGCAACCAATAAAACCAGTAATACAACCAACGATTATTGGTTTGCTTAGTTACATTATTGGTTTGTTTGGTTGTATTAATGATTTCGTTTGCTGCATTGCTGGTTTTCCTGGCTGCATTGCTGGTTTATTTTGGATCATTGCTGGTTTGCTTGGTTGCGTTACTGGTTTGCTTAGTTGTATTACTGGTTTTGTTGGTTGTATTACTGGTTTTGTTCGTTGCATTGCTGGTTTGCTTAGTTACTTTACTGGTTTATTTTGCTGCATTGCTAGTTTGCTTGGCTGCATTGCTGGTTTGTTTCGGATCATTGCTGGTTTGCTTGGTTGCATTACTTGTTTGCTTAGTTGTATTACTGGTTTCGTTGGCTGTATTACTGGTTTCGTTAGTTACATTGCTAGTTTTGTTAGTTGCATTGCTGGTTTGCTTAGTTACTTTACTGGTTTATTTGGTTGCATTGCTGGTTTGCTTTGGTTGCATTACTAGTTTGCTTAGTTATATTACTGGTTTCATTGGTTGTATTACTGGTTTTATCGGTTGCATTAATAATTTACTTAGTTATATTACTGGTTTGTTTGGTTGTATTAATGGTTTCGTTGGCTACATTGCTGGTTTTCTTGGCTGCATTGCTGGTTTATTTCGGATCATTGCTAGTTTGCTTGGTTGCATTACTGGTTTGCTTAGTTATATTACTGGTTTCTTTAGTTGTATTACTTGTTTTATCGGTTGCATTAATGGTTTATTTGGTTGTATTGCTGGTTTGTTTCTTTTCATTACTGGTTTGCTTGGTTATGTTGCTAGTTTATTTTGTTATATTACTGGTTTATTTAGTTGTATTACTGGTTTCGTTGGTTATATTACTGGTTTTATTGGTTGCATTAGTGGTTTG
>SOPF01027659.1:74966-143845 GCA_012979155.1 Hypericum perforatum | reverse complement strand
TAGTTATATTGCTGGTTTATTTTGTTATATTACTGGTTTATTTAGTTATATTACTGGTTTATTTGGTTGCATTGCTGGTTTGCTTGGTTGCATTGCTGGTTTGCTTGGTTGCATTAGTAGTTTGATTAGTTGTATTACTGGTTTCGTTAATTGTATTACTGGTTTTATTGGTTGCATTACTGGTTTGTTTGGTTGTATTAATGGTTTCGTTGGCTGCATTGCTGGTTATCTTGGCTGTATTAGTGGTTTGTTTCGGATCCAAACGAAATAAACAGTAATTTTATTTGAAAGTGTACAGTGATTTTATTAGTGGATGAACAGTAATTTTATTAGTGGATGAACAGTAATTTTGTCAAAAAGTCTAAAATACCCTTATTAATGTAGGCCATTGGATCAGAATATTTAGAAAACTATTCTGATCCAATGACCTATATTTCCCTCAGTATATACTGAGGGAAATCTCTCTCAGCACCGGATCCAAACGCTTTTAAAATAAATCAAATCTCTTAGCTTGAGAATAATTTCACTTGGCCTGTTCACAAACGACAAAACTATCCGCGTCAGCTTGATCCTACCATACCTTCTCACCTCACCTCACGTAGGACTTTTACTTTTTCAAAGTTGCTCCTTGCGAATTACACATATAAGATACAAGTAAAAACTCACGCGGACAAAAAAAAGAAAACTCTTTTTTTTTTTTGAAAACTCGGGTTCTACTAATCATTAATTCTTCTCCTTGGCACTTGACTCTACATCCGCTTAACCGATCGTAAAATTAATAATGAACGTTAGAATTTACTTCTACGACTTAAACTTTTAAATTAATAGATTACTGATTTATAATATGTTTGTAAAAAAGTATACTGCTCTTACCATTACTAATATCTAAAATTCACGTTATGTAAAATTCAAACTAACTAAACCGATAAGCTCGCTGATTTGTCCACTTTGACAAAAAAAAAATATTATATAAACAAGACACCAAATAAAGTCTAAGAGGAGTCTTCTCCAAAACATCCATACCCTCCAAAAGCTTTAAACCATTTACCAACCAAAACACCAATCATGACCACCTTATTGGCCCCAAAATCTCTCCCAATTTTAGATTTTTCCAATCAAGATCAATTAGACCGAGGCTCTCCAGAGTGGGAAACCTTGAAAACCCAAGTCAGAAAAGCCTTGGAGGAATATGGCTGCTTCCAAGCTGAGTTCATGAAAGCACCAGAGAATGGAGAGAAAGAAGCTGCAATTAATTTCAGTGCACTTGGTGAGCTATTTGATCTTCCTATGGAAGTCAAAACTCCCAAGGAATCGGATCACCCTTTGCATGATTACTTCTGGCAACTCCCTCACGGCCCTTTGTACGAGAGCTTCACCGTTTTTGAGCCAACCTCGTTGGAGAAGATCCATGACTTTGCTGAGCTCATGTGGCCTCTGGGGAACCCAGCTTTCAGGTTCGGAAACTTAATTTGTATTTCAATGCTTTGTTAGTAAAATAATGGATTTTACCTCCTTTCCAAAATGTTGAAAATTCAAACACCATTCTTTGCAAAACGAAAAAATCTTGCATAAAAATATAACACAGCCTAAAATCAGTTAAAACTTGATGTGTTTTTCACTTATGGATGATATTTGAAATCTTCGGTCATATGGGATTCGATTGTTTTCCTAGATTAATTAGATGATGAGACTATCTAACTCCCAAGAAGTGATAGTTATGGTCGTTAATTCTTGTTATTCAACTTCACCTAATTAATTATTTTTATTCACAGCATGATTATGATTGTAACTTTTGTTCCATTAATTCGGTTTTCTGTCTGAATAATATCTCAAATTTCTAATAAATCCAGAAGTTGGACATATCGGCTTTTGGCACGCGGTTCAAGAAGTAGGACTTCTATTTTACCCGATCATCAGCGTATGGAAATAGAAAATTTTTGGGTGGAGCGAAAAACATATTAAAATAGTATATGTAATGGAAATTTTCTGTCGAGTCAAACAAAATTTTGCAATAATTTATTTGACCAATTTGGAATTCAGTGAGGGATTCAGCAACCCACAGAGAGTGACTGCATCATTTCTTTTTGTGAGTTCCTTGTAATCTACAATTATATAGGTGTAGATTTTTTACGAACTAAATATGTCTTTGTCTTTAGTCTTTGTCTCTTGTTCATAGTCTCACACTATTCCTATCCCCATCCTCCATCCAACCTATATCTAGAATATTTAATTAATTTCTCACTCATACACCTCAACTCATTCTCCTACTATCAATTTTTATCCACGCTAGTATCCCTTATTCAATCCATCACCAACTAATAAATAATTAAAATATCTATCTTTCATATCATCAATCCAATTAATTTTAATATGCTAAATTTTCTATTGAGAAGAAAACAATTAAACATTTTCCACAAAATAATTATTATTCTAAAATTCTAATTTAGCCTAATTAACAATTAAATTAGATTAAAAAAATTAAAAACCCATTAACTTTGAGTAATTACTAGGAGAGAGAGATATTGATGGTTAATTATGATTAATTACGAGAGAAAAATTTATGGTTAATTTTGGTTAATTAAAAAGAAAGAGAAAGAGAGAGATTTAGATTAAAAAAATAAAAACCAATAAACAATGTTGCCCGGGCCCGACATCCCCCTTTTTCTTCGGTTGGGTGACCATCCACGGGATGGCTCTTCTTTTCCTTTTTTATTTTTTTTTCAAAATTCCTATGGGCTCCATTTATCCCTCTCTATCGAGGATGCTGATGCAAGTGGTCTAAGACTATCCGGAGCAGCAACTCCGAGCCAACCCAGCCCTGAGCCAGCCCTGCAATATTTAATTAATTTCTCAGCCAAACTACCCCAGCCTCAATTTTTTACCGACAACAGCAGCCCTCACCCAACCCAGCCCCATGCAATAAACAATTAATATATTTATCTTCTACATCATCAACCTAATTAACTTTAATTTATTAATTCAATTTTTATATTCGAACTTATATAAATTTTGTACTTCGCATTAAATTAGTAAATTCGAAAATAAAATACTAATAAATTTCTGTTTACGAATTTTGTAATATATGCATTTTCTATAATTTAAGCTTAAGATCATTGTAATATAGGCAATTTATTTATCTAAAGTTAGTACATTTTTAATTTTATAAAATTCAATAGATAATTATAAGATTTTTTCCAACTCAAATCTTATCTTATAAACAATAATTTTTTTAAGAAAAGTATTAAATTTGCAATAATTCAAATTACATAGAAAACAACCTTATCATAAATTATAAATGTAGATAATGCTAATTAAATTTCAATAGATAATTATAAGATTTTTTCCAACCCCCACTCCACACACACGCGGACCTGGACCATCCCGGAGCAGGCGCAAAGCCGCTGTTGCGGCTGGTCTAAGGTTTTCAAACCTGTAAGTTTTATATCTTGGAATGTGAGAAGTAACCCATCAATCTGATATATAGTTAATAGATTTAGCGATAAACTAAAAGATTTTGGTAAAAATTTAGGCCATTGTTACCGTAAAGAACTTGCTATACTGTGGGGTCCGATAGAAACTACGAACTTACTAATCCGACGAAGAAAATTTGAGAAAAATAATTTTTGAGACATGATTTAATCACTATCCTGAAAATTTTATTTGTCCTAGGTTAATGGCTATGTGATATCTGGACCTATTTCCAACCCTTAAGATATGATCATTTTGCAGTAACACCCTACACTCTCTCACGTCCAAGATGTTAAAGTTCCACGAGACCGTTAGGAAGATGATACTGGAAAGCCTGGGCGTGGAAAAATACCTCGACGAACTCAAGAACTCGACTTGCCACAACATTGGAATTCATAAATATGCGGAAACCAACACTAGCGAGGCCATAGTGGGCCTCAATCCTCACAAAGACAGCAACGTTATGACCGTACTGTATCCAAATCAAGTTGGTGGCCTAGAAGTTCAGACCAAAGATGGTGACTGGATCCAGGCAACACCGCCATCTAATTCATTTGTTGTCCTCGTTGGAGAAACCCTCGATGTAAGTCATCTTATTTTATAGCACAAGTTATGTCATAATTTATCGCACACTTTTAATCAAAAAAATTTAAAAAATATATGTTTTTTTTTTCAAAAAATATATACTGACCACTGGTTGCACCATTATCCAGTTTAGATAGAGAAACAAGCCAAGGATACTCTTGGATTACAATGTTACCAGTCGAACGGTTGATCAAGTTGTTTTTTTTTTTAATTCTTGCGAAATTCCTTTTCGGCATCTATTGAAAGAACGACTAATTTTAAGTTGAATAAAGTTGGGGTCTATTTATGGAAGTTGATCTCTTAGCAATTTGTGCTCGATTAAATTCTTACTCAGAAAATTCAAACTTTTCACTTGTTTCGTAGTTTTGTACTAATGCAAAATTACACTATCAAAATTTTTAGGCATGGACGAACGGCCGGTTCCACGTCCCAGTTCACCGAGTGATAATGGCCGGAAATGTGACGAGATACTGTGTGGGGCTATTTCCAATGGTCAAATCTGGCTACATTGTTAAGGCACCGGAAGAGCTAATCGATGATGAACACCCAATGGCCTACAAGCCATTTGATTATACGGAGTTTCGAAAATACCGACGGGAACAGTACGGGAGTCCTGTTTTATTTGACTTGAAAACTTATTGTGGTCTTTGAAGTACACGAGAGTAAATTTCACGGTGGATATTTGAATATCAAATAGTTTTGTCGCGATATTCATTTTTTTTTTAATTACTTCTGCCGCACTTCATGTTGTACTTTCCGTGCTTTTCTTCTAGTGGACAATATTTAAATAAAAGAAACAAAACTATCATTATCTTGCGTATTTCAATATTATTCCCTAGTTTTTCTTTCCAATCACGTCCCTTGCTTTTAAAAACTCTTTCGGAGCCTGAAAGGGGTTACAAGGTTAGACACGGAACGCAACCTGACGGTAATTTTAAATTCCAGATCCAAAATTTATGATAGCACTAGTCATCGTCGCAATAATAGATAATTCGACTCTGACTCCAGTTGCTAAACAGTTTAGTAATAAAAGTAGGTTCTAATTTTCCATACATACGGAAAGAATTGGACAATCCTAGTCATTAATTATGGACGTAATTGTGGTTATGATTGATTGGATTAAAATGGCTTGAAAAAAGTTGATTATTGCGGAAGACAGTTTTGATTGGGTGTAACTATATTGTCCGTAAAACATCAGCAAAAACAGAACTATATTCCCTTTAAAGTGCTCCGCACAACGTCTGTCTTCTGCAAGAAGAAATGCAGTTCGTCGGAAGAAAAGGGAATCCAGAAATTCAAATGATTTAAAAATCTGACTTGTATTTAATTTATCAATGAATAAATTTAAATTTAAATATGAATTATTTCAAATTCAAATAATATTTTTGAAAAATCAAATAGAATTAAGTTTCAATCTTCTTCAATTCAGGTTCACCCTATCTTCTCCCTATTAATAAACTACATAAACCATCGGCATCAGCCTAATCGTACACTCCACCTTGCCCCCCACTATATATTCTCGTTGACTTTTACTTTTTTACAAAAAAGAATTTTTTTTTAATCTTGCATATAATATACAGGTAAATTATATATTTAATCTGATATCTATCTTCCCCTGATCTTTCTAATATATCACCAATTGAGGCCGATGCCTTATTAAAAAAATCTAATCTTACATAAAATATTTATTATGAATTTTAGTTTCGAAAGTGGGGCCGATGCCTTATTAAAAAAATATCTTCGGTAGAGTCTTATACTAGCCAACGAATATAAATCAAGTGGACAAAATATGTATGCTATGTTCCTGGCTTGAACAACTCGTGAATGCAATTGAAACCGTAAAAATAATTCGATTCCTACGATTTTGTAATTTATACGTAATTGAAACAAATATAACATAATAGACCTTTTGTAGCATACTCGATGTCACTGTTTCTATTGTTTACCAAGCAAAACGGTTCGATTTCCTTGCACGCAAAATACAGAAGGGACCCACAAATAATGCATATAATAGGGTCAAGTACAATTGGGTACATTATTGATGACCTAATATGATAACAAATAGAGCTAGCTGCACTTTAATTTTTCAATGATAGAACCATATAACACGAAATAATTTTCAATAATGTTACATCTGCACATTGCGGTGCAAAATACTAGATCATTTTTTACACAATTAAATACTTAAAAAAAAGAACTCGATAAAATTTATTAATATTCCCAAAATATTATCTTTGATCGGTTGTTCTAGTTTATAAAACTCGATTTAAAATTATAAAAAATACATATGTCATATGTGTGTAAGAAAAACTGTCATATTTAAAAATTCAACTTTGTTTAAATTTGAGTTAGTGAAAACACTAATTTTTTTTTTAATTAGTCATCTTTGTTGATTCAAGATATCTATTGGCAAATAATTTTTGGCATCCGGCTCCCAAAATTGGATAAAATGCTAACTATGCATGCTAATAGGATTACTCAACTGTGTGTTCTTAACCAATGACCATAATAGGTTTTATTAAACAAACGCTCAAAATATATAATTGTATAGCCAATCGAGAAAAACAACAAAACAAAACATCAGCAAACCCAACAAAAAATTCGTTGCTTTTCCCGAGAGGCAGTCCCTTTGTATTTTCGTTCATACACGGCCAATCATTTTATCCAGTTTGAAACATTTACTTGTACAAATAAGGCATCTAGTTTAAATTTTTTTTAAAAAAAAAGCAAACCATCCAAAACACCGACCATGAGCACCCTTTCATCACCAACCACTCTCCCTACCATTGATTTTTCGAATCAAGATCAGTTGAAACCGGGCTCTTTAGAGTGGGAATCACTGAAATCTCAAGTCAGGAAAGCCTTGGAGGAATATGGCTGCTTCGAGGCCGGGTTCAAGAAAGCATCAGAGGATGAAGAGAGAGCTGCCGCAATTGATTTCAGTGCTCTTGATGGGCTATTTGATCTTCCTCTAGAGACCAAAACCCCTAAGGAATCCGATGACGCTTCGTATGCTTACTTCGGACAGATTCCGCACGGCCCCTTGTTTGAAGGGTTTACCATTTTCGATCCAACCTCGTTGGAGAAGATCAGTGGCTTTGCTAAGCTCATGTGGCCACAGGGGAACACGACTTTCAGGTTCAAAACTCAAATCATTTATTTCTTCGGACTTGATTTCGAGGAATATGATATAATTTAAGCTATGATATTTTTCTTTGCAGCAACACAATCCATTCTCTCACATCGGAGATGCTAAGCTTCCATGACACACTCAGGAAGATGATTCTGGAGAGCTTGGGAGTCGAAAAGTACCTGGCCGAACTCGAGAACTCTAGTTGCTACAACATTGGAATTCAGAAATATGAAGAACCCAGAACCAACGAGGCTAAAACAGCTCTCAATCCTCACAAAGACAGTAACGTGATGACCATACTTTACCCAAGTGAAGTTGATGGGCTAGAGGTACAGACCAAAGATGGTGATTGGATCCAAGCTAGACCTCCTTCTAATTCATTTGTCGTCGTCGTTGGAGAAACCCTCGATGTAAGTCATCCATTTTAATCCAAAGTCGTGGTTTTCAAAAATATGAGTTAGTGTGTGACATACCGCGATTTGCAGGCGTGGACGAACGGGCGGTTCCACGTGCCGGTTCATCGAGTGACGATGGCCGGAAATGTGAGGAGATACAGTGTAGGGCTATTTATATTGCTGAAGAAAGGTTACATCGTTAAGGCCCCGGAAGAACTAATTGATGAAGAACATCCGTTGACCTATAAGCCATTTGATTATACCGAGTTCAGGAAGTATCGCCAGAAGCACTCGGACACGCCTATTTTGTTTGACCTGAAATCTTATTGTGGTGTTTGATGAATTGGCAAACATGATATCTCATGTACTTGTGGAGTCCAAACAATTTGAAGTGTAATCGTGTAATAACTCCAGTTTGATCTATGTGACTCTGTTCGTAATAATTTATGAAGTTCTGGTGATCTGAGCTGGACTTTATTAATAAATGGAGATTTCTGTGAAGATGTCCATATTTATAAAACTATAACTGGTTTTGGATAGAAAACGAACATATGAGCTTTTACAGACCTAATGGCCAAAATGTGCATCCAAATTGCACGAGTTTATTTTATTTTTTGAGAAAGGAAAATATCCAGGACTCGTTTTGTTCCCGTCTACAATTCATTATCAACCAGAATTTTGTCCTCTGGTGGGACAGAGATTATCGAGATGTGTTATTCGTCCACCAAAGACAAATTGGTGAATGCGTTGCGCTTTCCCTTGAGATAAACTAATCTCTGCCTCTCCAATAATCCCAAAAGACAATTACACCAGCCATATTTAAAATCAAAATCCTACACAAAATATTGGATAGGGTATATGAGACAGGCATTTACTAAATAAATCAATAAAATATTAGGTAATTTTTTTTAGGGAAAAGTCCATTTTAATATCGTGTAATTTGACCCGTACTCATCTAAGTTCCCGTGGTTTAAAAAAGTTATACCCGTCCCCGAGCTTCCAATTTTTTCACCTAAGTCACCCTGAATCGGTTCGAGTCATTTTCAATAAAATGCCCTGTTTTGCTCTGCTGAGTTGGGTTGACACGCAAAACTTTTGTTAACATAAACTTTTTCGAGGAGAACTATTACAAGGACATCGAGGAGCCGCTGGAACGAGACCTCCATCATCCAAGAAGCTGCCTCGCGGTACCGATTCATTCCTTCTTCGGTTATCAACTGCAAGTGCCTAAACTTGTCGAGTGCATTGCGGATTCGATGATGGAAAATGAGTTTTGTGTGAAGAAGGAAGAAATAAATTTTGGGATTTAGGGTTGGGTTTGGAGAAGAGGGAAATTTTGAAACTTTATTAAAAATTAGGTACCATAAATGAAATATGCCAGCCACATAAAAAAATACAACGTGAACATATTTTTAGCGTGGAAGTCCGACTCAGCAGAGAAAAATGGGGCGTTTTATCAAAAACAAATCAAGCAGGTTCAGGGTGACTTAGGTAGGAAAATTGGAAGCACGATGACCGATTATAACTTTTTTAAACTATGAGGATTTAGATGGGAACGGGTCAAACTAAAAGGTACTAAAGTGGACTTTTTTTTATTAATATTAGTGAGAGATGTGATTGTCTTTCTATTTTAAAACTATAAAACATATTTTTTAGGGTAAATTATATCTATCCCCCTAGTTTGGTATATTTAACGCTCACTCGACTGTATTCTGTAAATAGATTAAAAATTCCCTTTAGTTTGGAAAAATTATATGATTTTCTCTCTCATGTCGGAACTAGAGTATTTCTCTCCTTCCTCCTTCCCCTTCCTCCTTCCTCCTTCCTCCCATCCCTCTCACCACATCCTTTGTTTTTAGGGTAAATTATATCTGGCCCCCTCGGGTTTGGTGTACTTAACGTTTGCACCCATGCTATTCTAAAATCGATTAAAAAAACCCCTCATGTTTGACGAAATTATACGATTCATCTTTTTATGTTGGAATCGGCGTATTTCTCCGGCGATGAGGCATGGAAAATGACCACTATACCTTTCTATTAAAAAACAAAAAAAAAAACTAATAAAGACTCTCTATCCTCCTTCCTCCTCCCTCCTCCACCCACGCCCCCCTCCTCCCCTGCTCCTCCACCTTCCTCTCCTCCTCCACCACCTCCTCCTCCTCCTAAAAAATTAAACTCAAAATTTATAGAACTGTTTTTTCCAATTTACCCCATGCCACAGCCGAGACAAATCCAACACATCCAAACAAATATGACCGAAACGATCGCACCAGACCTAATCTGATTGATACTAGCCTCCTCGAAAGAAAATATCGCATTCCCGAAAATTAACTTCCCTTTTTCCGTTCCTGCCTAATCCATCGTGGCAGTTAAAATTCCGTTAAAACGGTAAAAACAAGAAAAAGCTATGCATCAATCAGATAGTAAATCAGTTATAATTAAATAATATTAAAGAATCATTAAAGAGAATAAGTAAGCGCAAGAGAGGAGTTGGTGTTTTAATTACCTAAATAACTAAATTTTAATCGATCTTTGGGTGTGAACAAAATTAAATCAATTTAGGGAGAGGCTCGGCTCTGTGTATTTATAGAGAGAGAGAGAGATGGACGAATAAGAGATAGAGAGGGACGTAGGAAACTACGAGACCCAACTTCGCCGGCCGTTACCCTTTTCCCACTGGTCACCGTCGAAGTAGAGGCGATAAATAAAATAAATGAGAAAGGGTAAACGATTGGGGCTGGGTCGGATTCGAGTTCAGACGAGGATGGGTCTATTGAAGTTCTGTATGCGTCTGGGGTGGAGACGGGGTTTTATAGGTGGAGGATTATAATTACCTTGCTTGATTGAATATCGGTGCTTGATCCTTGCTAGAAGTTTTTTTAAGCACCGCTAGTTCGTTCGTTTGATTTCAATTACCAAGTTGCTGAATTTGGCAAGGTTGGTGGTAGGGGTATGAACCGAGTTCTCCTCTGCTGATTTCTTGTATGTGTTATGTGGGAGGAGGAGGAGGGAGGAAGGAGGAGGAAGAATAGTGTTTTTTAGTTTTTTTAGACTTTTAATAGAAAGATATAATAGTCATTTTTCATGTCTCCTCGCCGGGTAAATACTCTGGTTCTGGCGTGAGGAGCTGAATCATATAAATTGTCCAAATATGAAGGATTTTTTAATCGAGTTAAATACACCAACTCCAAAGGAGCCAGATGTAATTTATCCTTGTTTTTATTTTGAAAACAAACAGAAATTCAACGAGAAAGATATCATGAACAACAAAACCTCCTCCCACCAATCATAACAAAATCGAGTTCATAACACCATTACAAAATCCCAACTCTAGTTCATAACAAAATCTCTAAAACAAAATTCAATAAACACCATTACATAACCTAAATAACCAATCCCCAAAACTAATCTCCACAATCAAAACTAATCTTCATGGTTGACTACCTGAGGGAGATATCTCATAAAAAGATAACTGGTATATTGACGATCATCTCCCTTTCGTGCCCCAGAATTTGTCGATAAGAGATATCTCATAAAAAGATAACCGGTTATGGGACCCGTGTTTGAGGATGAATTGGGTGGTGGTTGATGAGATAATTCCTCCTTCGACTCTCTATTAAAACCCTATTTCTGGTTTGGAGGGGATGTCAACGAGGGATTAGGGGCAACTTAAGATTTTGAAGTGGAGGTACCTATACTCGAGAAGGAAGCGGTCGTCGTCGAGGTCATCTTTGAGGTCCTTGAGCTCTTCCTCGATCTGGTCATTGAACGATGGTGGCTTCAAGGCGGTGGCATCTCAGGAGGTTGCCGAGCTTCCTATGGGTGTCGTCCCCTCCTTCCCTCTTTCCAATAACAATAACCATAAACCCAATTAATTCTCACTGATTAGTGCTAATTAATTAATTAATTTATTTATTAACTTTGGGTGTCAATTATCCATTGTTGTTATTCGGGAAATGCTGTGATTAGAAATGGGACTGGAATTTAGAACCCTTCACCATCTGTTGGGCATCGATTTGATCCAAGGGGACGATTGATAAGATCTGGAATTAGGGGCTTGGCAATTGGTGGTTTTCTTTCCTTGTCGTTAATTTGGGATTCGGCAAAGACTTGAACTTTTCGTCGATCTTGTCGAGGGTCCTTCAGGAGAAGGAGGAGGAGGACGGAGGAGTAACGGTGGTGGCAGCGGTTTCTTGGCCTTCTCACCTGTGAGAAGTTCTCATCTTCGAGGGTTTAGGAGGAGGAAGGAGAAGAAGATTTTTTAGTTTTTTTTAATGAAAGGGTACAAACATCATTTCTCGTACCTCCTCGCCGGAGAAATGCCCCGGTTCTAGCATGAGGGGGAAAACATATAATTTCACCAATTTAAGAGGGGTTTTTAATCTATTTGCGAAATACAGGGAACGAGCGGTTAAATATACCAAACTAGAGGGAGCCAGATATAATTTACCTTATTTTTTATTGACTTTTTTTAAAATTATGAATGAATAACATATCTTTTTTACAAATTTGATTGCACTATTTATTTTTCCCTAAGACGATATAAGAATTTATTTGCACACTATATTTTTCGTAAATGTTCTAACTTTATAACCAAGATCACATATCTTGACTCATACCTTAATATGAGAATGGATTCATTGGGGACAACTAAGAGGGTGTCCCCAATTGGGGATTCCAATATCAACCATTGGATCTGATTTTATTTCAAAAAAATTGGATTCAATGGTCTAGAATTACATAAGGGCATTAATGACTTTTACTTTTAACCCACAACCCAAATCTAATTTGACCTTTACCCTTAATTTCCATTTCCCACGATTTTACCTGTAACCCACTATTAACATCCAAAAATTAAACCCTTCACTTTCCCACCCAAAAAAATCACTTCACAACCTCTCCTGCCCACCCATGACCTCTCCCTTCCATGACCTCTCCGCTCACAACCTCTCCGCTCATGACCTCTCCCTTCCCACTCACTCACGACCTCCCTGGTCTTCTCCTTCTGACCTCTGCCTTCCCCATCCCCTCGGCGCCCCTCTCCCTTTCTCGCCCATGACCTCTCCCCTTCCTGTCGGCGCCCCTCTCCCTTGCCGCCCCTCTCCTTTTCCCACCCACGACCTCTCCCTCCCCTTCACCTCCCTGCCATGCTCACTTTCGATATATGACTTGGTAAGTTTTAGGTTTAAGCTTCTCGTGCATGGTTTTGGGTGTTTAGGGTTTTCCCTAATCTTTGGATACCTATTGTGTTTTTTTTCTTCATTAATAATGGGTTTGTGTGTTTTCATCAGACGCAATGAGCAACAAAGGAGAAAATCCTACACATAAGGGAAGGGTAAAACGACCACCGCCAAGACAGAAGATAGGCAACGAAGAGAAGGTACGATACAATAGGAAGTTAGTTTGCATGGATATGTTTCTGGTTTTTTTCACGTTGTCGCGAGTTTGTGTTTGAGAATTTGCTGGTTTGTTATAGTTATGTCACTGGTTGATTGTAGTTAAGTTATGGGAAAATTACCCTCAGACCCCTCGGGTTTGCGAAAATTCGTATTTTAGCCCCCTTATTTTTTTTATTATCATTCAACCCTTGAATCTTGTCAAAAGTGTATAATTTAGCCCCTATCGCCGGAATCCGGCAATTTCTCCGGCGAAATGGCACCTAAGATTACTAAAATACCCTTTTCCTTTAAAAAGTAAAAAAATAAATTGAAACACAATAATAATTCGTATTGAGCTGAAATTTTTCATGATGCATCCTAAAAATATACAAGATTTACGTAAAATATTTCAGAAATTTTGGAGACACATAAGTATTTTTTTTATTTTTCAACGTGCCAAAAATTTGTAAAATCATATAAAATAGAGAAATTGTCTAATTGGGCTAAAACTTGTCCCATGTGTTCTTAAGAATATTTAGTGAATTTACGACCTAATACTTGTTCTATGTGTACTTTAGCATCTTTACTAAAGACTCCATCTTTAGTAAAAAAATAAATTAAAACTCTATATTTTTGGTATCTGCAGACTTTTTCAAAATTGGCTCATGAAAATCCAAACTTTTTGATTCCTAAATTCATTAAATATGCTAAAAGACATATGGGAAACGTTTCAGCCCAATTAGACAAATTTTCTATTTTACATGATTTTACAAAATTTTGGCACGTTGGAAAATAAAACAAATACTTTTGTACCTCACAAATTTCTGAAATATTTTACGTAAATCTTGTATATTTTTAGGATGCTTCATGAAAAATTTCAGCTCAATAATAATTACGATTTTATTTCAATTTAGTTTTTTACTTTTTAAAGGAAAAGGGTATTTTAGTAATCTTGGGTGCCATTTCGCCGGAGAAATTGCCGGATTCCGGTGACAGGGGCTAAATTATACACTTTTGACAAGATTCAAGGGTTGAATGATAATAAAAAAAATAGGGGGCTAAAACACGAATTTTCGCAAACCCGAGGGGCCTGAGGGTAATTTTCCCTTAAGTTATTGGTTTGCTGTAGTTAGGTTACTGGATTGTTGCAGTTAGGTTATTGGTTTGTTGTAGTTTAATTGCTAGTTTGCTGCATTTAAGTAACTGGTTGATTGTAGTTGAGTTACTGGTTTGCTACAGTGAAGTTATTGGTTTGCTGTAGTTAGGTTACTGGTTTGCTGCAGTTAGGTTACTGGTTTGTTGTAGTTAAATTGCTGGTTTGCTGCATTTAAGTAATTGGTTTGTTGTAGTTAAGTTACTGGTTTGTTGTAGTTAGGTTACTAGTTTGCTGCAGTTAGGTTACTGGTTTGTTGTAGTTAGATTGCTAGTTTGCTACATTTAAGTAACTGGTTTGTTGTAGTTAAGTTACTGGTTTGCAGTTATTGGTTTACTGTTGTAGTTATTAGTTTGCTATCATTAGGTTACTTTTTTGCAGTAGTTAGGTTACTGGTTTGCTTTTACCGAGTGACTGGTTGGCATTTTACTGCCATTGGTTTGCATTTATTAGATGCTGCTTGTGTGTACATTGACATTGGTTGTGTTGTCTTATCAGAATCTCACAGTTTTTTGCAAGCCAAGCAAGATCATGACACTGAATGAGTTTTTGCGAACAGATGTCACTGCAAATCATCAAAAAATACGAGTTAGTCATATCAGAATGTCTGGATTTAGATTTCTATTGGATCTTACCATCAACGATCCAAACAAATATGACGTGATGAGACTGGTTTGCAAGCGATGGGGTGGGGAAGATTGTTTAGTTACTGAAGAACATGTTCGAGTGATGTATGTTGCTGATAGTTTCGGCGAATTACATATTGATTTGGAAAAAAATTGGGGGGATCGAGCCAAGTCTGCGTTTAAGGAACAGATGGCAGGGATGGGTATTTCGTGTTCTGAGCAACTTTTTTTGAAGATAAAGGACATTGAGGTAGCGCTGAAGAGAGGGGATAAGTGTTCGCTGAACGATCATGAATGGGCTAAGCTATACATCTTGTATGCTTTATCGGTATTTTTATTAGTGCCGATGACAGATGTCATATTGGGGAGGTATTGGTGGTATATTGTTCCACTAGACCAGGCACGAAAGTACGATTGGATCGAGCACTTCACTGTAAAGACGAATACAGAGTTTGTTAGGTCTGTGGATTCCTTGAGAGACAAAACGCATATAAAGATGGGCAGGAATTTACATGCTTTATTGGATTATTCCAACAATATGTCTCGTCTCAAGGCCAGAATCGCAATAGCTTTCGCGAAGAAGTTACGTGTTAGGCGGTCAAACATTGGTGAACTATATGAGAAGATGTCTCTTGCTCAGGTAGTAAATAACAATTCTTTTTTCACTATGTAAATACAATTATTATAAATAATAGTTTGAAAAAATGAAAACTTGTTGGTTTCCTTTTGTAGCTCTATGAAAGTTTCTATAAGATTCACTCAGAGCGTGAAGCTTTGGATAAGAGATTTAAGCTTGTAGCGCGTCTAATTACGGAAAAGGAAAAGACGGCCAAGGAGAAAGATGAAGGGGATCGAGAAGATGAGGATAAGGAAGCCAAACCTGAGGATGATGAGGACGAGGATATTGCCGATGTAAGTCACTCTATATTGTTTGTTACTATCTTTACGCTGGTTAATGTAGTGGTTCCATTATTCAGACATGTTGGTTTTTTATGTTAATGTTACTCGTTTGCTAATCTAAGTTACTTCTTTGTTGTTTCAATTGCTGGTTCGGGTCAGTTATGTTATTGGTTTGCATCGATTAAGACACGGGATAATTTATAGGTGAACGAGTCCAGAACTGATGTTGATGAGGGCAGACATGATGATGTTTTGGGAGATGATATTATCGATGTAAGTCATTGTATCTAACTTGTTGGTTTTAATGGCAAAGTTACTGGTTTGTTTAAATGACTTACTGGTTTCTTGGTGAAAGGCATAGTTTGTTTATCTATGTTGATTTTTGGTTGTTGGTTATTCACATATAACATGCTGGTTTGTTATTTTACTTGCTGGTTTGAATTCGTTATGATATTGGTTGGTATAGACTATGACACCAGTTAATTTGTAGGTGAAGGAAGGCAAACCTGAGGATGATGAAGGCAGACATGACGATGTTTTAGGACCCGGTATTGCCGATGTAAGTCACTTTATATTATTTATTACTGTCTTACGCCAATTAATACAATGACTACCATTATTCGGACATGCTGGTTTTTAATGTGAAAGTTACTGGTTTGTTTATCTAAGTTACTGGTTTGTTGTTTCAGTTTCTGGTTCTGGTCAGTTATGTTATTGGTTTGCATCGACTATGACACTTGGTAATTTATAGGTGAATGAAACTGAAACTGATGTTGATGAGGGCAGACATGACGATGTTTTGGGACCTAATATTGCCAATGTAAGTCATTGTATCTAACTTGCTGATGTTTGTTATTTAAATTGCTGGTTAGGGTTAGTAATGTTTTTTGGTTTGCATCGAATATGACCCCGGTTAGTTTGTAGTTGAATGCAGCTGACCCTGAGGTTGATGAGGGCAGACATGACGATGTTTTACTCCCTCATATTACTGATGTAAGTCACTTTATTTTAAGTTCACGAGTTGAAGATAAGTGGACACTATCTTATGCCGGTTTAAATAGCAGTACCAATCTTTGGGCTTGTTGGTTTGTATATCTGACTTGCCTTTTTTTTATGTGCTAGTTACTCGTTTGTATATCTAAGTTATCGGTTTGTTTATCTGACTTACTGGTTTTTTGGGTGAATGTCACTTGTTTGTAAATGTAAGTAACAGGTTTGTTTTTATATGATACTTGTTTGCAATCTCATACACTTGTTTTGTGACAGGTTGAAATCGAAACTAAGCAGAAGTTACCCTTATCCGACGACCAGGAGGGAGTGGAGCCCTTGACCAAGAAGGGGAAAATAACAGTCAAAGAAGAAACTTTGTTAACTCCTTGGGACACACAGATAATGGCTGAAGTTAGTAGAGTTGTTGATGAGGTTGTTAAATCTACCTCGAAGCCTAAGCCTCAAGTCAAGGAACATGAAAGTGAATGTGTGGAGTTCAAGACTGTTAAGGGTGTATAAAAAAAGTGCTCAGACAAAGACCCCTTTCATGGAATTCCCAAACTTGAAGAGAAAGAAGAAGGAATTGCCGCCTCTCCCCAAAGGAGAGAAAGATAAAAAGGTTATTGAAGTTCCTGATTTCGAAGCATTTGATGAACGTCCTCCTGAGTTTGTTTCTACTGCTCCAAAAGAATTTCATACTGATGTCCAGATCACTGAGAAACGTATGAAGCGGCCTTCATGTGTTATGACTCAATGACAAAAGAACAAAAGGATGCTGTAGAGCTTTATATACTAGACTATCCCCTCTCTAAGGAGCTTCCGTAAGTCTTTTGTAGTTACTTTTCAACTTTGTCGAATAGTGCTATATACTTTGTTACTTATATTCATTTATTTTATAGTGGGCAGTTTGTTGTTTTTGATCATACGTCATACCTATCACGAGATGATGTATCAACCCTTCGGCCAAGATTATTGGTTGCTTCGTCGGTTGTGGAATTTTATGCTAGGGACAAAGCAAGAGAAATGCACAAAAGAGGCGCACCAGTTGACCGAATAGTATTCCCAACGTGTCTCGTTGTAAGTATCGTAATCCATAGTATTCCGATCATTTTGTTAAAATTGCTACGATATTTGTTTGAATGTTTGCCATAATTGGTTTTAAAGTTTCATCATACTGGTTCACCTACAAAATTGACAATGGGTTCTTGTGTGATGATGTTTGTGTTTCGAAATTTTTGTCTGCTTGTTTTATTGCTTGTCTTACTTGCTGGTTTTCAATGTCAGGGAGAAATATTGGGTTACGAACTCCTAGACATGATGCAAAAAGGAACCATACAACATTGTAACGAACATGCTGCAAGAATTCATGAATCGGTTCGATTGTCATACCCATATGTCATGCCATACTTATCAGAAATCCCTTACGTAAGTGTTTGGACTTGGTGATTTCCCGTTTGATGTCACTGGTTTGTCAGTTCGTATGAAATAAGTTCGTTTATCTAGGTTACTGGTTTATCCCTCGGACTTGGTGGTTTATTTATCTAAGTTACTGGTTTGCAATCTGATTCTTTTTTTATTATTTTCTAACCAATGATATTTATATGATCTACTCTTGTAGTTTATTGTTACTCATTGCGATAATCTACACTTCACTGTCTACGTCATTGATACAATTTCTGAGGGATGTTATATCCTAGATAGCTGGAAGAACCTCGGAGAGGAGAGGGTTGCCACACTTATTTGTAGAGGTTAATCCATGCAAGACTATCTTATTACCTTTATCCATAAGGCTACGGGGAAGGAATGCACAGACTACTAGTGGAAAGTGTTGACTACTTGTCTAAAGCAAGTTGACAACATAAGCTGCGGGTATTTGCTTCCATGTTTGTAACAACTTACACATGTGATTGGGCATCGGATAACATACCTCAGTTTGAATGGATGGGCAAGTTGGGAGCATTGAGGAAAAACATTTGTCGGGAGATCGTTATCTAGCTAGATAATTTGTTGCTCCCTGTTGTGTTGTCCAGGGCCTTGAAGTGGTTTGACAAGCAACCAAAACCGGTGAAGAAGTTAAAAGGAATGTCGAAGAAGCAGTAGTAGTTATATTTTTTTCTTTACGGTTTTGGTGTGATGAAACTCTCCAAAATAGACTGGTTTTGTAATGACTTTGGTGACGTTTCCTACTTGTACTATCTAACTTCAACAAGGTTCTATTTTGACTTGTATGATACACTAGTAACTGAAATGTGTTAATGGTTTCTAGTTAAGCAATATTTGTAAGGCGTATATTGCTGGTGTTTTCGTTATTACCTACAGGTTTACTCCCTTTGAAGTACTTGGTTTTTTGCTTCTGACATGCTGGTTTTCTAGTTCGATGTACTGGTTTTTTTCTTGTTGACCTACTGGTCTTCTCCTTCTGACTTGTTGGTTTGTTCCTTAAGACATACTAGTTTTCTCGTTCACACTTTCTGACTTGCTGACTTGTTGGTTTGTTCCTTACGACCTACTGGTTTCTTCCTCTTCACTTGCTGGTTTTCTCCTTGCTGGTTTTTTCTTTCTGACTTACTGGTTTTTCACTTGTTACGTACTGATTTTCTCGTTACGCCTTACTGGTTTCTTCCTTTTGACTAGCTGGTTTTCTACTTATTACGTACTGGTTTTCTCGTTACGACCTACTGGTTTCTTCCTTTTGACTTGCTGGGTCTCTCCTTATGTCTTACTAGTTTTTTCTTTCTGACTTCCTGCTTTTCTCCTTTTGAATTGCTGGTCATCTCCTTATGACATACTATTTTTCTCGTACAGACATGCTTTTTTTCGAGTTAGGACGTACTGGTTTTTCATTTCTCTCTCCATTCAACTTCCAAAATTTGATTACAAGGAGATACCCCGGTATGCCCTATAAGATTTCCAAAATTTGCCTTAAGGATTCCTTCAAACCAGTATGTCTTTTAAGCCAAACCAGTAAGTGATTTATGCAAAACCATTACACCCAAAAAGATGAACCAGTATGCCTTATAAAATGCACCAGTATCAGAAAAGAAAGACAGGTTTTGGCAAACAAGCGATAACTGTTTCACTAAATAGATATGCTGGTTTGGCAAACAACTGTTCCGCGCTCTCTTCCGAGAGGGTCTGCTCTTATCCTTATAAGTTTCCTATTGTTTTTCTAGATGATAGGTCATCTGCCTAGATAACCTGGCGTACGCCAACAATGTCTGGCATGCGCCAAGTTTAACGATTTAGAAGAGTTGGAGTACGCCAACTCTTCTAGCGTGAGAATTTTTGCCTCGGATGGCCAAAGTTGGCGTACGCCACTGATTTCTGGCGTGCGCCAACATAGCAATTTTTTAAGTAGAGTTGCACAAATGAGTAAGTAAGGTAAAATCGTCCCATAAGAACCGAGTTTAAAGCTTCAACTAGGATTTGTAACTTGTCTAAGATCAATTTATGAAGTGGTTTGATGGAAACGCTCGTTCCAAGTTAGTTTACTAATCTACAAATTATGAACTTAGTTACTTGAAGGTTTGGTTTTCAAAACAGATTTTTAACAACTTAATAAGCACAAATGAGCTAGGTGAACTTAAAACCAACATAATCAACAAATTTAGAAGGTTTACTAAGTACATAACATGGTCCTAGTGTTTCGAAATCAACCAAACTACACTCTCGTGCTAGAATGGCCTAAATTACTTCTTTACCGTGCTTAGAATAGTAAGATGTTCTCTCGACCCCAAAAACCAACTAAGCACAGCAAAGAACCAACTATATGCATTACTTTAAGGACAATAAATCACTGAGTAAGAGTATCAGCAACTCGAACCAGCAACTTATCTAACTAACCTTTCCATTTAAACTATATCCTCTCGGTTTCAAGTTTAAACTAACTTCTAACCTTTGTGATCAAGCAAGTTTAGCATGGCATTAAGTTCGTTAGTTTGACATGTTCATCATGTTTTTAACCCTCTTAACCGTGACAAAGTATTGGCATCAAGCCACCAAACTCATAGATTAACTACTCACACATGCTTTCAAAGAACAATATACATATAAACATGAACATACTTAGCATTAATTAACTAAATGAAGAGTTTTAGTGAAGAAAGCTTTACAAGTGTGAAGCCAGCTTTCTTCCTCACGTTCTTCACTGAAAGATGGCCCAAGTTCGTGCTGCACACCTCTCTCACACACTCTCCAACATGTCTATTCTACACTAATGTTCATTATTAACATAAAACAAAAGTCAAAAGTAAAAACTAATATAAACTAACATAATATCCTAACAACTATCCACACACACACTATAATGGTCTGTCATAGTCACTAGAAGGCCAAGAAACCCCAAGTGCATGGCCCCCTCTAGTGTTTTCCACTCAAAGAGGCAAGTGGCAACTCTGTCACTGTCTGGTTTGGCGTGCGCCAACTCTTCCTGGCGTGCGCCAGATCCTCAGGTGCTCGTCAACTGTGCCTGGCATGCGCCAGGTCTTAGGTGCTCGGTCGTTTGCGTCTGGTCGTTCTTTCTCGTCGTTGTTTGCTTCTTGTGCATTTCTGGCATATGCCACCTTCTTCTGGCATGCGCCAGGTCTTCAGCGTTGCTCTACTTTGCCTTCGCGTCATTCCTCTCATCCATGCATCCGCTCATCTAGCTCGGTCATCATCCATTTCCTCGACTTAGCTCCTAAAAACCATAAAATATAATGAAAAACAAAATACACAACTACAAACATAAAATAAAGAAAACTAAGACAAAGATAACTAAACCTAAAATAAAACAACCTAAAAAAACTAAGAACGAACTAGAAAATGGACACAAGTAATGAGTGTTTTAAGCACTCATCACACCCCTACACTTGAATATTAGCTTGTCCCCAAGCAAGACTCAAATGCGGACAAGAAGAAAACAAAAATCACAAATACACACACAAACACATAACGAGGTAAAGACTTGACACGACTCGATCAATACTTAACTTCCATCAAAAATATCAACTTATATTAAAATTTCATCATAAACCTAGTTAGTTCATCAATTCTAAAACACAAAACACTACAAACTAATAGGCACCTCGATACTCTATTGTTTAAACAAGTGTTGGCTCTATGTAAAAGACACTAGAAGGTTAACTCTCAATAAAAAGGCTCAGCTCAAATGGTTTTATGCAAATGGTTTTATGCAAATGGTAATAAAGGATTTTGGCTCTAAGGCTCTAGACTCAAATATCAAAGAATGCCCCGTCTTCTCACAACTTCCACGCAACCTAGAACACAATAAGTACTAATAGGATGCCTCGATTAACTAACACTAGTATGCACTTGATGAAAAATAGAGACTGTTGTCTCTTTCGTCGGCTCAAGTCCTCACAAGGTTCACTCATAAACCCTCTAGTCTAGTCTACATAACAAAACCGCTTGTTTCTACCAACTCCTAGGCTGATAAAATTCTAACACAAGTTGAAAATTTTTGAGGGGGGTCAAATTTAGGAAAATTTCATGCCAAGTCTTAACCTACACGTCCTAGACAAACTAAACATCCTAAAAAGGAAGATTCTTGGAAGGAACCCTCCCCCACACTTGAATGACACATTGTCCTCAAGGTGTCTAATACACGCAATCAAAAACACAAATA
Source organism: Hypericum perforatum (assembly GCA_012979155.1). Lineage (NCBI taxonomy): Eukaryota > Viridiplantae > Streptophyta > Magnoliopsida > Malpighiales > Hypericaceae > Hypericum > Hypericum perforatum. The sequence goes on along the minus strand of SOPF01027659.1, from coordinate 121,591 downwards.
TCACACAAACATTAAAAACAAACATGCAAGTAAGCAAAAACAAAGATAAGCAAATAAACAAACTCAACAAAAATCTAACACATAAAAGGGCAAATCAATAAAGTAAAACAAAAATAAAAAGAATAAGGAAGTAGGAGCTCCCTGTCAATCCCGTGCTGGCGACTATGGTGGAAAGGAAAATCCACTGCCAAATTCCTTGGCCCACTGTCACATCCAAGCTGCGTGCACCCTCTACTTGGCTCTGAATGTGCACTGCTCCTCCATCTCAGCTCTCTGCTGCTCCTCCATATGAGCAGTCAATGATGTCAAATGTTAAAGCTGGACACCATATCCGTAAAGCTGGTCTCCGTAGCCTTGCAGATGCAACTACATCACAGAAAACTGATCATGAAGATCTACCTGCAGGCGTGAAGACTGATGGCTGGTGCCAGCTTCGTCATGATGCTTCTCCTCTGGGTCCTGCTCCTGAGGGATCTGCTCCTATACCGGCAGTGGAAGGCCCAATCTGGTAAGGGTAGTTAGGACCGCTTGGCGCTCCTCCCACGGCTTGTACCGCACTATCTCCTCATCATCTCGAGTCATCATCCTCTTGATGAGCTTGCTATAGTGGAGCTTGTCGATGTCGAGATCCATCGGCTCCACGTATGTCCCTGTGTACTCTGAAAATTTGCAGGAAAATGGTGACGTGCAATGCAAGAAATTATATGACCTAGGTATAGATGCCTAGGTTCCCTATCGCTAATCGAATGTGCAAAGCAGTCAACCACCATAGCATAAGTGCTAAACCTAATGTCGTGGTGGAGGCAGTCGATGGCATATAGCTGAGATCTGAAAACCTTAGACTCTTCCCATTGACCAGAGAAGGTCAGAGTCATATATCGGTGGAGGATTCCTAAGTATGGTTCTCTAATCAGCACATTAGGCGCCCTCCCCGACTCGTATCTAGCAAAACCACTGATCTCATGCCAAGCCTGGTGAGCTAAACTAGTTGGTTTGAATCTAAAGCTCCACCTCTAGTCTTAAGCTCAAAAAGGTCAATGAATTCAGCTTCATTCATGCTAAACTCAGTATCAAATACTCATGCACTAAATGAACTCCTATTCGGCTCAACCTGCAGAGTGCAGTAGAACTCTAGCACTAACTCCTACCTAGCCAAAATCTCTCTATCCTGAAAGTACCCCTACCCCAGCTTCTCAAAAGCCTCTATCAACTCATCAGCTACCCCTAAGATTCTCATGTCATTCAAATTAATCTTAAAATGTCCTACAGTAGTGAGTCGAGAGAATCTTTGGTACCTCTCTCCCTCCCAATCATTGAAGATTGCGAAGGGAGCATTGTAGCAGTGGCAAATGTCTCTAGGTCGATCTGATGAAGAGTCTGACCCTGATGGTGTAGGAGTCCGCGCGTGCTTCCCTGTGTTCCTCCTGATGATCCGGCTTGATCCTTCAGCTCCTGACATTGTGGATCGTGTTTTGGGAGTTGGGTATTGTGTCACGGATGTTGGGAGGCTTGGGTTCATGCTAGGTTTCTGTTTTGAGTGGAGAATTGGGAGAGATTGTGAATTGTGAGCAAAAATCGGCTGATGCCAAATTTATACTCTCCCATTCTGACCTACCTTGCGTACGCCAGGTTTCTATTTTCCATTTTCTGGCGCACGCCACCTTATGCTGGCGTGCGCCAGGTGGAGCATTTTTGGTGAAAATAGCTTTTTCCATTTACATTCTACCTATGCCAACTAACTAACAAACACTTAAACTAACAAATTATGATAAAAACACACAAATGTACATCTATACTAATTTTTTAATGGTGTTTTTTAATAATTTTTTTTGGCTTTTATTTACGCTGCGTTCCTGGAAAGCTTGAAAACCAGACGCCCCATTCTGATGGGTTATTATCTCTTGATGGATTGTCAGTTATCGCAACCTTTTTGGCCTAAAGCCTAGTAGGGTTACGACGTGATAGCACGGTCGCTCGATTGGCGTGTAGTACTATATCTAATGCAATCACCATCAGAGATGTAATTTCGATATTCGTCGCTTACACAGTTCTTCAATCGCGTACCAAGACGAACTCCCTAACCTCGCAACCTTGTCAGCTTTAAGCTGAACTGGGTCTTGACATAACAGGACAGTTCGCTCGGTTTGTGACATAGTACTGTGTTTACTACAAACTCCGTCGTGTATCAACTTGCCACATTCGTGGCAGAAATCTAATGTTATCATTCTATTCTTATAGGAACTCTTTGAAGTTCCTCTGGAGTGCCTCAAGAAATTTTTCTCTCTCCGCTCAGTTTTTAAGGTTTCTTTTGCCCTTCTCAAAATGATTAGACAAATATCAATCAGAATTTTTCTCGAAATTAACATTTGATGTGCGTGTAAACGGACACACATCTACCTATGTTTTGTGCATAGTTTGTTCGTGTTTTGATTCTATTTTGTCGTATGTCGTAATAGATTTGATGCATTTTGTATTTATGTTTAGGAGTGGGAGATCTGTCGGAATTTGGTTGTTTTGTAGGTGCTTGGATAGTGGAGATGAAGATGACGAGGTGTGGGGAGAATGGCGAGCGGGACGAGAATTGGTGAGAATGCCAGAAGAGTTAACGAAAAATGGTTTGGCTCAATCCGTCGATGTTTGTTAGAAAATGCATAACTTTCTCATACGAACTCCGAATTGAGTGATTTCAAGACGCCAAGATCCGCGACATCTTGATCTACAACTTTTGTGTTTTGAGTTTTGCAATTTGCGGAACGGATAAAGTGTCAAAGGCGAGTTGAAGATGGATGCTGAGTTCCAGCGACCCGCTGGAAAAGCCAGCGACCCGCTGGACTTGGGCAGCGCGGATTGTCTGAGAAAAAGATTATTCTGCTTGTTTAGTCGGGCCAGAACTCTTCTGTTTTTAGGGTTTGTACTAGAGAACTATATAAGGCCTTGAAACTTAGGTTAAAGACATTCTTGGCCAGTTTTCACGCAAGAGTCATAACTTTTAGGTTTTATTGCTTTCTCTTTACTTCAAGGATTGTAATCAACGATTTGGATCTTCAGTCAACGCAGTATTTTCATACTTCGTAGTCAAGAGTTATCTTTTCATTCAATTGCTTGATTATTTATTGTTTGACTGATTTGTATTGTGTGCTTAGAATTGAGATTGACAACCTTAGTTCATAGCATAGATTGCATCTGCTTATTTCGTTTTGTTTGGTTTGGTTTGGTTTCGTTTTGTTTCTTTTGCTTAGATATTGTTGTTAGGGTTTAGGATTGACAACCCTAGATTCAAATAACAGTAGTAGGATTCATAGTTTAGAACCAACCAATCACTCAATTTTGACTGCTTAGATTAAGATTGAGAATTCATAATCCAGTACTTAGAGATTGATCCATCTGTCTATGTGGAGACGATCTTACTTATCATTCTATTACTTGAGCGATCGTGTTCTCTTGCACGTATTTTTAACCCGATATTTATTGCATCAACATTCTAACTAAATACATATATTTAGCACAAAACATAGTTACAAAACTAACGTTGACCTTACAAAATGCACAACTCCTAGTGCGAGTACCGTGATAGACTACCTCTCCTAAGGACTCTTTGGGCTTTAAGCCTAGTCAAGTCACCCTGTAGTACCACAGTATTCACACTTGTGATGAGTCTCTCGTATGAACCAGGTCACTGCATTCAATTCACTGCATGGGAAAGAAATAATATAAACCCTATTAGTAAAAATAATAGAAATATATACTATTACTAATAAAAATAACCCTATACATGCTGATTTAACGTCGTCAGCTTGACTATCTCCGTGTTTATGCATTATTCAACTTATTAACCAATTGCACTTCCGCTATTAGGTTAAAATTGCCTCCCTCATGGTAGATTTTGCATCATTGGCCATTAACTCTAAAAATCTCTCCCTTGGTACTCTGTAAATCAAGTGCCCCAAAAGGGAACACCTTAATAATCTTGTAAGGTCCACTCCACTTAGATTTGAGCTTCCTAGGGAAGAGTTTAAATCTAGAGTTAAAAAGAAGAACATGTTGACCCTCTTTAAAATCTTTCTTGATAATATGGGCATCATGTCTCTTTTTTGTCTTTTCCTTGTAGAGTCTCGAGCTTTCGAATGCAAGATCTCGAATTTCTTCCAACTCATAGAGTTGGAGAATTCTTCGTTCTCCCGCCTTTTTGTAATCGTAATTAAGGGTCTTGATGGCCCAAAATGCACAATGCTCAAGTTCCACAGGAAGATGGCATGCTTTGCCATAAACTTGCCTATAGGGTGACATTCCTATTAGAGTTCGAAATGCAGTTCGATAAGCGCATAGGCATCATCGAGCTTATTTGACCAATCTTTCTTAGCCGATCCTACTGTCTTTTCCAAAATCTTTTTGAGCTCTCGATTTGAAAGCTCAACATGTCCGCTTGTTTGGGGATGATAAGGTGTTGCCACCTTGTGAGTTACCCCATATCTCCTTAGCAGGACTTCAAATGGTTTATTGCAAAAGTGTGATCCACAATCACTGATTATTGCTCTTGGCATTCCCAATCTAGAGAAGAGTTTTTTAAGAAAAAGGATAACAACTCTAGCGTCATTTGTAGGTGACGCCAAAGCTTCTACCCATTTTGAAACGTAGTCAACTCCAACTAAGATATACTTGTTGCCATACGATGTGGGAAAAGGACCCATAAAATCCAACCCCCACACATCAAAGAGCTCGACCTCTAAAATTCCAGATAATGGCATCTCATTTCTTTTGGAAATGTTGCCCGTTCTTTGGCAGCGATCACATTGTTCCACATAAGTACGTGTATCTCTAAATATGTATGGCCAATAGAATTCGCACTCAAATACCCTTGCTGCTGTCCTAGTCGCTCCATAATGATCTGAGTAAGTAGTGTTATGACATTGCTCTAAAATATTAGTTATTTCTCAATTAGCAATGCACCGGCGAAGCACCCCATCATTACATCTCTTAAAGAGGTAAGGATCATCCCAAACAAACAATTTTGCATCCCTTAGGAATTTCTTCCTTTGAGGATAACTTAAGCCTGCTGGAATAATTTCTCCCACTAAAAAGTTTGCAAAATCTGCATACCAGGGGGCTTCAACTCTGCTTATCATCATTAGAGTTTCATGAGGAAACTCTTCCTGGATCTTACCATATTTCTCCATCCTGTTGCTGTTCTCTAACCGAGAAAGATGATCTGCGATAACATTTTCAGCTCATTTCTTGTCCTTAATGGATAAATTAAATTCTTGAAGTAACAGAATCCAGCGCATCAGGCGAGGTTTGGCATCTTGCTTTGAAAATAAATACTTCAAAGCTGCATCATCTGTATAGAGTATTACTTTTGAACCAAGCAAGTATGCTCTAAATTTGTCACATGCATAGACAACTGCAATTAGCTCTTTCTCTATGGTTGTATAATTGAGTTGAGCCCCTGCCAATACTCTATTAGAATAGTAGATGACATGTAGCTTCCCCTCTTTCTTCTGTCCAAGTACGCAACCCAAAGCTAGGTCACTTGCGTCACACATCAGCTCAAATGGAAGTTTCCATCCGGTGATGAAATTAACGGAGCTGTTACTAAAGCTTTCTTTAAGGCATCAAATGCCTTCTAACATTCCTCGTCAAAGTTGAAGGACACGTCCTTAACTAACAAATTTGTTAGAGGCTTGGCGATTAGAGAGAAGTTCTTGATGAATCTTCTATAAAAGCCCGCATGACCCAGAAAGGCTCTAATTCCTTTAACTATGGTTGGTGCAATCATCTTCTCTATCGCGTCTATTTTAGCTCTATCTACTTCCATTCCAACTTTAGAAATCTTGTGCCCGAGAACTATTCCCTCGTCTACCATAAAATGGCATTTTTCCCAATTAAGCACAAGATTCTTTTCCTTGCATCTTTCTAGTACCTTATCAAGATTTTCCAGACAATGATCAAATGAGTTTCCAAATACAGAGAAGTCATCCATGAAGATTTCCATAATCTTCTCATTCATCTCCCAAAAGATGGACTCCATACAACGTTGGAATATTGCTGGGGCACAACTTAATCCAAAAGGCATTCTGCGATAAGCAAAGATACCGAAAGGACAAGTGAAAGATGTCTTCTCTTGATCTCTGGGGTATATTGCTATTTAGTTGTACCCTGAGTACCCATCCAAAAAGTAATAGTAAGAGTACCCTACTATCCTTTCCAATATTTGATCAATGAATGGAAGAGGGAAATGATCCTTTCGTGTAGCATCATTCAATTTCCTATAGTCAACACATACTCTCCAACCGGTCACAGTATGTATTGGAATGAGCTCGTCTTCATAATTTACTATAACTATCATTCCCCCTTTTTTGGGAACACAATGAATTGGACTAACCCACTCACTATCTGAAATTGGGTAAATAATGCCGGCTTCTAGGAGCTTGATCACTTCCTTCTTTACAACCTCTTTCATGTTAGGATTCAGTCGCCTTTGTCAGTCTACCCTAGGCCTTGCTCCATCCTCCATGTGAATATGGTGCATCACAATTTTTGGACTTATCCCCTTGATGTCAGAGATTTGCTAGGCAATTGCCTTGATTCTTTTGTTCACAATTGCTAATACCTTATCCTCTTCATCCTTGGAGAGCTTATTCGAGATTATAATTGGTAACCTCCCTCCATCTATCAAAAATGCATATCTTAGATGCGAGGGTAATTCTTTCAACTCCAAGGATGGAGCTTTCACAATTGATGGTGGAGTTCATAATGAATTTCTAATTCCTCAAGTAGACTTTTCTTGTCAACTTCTTCTTTTACTTCTTCCACAATTTCCTCATCTTCTTCTTGTTGTCCTTTATCCTCAATTCTAGAGATATTTTCTTTGCAAAACTCGAGGATACATTCATCAACTACATCAATTTTCATGCACATCCCCTCATCAAGAGGATGACGCATTATGCTTGTCATGTTAAACTCAACCTTTTCATCTCCAATCCTGAGAACCAATTTTCCATTATGCACATCTACTAATGCATGTGCTGTGTTAAGGAATAGTCTACCAAAAATTAATGGACAGTTCTTGTCCTCCGAAAAATCCAGAACCACAAAGTCAACTAGAAAGATGAACTTGTCAATCTTAACCAGGACATCCTCAACCACACCGTATGGCTTTTTAATAGTTTGGTCTACCAACTGGAGAAGCATTGAAGTTGGCTTAACTTCATACAAACCTAGTTTTTGAAATGTAGACAAAGGCATCAAGTTGATACTTGTGCCTAAATCACATAAGCATTTTAGAAATTCAGTGTCACCTATAAAACTAGGAATAGTAAAACTCTCAGGATCATGAAGCTTAGTAGGAAGGTTTGTTGAAATTAGAGAACTACAATCTACCGTAAGGGCGACTGTCTCTTTATCTTCCTACTTTCTCTTCTTTGTCACAAGTTCCTTAAGAAACTTGGCATAGTGTGGAATTTGATCTAGCATCTCAAAGAAAGAGACATTAATCTGTACATCCTTCATTTTCTCCATAAAATGGAGAAATTTCTCATCCATTCCTGATTTTCTCTTTACCCTCTGAGGGTAAGGTAGAATAGGTATCATTAGTGGTGGCGGTACGTAGACTTCTTCTTCTTCCACAATTTCCTTTTGCGGAATTTCCTTATTCACCACTTCTTCAACTTTATCTTGATCAGGAATCTCAACGTTAATGTCCTTAGCCTTCTCTTTCACTGTTTGAGAGGCTAACTCTTTCCCACTTCTTAAAGCAATTACATTAACATGACCTCGAGGATTTTCTTCAGTAGAGCTTGGGAGCGTCCCTGAAACTCTTTAGGCATTTGCCTTTGCAATTTCCCCAAGTTGTACTTCCATCTTACGCATGGTAGTTGTTTGTCCCCTAAGAAATTGTTCCAAATTATTTTGTCTCGCTTCTTGGCTTGCCAAGGCTTTCAGTATTTCACTTTGGTTAGTGGATGATTCTCCAGTTTGTTGGATGAATTTCTCTACCTTGTCAAATCTTTCCTCTAGGGCCCCCATTCTTTCTCCTAAAAATCCACGTGGTTGAAAACCAGGTGGTCCTTTTTATTGGGCTCGTAACGGTAGTCCTTTATTAGGAACAATTGCCATACTATCATCATTAATCCTATCTTTCCATGAAAAGTTTGGATGATTCCTCCATCCAGGATTGTAAGTTGAAGAATATGGATTGTTCCCCATTCTGTTTCCTAATTGTCCTTGACCACTAACGAAATTGACTATCTCAGTTTGTTGGTTCATCAAAGCACATTGACTCAACTCATGGCCATTGTTGCCACAAGCTTCACAATTTTGGTGGTTCGTGACTGCATCAACTTTTTGAAGATAAATCTCGCAACTATTTTACCATTAAATCTAATTGAACTTGAACTGATGATGAATCATCAAGTTCAATCATCCCTCTCTTATCGCTTCACTCCGTTAGTTCCCTCAACTCTCTGACAGGTTGTTTCTTCCTTTCATTTGCAATTATCCTATTCATAATAGCCAATTCTTCCAGAATACGGTAAGCTTCGTCTCTTTCCTTCCTCAGAAAATTCCCATTGGAGGCAGCATTTACAGTCCCATTGTCGTAGGTGAAAGGCTAAAATAAAAAGTTTTGAGTAAGGACTCCTCAGATAAACCATGATGAGGACAACTCTTTTGCAATTCCTTAAATCTCTCCCACGTTTCACTAAATGAATCACCTTCTAATTGTTCGAAATTGGTTATCTCCTTAACAAGCTTGCTCGTCTTCGAATATGGAAAATACTTATCCAGAAAAGCATTTGCCAGTTCTGCCCACGTTGTGATTGGAGAACCTTTAAGTTGTTTATACCACAATTTAGCCTTGTCCCTAAGCATGTATGGAAACATTCGTATCTTAACAGTATCATCAGATACTCCAGGATACTTAAAGTTATCAGCTAATTCCATAAAATTTCCTAGATGGTCATTTGCGTCCTCGTTAGGTAGTCCATAGAACTGACTCGATACTTGGAGCATATGAATCACTGCCAGCTTAATTTTGAAATGATTAGCTTCAATAGTTGGCTGCTGAATTCCAGTTCTTGCCCCTTCATATATTGGTCTTCCATGGTCCATCAATGATTTTCGAGGTGCTTGACCTTCAACTCCTTGTCCTTCTTGCCTTTGATCCATCTTGACTTTCTCTCTTTTTCCCTTGCGCAATGACCTTTCTAGTCGAGTAATGTCTTCTTCAAATTCTAACAGAAAATTTTTTGTTGACCTAGTTAAGGGCATGCACGTAATTTTCCTCGCAAGTAACTTGTTTTACAAGTACTATAAAATTTAAAATTAATTTTTTTTGGGTTTTGTTTTTTTTAAATATATTATTATATTATATTATATTATATTATGAAAATAAAAATTTACTAATCCAAGTTCGTTCACCGAATCGAGCATTTAAACTAGGTCCTCGGCAATGGCGCCAATTTGTTCCGCACTCTCTTCCGAGAGGGTCTACTCTTATCCTTATAAGTTTCTGGCTATTTTTCTAGACGCAGGTCGTCTGCCTAGATAACCTGGCGTACGCCAACAATGTCTGGCGTGCGCCAAGTTTAACGATTTAGAAGAGTTGGAGTACGCCAACTCTTCTGGCGTGAGAATTTTTGCCTCAGATGGCCAAAGTTGGCGTACGCCACCGATTTCTGGCGTGCGCCAACACATCAGTTTTTTAAGCAGAGTGGCACAAATGAGTAAGGTAAAATCATCCCACAAGGACCGAGTTTAAAGCTTCAACTAGGATTTGTAACTTGTCTAAGATCAATTTATGAAGTGGTTTGATGGAAACACTTGTTCTAAGTCGGTTTACTAATCTACAAATTATGAACTTAGTTACTTGAAGGTTTGGTTTTCAAAACAGATTTTTAACAACTTAATAAGCACAAATGAGCTAGGTGAACCTAAAACCAACATAATCAACAAATTCAGAAGGTTTTCTAAGTACATAACATGGTCCTATTGTTTCGAAATCAACCAAACTACACACTCGTGCTAGAATGGCCTAAATTGCTTCTTTACCGTGCTTAGAATAGTAAGATGTTCTCTCGACCCCAAAAACCAACTAAGCACAGCAAAGAACCAACTATATGCATCACTTTAAAGACAATAAATCACTGAGTAAGAGTATTAGCAACTCGAACCAACAACTTATCTAACTAACCTTTTCATTTAAACTATCTCCTCTCGGTTTCTAGTTAAACTAACTTCTAACCTTGGTGATCAAGTAAGTTTAGCATGGCATTAAGTTCGTTAGTTTGACATGTTCATCATGTTTTTAACCCTCTTAACCGTGATAAAGTATTGGCTTCAAGCCACCAAACTCACAGATTAACTACTCACACATGCTTTCAAAGAATAATATACACATAAATATGAACATACTTAGCATTAATTAACTAAATGAAGAGTTTTAGTGAAGAAAGCTTTACAAGTGTGAAGCCAGCTTTCTTCCTCACGTTCTTTACTGAAAGATGGCCCAAGTTCATGCTGCACACCTCTCTCACACACTCTCCAACATGTGTCTATTCTACATTAATGTTCATTATTAACATAAAACAAAAGTCAAAAGTAAAAACTCATATAAACTAACATAATATCCTAACAACTATCCACACACACACCATAATGGTCTGCCATAGTCACTAGAAGGCCAAGAAATCCTGAGTGCATGGTCCCCTCCAGTGTTTTCCACTCAATGAGGCAAGTGGCAGCTCTGTCACTATCTGGTCTGGAGTGCGCCAACTCTTCCTGGCGTGCGCCAGATCCTCAGGTGCTCGCCAACTGTGCCTGGTGTGCGCCAGGTCTTAGGTGCTTGGTCGTTTGCGTCTGGTCATTCTTGCTCGTGGTTGTTTGCTTCTGGTGCATTTCTGGCATACACTACCTTCTTTTGGCATGTGCTAGGTCTTCAGCATTGCTCTACTTTGCCTTCGCGTCATTCCTCTTGTCCATGCATCCGCTCATCTAGCTCGATCATCATCCATTTCCTCGACTTAGCTCCTAAAAACCATAAAGTATAATGAAAAATAAAATACACAACTAAAAACATAAAATAAAGAAAACTAAGACAAAGATAACTAAAACTAAAATAAAACAACTTAAAAAAACTTAGAACAAACTAGAAAATGGACACTAGTAATGAGTGTTTTAAGCACTCATCAACGACACCAAAATATATGTCTACCGTACATTCATCAAAATATATATCATCTATGTTGCTCGCCAAACCATTCATCACATTGGTAATTGATTCAAATCTATGTCTACCATACAATCATCAAAATCTACAACATCTATGTTGCTAACTGTTGCATTTTTTTGTTGCTTCTGGGTCTTTCTCCTATGCTTTCTCCTCAATTTTTCACTCTTGTTCATTAATGCTCTTCAACCTCTTCCTAGACTTGTTAGGATTGCTATGTTTTTTGATTGTTTTCCCACAAGACATTGAAATTGGTTGACTGCTTTCATCATCATGTAGATCTTGTGGGTCTTGTAAAGACAAGCAAAGTAAACTAACAAGTGAAATAAAATGAAAAAACACGTGTCAAAACGACAATACCAGCAAGTCAAAAGAGCAAACCAGCTAGTCATAACAAGAAAACCAGTACGTAATAAGTGGAAAACAATCTAGTCAAAAGGAAGAAACCAGTAGGTCGTAACGAGAAAACTAGTACGTAATAAATGGAAAACCAGCAAGTCATAACAAGAACACCAGCTTGTCATAACGAGAAAACCAGCAAGTCATCATTGTCCTAAAAACACGTGTCACCAGCAACTAGGCTACACATTTACCTGCTACCAATCATTTTGAATATTGATTGATCATTCTATTCAGATTTTTGTCAACATCTTTGACATCATCCTAATCCAAAGACACTATAGTAGCCAAATAATTCATCTTGTATGTCAAATAGTGGTAGTGTTGATTGAAATTTCTATCCTTCTTCAGCTCGTTAATTGATAAATTCAGACCCTCTTTTGCCTTTTTCGTCCACCTCCTCAAAATATAATGATCAGGCAAAGACATGAATTTTGCTCCATCAGCAAAACTACTTAAAGTTGTTATAACCTTCATTATATACGTGCAAATTATCCCAAGTGTTTCGTACATACGACAAGAACACGTGCGCAGTATTGTATTCTTCTGAATGTCCACCAGTCTTAAACCAAACACATTTGTATCAGCACCCCTCTTGAAAACACTATACCAAACAGTGTCCCCTACATTAAGAAATCATGTTACTTACACAAACCACCAATTCAACAATTTGAACCAGTGAGACAATTCAGAAAACCAGTGTTAAAACAAATACAGACCAGTATGTGAACACTTTCAACCAGTGAGTAATACATGCAAACCTGTTATGAAATGAATACAGACCAGTATGTAATACATTGAACCAGTGAGTTATTACTTGCTAACCAGTGAATGCAACCAGTTAGTTATTTAAAGGTGAAAAGTCGTAGTTACCTGGCAAGTTATCTAATTCAAATACTTCTTGAATCAAGTACAAAATAGATTCTTCATATTGGCGTTGGAACTTCAAGAATATTTTGGGCGTATACACCTTGTCGGATGTGACCAATGGACAAGTATGATGCTTGTTAAGAGGCAATTTAACTTTTTTATTATAATCTGATTGCCTCTCTGCATTCCTAGTGCTATTTACCATATTGTTGAAATGAGTAAAAAATTCCACCAAGTTGTAGTCTAGTTGTAAATACCGTTTCACATTGGCATTACATGACTCCGCCAACTGTGTTGTGACCGTACCAGCAGTGAAGTGTTGACAAACCCATGCCGATAACCACTTTTTCCAAAAACCATGAATCTAATTTAATCAATCGTTCCCTTCTGGGGAAAAACACTCTTCAACCATCATGTTCCAAGCTAAGTCAAATTCTTCTTCACTGGTAACGTCATAGATCATTTTTCTGAAAGCCTTATAAACTTGTCGTGTATAAAGATGACTGAGTCTTTTTTTCGCATTCTCCAAAATGTGCCACGTACAAAGAGCATGGTATGTACCTACAATATATAGAAAACCATTAATAGGATATAAGAAAAAAGTAGTAAGATAATATAAAACCAACGTGAAATATTTGGGGCGTACTAGTGAATTCAGATTCTACGACATTAGCAATGGCTTGGGCTTGGTCAGTGAATATTGTTTTTGGTGCCTTATTCTCCATGCATTGTAAAAACGTATTGAATAGCCATTCAAATGATTCAGTGGTCTCGTCAAACATTAGAGCTGCGCCAAATATACTCGTCTCTCGGTGGTTGTTGAACCCTACAAATAAACCTGCACCACCAAAAATATATTAGAGATACTGGTTGGATGTAAGTGAGATACTGGTTTGATGCATAAAGATACTGGTTTAATGCATGAGATATACTGGTTTGCTACATAAAGATACTGGTTTGATGCATACGATATACTGGTTTGATGCATAGGATATACTGGTTTGACTAATATTATATACTGGTTGGATGCATGAGATATACTGGTTTATTGCATAAAGATACTGGTTTGATGCATGAGAGATACTGGTTTGATGCATAGGATATACTTGTTTGACTAATATTATATACTGGTTGGATGCATGAGATATACTAGTTTGCTGCATAAAGATATTGGTTTGATGCATAGGATATACTGGTTTGACTAATATTAGATACTGGTTGGATGCTTGAGATATATTGGTTTGCTTCATAAAGATACTGGTTTGATGCATGAGAGATACTGGTTTGATGCATAGGATATACTGGTTTGACTAATATGAGATACTGGTTGTTCTTATAATAGGTAATGGTTGAACGATGACAGATACTGGTTTCATGAAAATAGGAAATCAGTTTAGATGACATCAATTACCTAATGGTCTGTAGTCCTTGTTTGTCCGATACGTGGTATCAAAGACAATTGCATCAACAAAATGTTGGTAGTCCAACCGCATTTTCTAGTCTGCCCAAAATATGTTGGTAATCTGTTCATCAATGTCTACTTGGACCTCGTAACAAAATGAGGGGTTGCGAAAGGCCTCATCCCTGAAATATTTTTGCAAGGCTGTTGCTTTGCCTTTTTTCATTGCTCTTGGTCGTTGTCCACCCAACCAATTCTTCAAATATATTTTAAGAAACCCAAGGTTTCTACCCCTCCAGCCACTTTCACCATAACTTCGAACGATGATTTATTCCTCATACTGGCGTCATTGTGGATTTTGGCAATTGCTCTCTGGAAAGTAGTCATTTTCCTATTGCTCTTCAGTAAATAAGCTAAATCCCGAGGTACCAATTCATGGTTATGATCAACTACCCAGTCCGCCAAGAAGTAAAGACCTTTATCGGTTGAATAGTGGAATAAAATCCTTGCTTTGCATTTTGTCCTTTGTCCTCTCCGATCACAATTTCTAGCTTTATCAGTTGTTGGTCTGTCAATCGCATCATGATAACCTTCTTTGTTGCAAAGAACCCGGATATACCGCACCTCCTTAGTCTTGTGTCCATTTATTTTCCCCTTTTTGGCATAATCTTTGCGCATAGTAAATCCTTTTCTGATTGAATACAATCTGTAAAAAAATGAACTTCTTCAACTGTTTGAAATTGGAGATTAGCCCAATTTGCTTTCTTTTCCAATTCTTCGATCTTGTTTCCTAAGAGCAAATCAGCAAGTCATAACAAGAAAACCACTAAGTTACAACGAGAAAACCAGCAAGTCATAAGAGCAAACCAGCAAAACATAATGAGCAAAATCAGTAAGTCATAACTACAAAAATAGCAAGACATAAAGTGAAAACTAGTAAGTCATAACGAGAAAATCAGCAAGTCATAACTACAAAAACAGCAAGCCATAACAAAAAAACAACAGATCATAACAAGAAAACAAGCAAGTCATAACAACAAAACCAGCAGATCATTACAAGAAAACCAGCAAGTCATAACGACAAAACCAGCAAGTCATAACAAGAAAACTAGTTAGTCAAAATGAGAAAACTGGTAAATCATCAATGCTTGATAACGCACCTTCTAGGTTTGGTGAATTGTTATTCCATTGTAAAAAACCATCGTCATCGTCCGAAGCAACCCATGGAAGTGATTCTATTATGCAACATAAAGAACACTGGATGAGAGACTAACAACACAAAATTAAAAAGGCCATATCAGAAATACCATTAAGTAATAACGTTAAAACCAGTATGTCATTGCGAGAAAACCAGCAAATCATAACGACAAAACCAATAAGTCATATCGAGAAAACCAGCAAGTCATCATCGTCCTACACGCACCTTCTAGGTTTGGTGAATTATTATTCCATTGTAAAAAACCACCGTCATCGTCCGAAGCAATCCGTGGAAGTGAATCTAACAACAAAAAATAAAAAAGACCAATATCAGAAATACCATTAAGTAATAACGAGAAAACCAGTATGTCATAACGAGAAAACTAGTACTTCAATTCAAGAAAACCAGTACGTCAAAACCAAAAAACTAGTACGTCAAAACTATAAACCAGTACGTCAAAACGTTAAACCATTACGTCAAACTAGAAAACCAGTATGGCATAACAATAAAATCATTACGACTAACTAGAAAACCAGTACGTCATAACGATAAAACCAGTACGTCATAACTTTAAACCATTACGTAAAAACTATAAACCAGTATGTAAAAACTATAAACCAGTACGTCAAACTACAAAACCAGTACGTCATGACGAGAAAACTAGCAAATCATAACGAGAAAACCAGCAAATCATAACGAGAAAACCAACAAGTCAAAGACAAGAAAACTAGTACGTTGTATCGAGAAAACCAGTTATTTTGTTGAGTCAATAGAAAAAAACAATCATTGGACATACCTTGAAGGTTTTTTCAATGAATAACTCATCATCATCGTCGAATAATATATCCATTGATAATGAACTGGGACACCATCGGTTGGCAATGGGGATGGTCGTACTCGCCAGAGTGCGGTCGAACAGACGCCGGTGGCCGGAAGGTTTTCAGAATAAAGAAACTCACTGCTAGGGTTTTGGGTAAAAAATGGTAGAAAGTTGTTTGAAAGAGAAAGTGGGTTATTAAAAAATTTGGAAAGAGAAACGTGGGTTATTAAAAAATTTGGAAAGAGAAAGGTGGGTTATTAAAAAAAATTTTGGTTGATTGGAGAGAGAAAGGTGGGTTATTCAAAATTTGAAAGTTGATTGGAGAGAGAAATGTGGGTTGTTCAAATTTTGAAAGTTGATTGGAGAGAGAAAAACTAGTAAGTCATAACGAAAAAATAGTAAGTCATAAGAAGTAAACCACTAAGTCATAAGGAGAATACCAGTACGTCATAAAGAAACAACCAGTATATCATAAGGATAAAATCAGTATGTCATAAGAATAAAATCAGTACGTCATAAAGAAACAACCCGTACGTCATAAGGATAAAACCAGTACGTCATAAGGATAAAACCAGTACGTCATAACGAAACAACCAGTAAGTCATAACAAAAAAACCAGTAAGTCAAAAGGATAAAACCAGTAAGTCATAAGGATAAAACCAGTACGTCATAAAGAAACAACCAGTACATCATAAGGATAAAACCAGTGCGTCATAAGGATAAAACCAGTACGTCATAACGAAACAACCAGTTCGTCATAACGATAAAACCAGTAAGTCATAAGGATATAACCAGTACGTCTTAACAAACAAACCAGTAGGTCAAAATGTGAAAACTAGTTGGTCAAAAAAAGTAAACCAGTAGGTCGTAGCGAAAAAAAACTGGTAAGTCATTAGGAGAAAACAAGTATGTCATAACGAAAAAACCAATAAGTCATACGGAGAAACCAGTATGTGATAAACAGAAAACCAGTAGTACATCATAACGAGAAAACGACCAAGTCAGAATGAGATAACCAGTCGGTCACAAAGATAAAACCAGCAAGTCAGAATTAGAATACCAGTACGGTTTAACGAGACAACCAGTACCGCATAACGAGACAACCAGTAAGTCACTAGGATAAAACCAGTACGGCATAAAAAGAAAATCAGTTAGTCAGAATGAGAAAATCAGTACGTGATTAATTGGAGAAGGTGTTTTGTGACATGAATTCGAAAATTAAAAGGGATTAGTTAGAGAGAGAAATGGGATATTCAAAAATTGGAGAGAGTAAATGGGTTATTCAAAATTTAAATAGATTGGAGAGAGACATGTAGTTTAATTGGAGAGAAAAACTTTGAAATAAAAAGGTTGGGCACTCTAAATCACCCTTTCTACTATTTTGGTTTTCTTTAGTCCCCATATGGGGACTAAAAACTTGTCCCCAATGAATTCACTCCTCCTTAATATTCTTGTTTGAAATACTGTTGAAGTAGTAACGTACAACTACCCTTGACTGAAGACATGCCCAAGCAGATAAGGTTTTCATAGTGGAAGGCTTAGGCCACCGCCCTAAAACTAGCCACGGAAGTTGCCATTGTTGTCCCGAACAAAGAAGGATTGTCCAGCCCGCGTGACGTAACGAGTCGTCGTCGCTTGTCTTCGGGCTGCCGTCCCAGCAAGAGAATGGAGTACAATCATACTGAGTACAATCATACACCACCTCCACGGACCCGCGTGACGTAACGAGTCCGAGCTCCCGTGACACCAAATCAGACACCACCTCCATGGACCCGAATCCCAAACACCACAATTTTTGATTTTGCATTTTTTTTTTCTGATACTGAGTACAATCATACATATATATTTTACATTAAATCATAAAAAATTAACAATATTAAGTACTTAGATTTTGAGTTAAATCATTAAAAACTTATAATTTTAAATACATACTATTTTTCAAATATTTTAGAATCTTAAATTAACAATTCAATATATATCTAGAATTATATCAATTACGAACCATACGAAAGTGCTAAATGACGCATATAAAATTTTTGTTTCAAAAATGAAGTTGACCTTATCGGAGTTAAATTACCAGTAATCAATAGCAATGAGTAAACACATAAATGAGTAATTGAAAGTTAAAAGTCATATTTATGGACATCGATATTGCTTGATTGCAAATTGGAAAACACGTTGTGGGCCCCGCCAACAATAGAGCAAAAATAGAGCTCGAGCATATAAAGATTTAAGGGAGAAGACATTTTAAGTATAATGCGGTTTATCGAAAAATCATTGTAGTACTCTGTGTGGTAAAAAATATTTCAATTGAGTCAAATCTTAGCCTATTTAAATCAACTAGGTCCACAGATAACTGTCCAAGCTATCTCCATCTTGCCCGATCCCTGTCCCGCCATTTGGACGAGACTACTTCAAAAATTTCTGATGACATGGTGTCACGTCATCATCTGATCATCTTCTCCTTCCTTCTCTTTTCCCTCTTCTCATCTTCCTTCCCTCTAATTTCCCTTCCCTCCATTTATGACTTCGTTTGCTGTTTTGTTTATTTATCTAATTCACTCCCCTCCATTTTAACCTAATTGATTTAAACTAGTTAAGGTTTGACTCGATTGAAAGGTTTTTTACTACTGAATACTAAAATAATTTTTTGATAAACTACAGGGTACTTAAAGTTTTTCAAAGATTTAACGAAGCTAAGAAATTCGACAGTGTAATGTTTGACTCCCAATATTTACTTGTAAGCTTCGAGATAGCAGTTGAACAATTTTTTTTTACCGAAAGTCGTCAGACCATTTTTGCCGGTGACGAACAGCTGTCCATCCTATTATGTTCATGATTAGGCTGATTATGAACATGAAAACTGCCATTATAGATTATTCCCGAAGTCTTGACAATTGTTTTTGGTCGTACCGAAGTCTTGACAATTGTTATTAAGCTAAAAGTTGTAAAAAAGAAGAAGAAGATATACCCTTTTTTACAAATAAAATTGGAACAGGTTGTTAGGGCAGAGAGTATTTACAATGGCGTTGTCAACTTGGATGGTTTGATCACGGCTGGTGATGGTGTGAATTTTTTTTTTATACGATATCCATTCTATTTGGTAGAATAATCCAGAGTCGAGTTGAATTAGTATCTTTGAAAATATGATGGAGTAATTAAAAAAATTAGTGATACAAATTTTGACTACTAAGAAAGGGGTTGATTATTAAAAAAGAGGTGAATCAAGGTTAAAATTTCATAAAAATATGTTACCGTGTGTAGAAAAATTGTTGAAAAGATTATAATTGATCAAAGTAAAAAAATAAAAAGATTAATATTTAGATGTTCTTCGGAAAGAAGAAAATTTTGCCAAATTACTATTGATGATGAAGAAGATATTGTGAACATAGTTTAGACCATGATCAACATTGGACCAAAATCGGGAGAGATTTTGTTATAAATTATTGTGTAGAAAAGTGCATTTAATGATTACTACTTAGTGCATGTTCAAGGAACATAGTTCTTTAGCAGTGATAGTAATTACTATGATGGTAGTATGTCTACATAGATGCATGTTAGTTGAGTTGATCTAACAATTGATTGGCTTGAGAATGATCGCAATGCTACAACTACTTCATATACAATACCAAATTTTGATCAATAAGATGATGAAGAACAAGAGGAGGAGACAGAAGAAGAGGACAATGAATTAGATGATGATCTTGAAAAATGAGGAGGAGAAGAAGAACAACAACAACAAATATCGAGAACGAAAAGAAGTATGGAAGTTGTTCAACAACAACATAGAGAACAATGGTATACTCAACTCCTTATAACTGAGCCCGATAAATAATTAACCATAAATGTTTATACCAAAGAATATGATTCCGATCTTCTAACTATAAGGTGTTGTGGTTTATTAAAAGAGGGCATGATTTGGAAAACCAAAAACAAACCATGAAGAATATTAAGACATATGCAATGAAAGCAAGGCATGAGTTCATCGTCTAAGAATCAAGGGCAAAAATATGTAGTGCAAAAAAAAAGAAAAGAATGGAAGGGAGGTACTTTTTTGATATTAGAAGATAGTAAAACACATCCACTCTCATGCCTTTGATCATTTGCGGGTGTCATTAGATAATCAGCATTTCTCATTTTAATATATAATAGAAATGATTATAAATCGAGTCAAAGATGAACTAGATATTTCTATCAAGCCTTTAAGATCAAAGCTTGAAAACTGTATTGACCATATGCCTTATTATAGGAAGACTTGGTCGACAAGAGAGAAGGTATTCACGAAATTATGGGAAGGTAAAAATAATCCTAGAACTATAGTTGAATGGGAATATTATCATAGTTTACATGGTAGAGACCATTTTATACAAAAGCATGTAATATTTGAAAGTTTCAATGCAAGACCAAAAAGACTAGAAAAGTCACTTGAGACCCTAGAAATATTTGAATTACCTCAACACCTAATGAGAATAATGTCATTCCAAATAATAAAAAGATATCAATGATTCTTTTAGCAATCACAATCGTCAATCTCGATGATATATACCTAGTAAGTTAGCAATAATCTCATTATTATACGAAAGTCAAACTACCAATGTTAAAAATTATGTCAAAATCATAATTACAAAGTAAAACTTTTATAATCAAAGCTTCTTAGATTCCTAAACATGCAATAATAACTCAATTATAAATAGTGATGCTTAAATATTTATTTATCCTTATACTCAACCTAAAAAATAATACACATATATGATATTATTTATATGTTATTATAAAGATTTTAAATCTTGATACATAGTGATTGTTACTTGATGTTCAGTATCTGATCATATTCCTAGATCTTCATATATTTTATGACTAGTTAAAGTGAGATGATCCTTTCTAAAATCCACATATATATCAACTATATATATTGTTATTGAATTTAATTCTAACATCATCGACAACCATCATCCCAACTATATATTGTTATTGAATTTAATTCTAACATCATCGACAACCACCATGAATTGATCATTGACTTAGTTTCTTTATAAATAATATGCATTTAATTAGGCCCATTATGCTCGCTGGAATAAATTGTTGCATGGTCTCATCATCAGTCTCATCATGAAGATATATAGGGTCAATTTTTTTTAACTATTTGAGTGTAATTGAGTTGTTGTCCACATAATTTAGTATGCCATTTGGCTTCCTTTCAAGGTAGCATATGCACAACTCCTACCATCTAGAAGGTGTCTAATATCCCGTGAGTAGGATTTCATCTATAAGGAGTCCATATAGTATATCTATGTCCTGAATATTAGTAGTTATCTTTCTATTTGGCATATGAAATATGTACATCTATAGCCGTCACTACTTCACCAAAGCAGTAATAAGAGTTGATTCGATCATAATAGGACTAATGCACCAAACATCCCAGAATCTAATCACTTGCATATAAGGTAAGAATGTCTCGTTCTCCAACAACTTCTGCCTCTATCTCTGTTGATAGATATTAAGTGTAACGTCCACATCAAAACCATCATTTAAACCATATACCTAAGTTTTTCACTTACCTTATGACTAATGTACATCTTCATGCTTAGTAAAGTCTTATATGAAAGATATCCATCCCTAAAATACTTTCGTATCACTTGTGATACCATATATGAACAAATATATATATATATATGTGTGTGTATATATATATATATATATATATATCTTTACACAACAATAATAACTTAATTAACAAATAAAAACTAGTATTTATTAATATTAACACACTAATAATAAATTTATTAATATTGCTAGTTCATTTTAAACTAAGACAATAATATCATAAAACAAATAAAACTACTCGAATTAATAAATAAAAATAAATAATCACTAATTGGAATAATTCACTAACAATTCAATTGGCATTATTCATATAATTAGCCAAAATAACCAAATTATTATTTTTTGGTGGAAAAATAACCAAATTATTTATTTTCAAACAATTAATTAAATAGTAATCTCTCTTATATACATACTAAATAACACACTAATTAACAATATAGAATCAAATAAATACTAATCAACTTTATTATCACACTAATTGACAAAATTCTCTTAATTATTAATTCATAACCTACCTAATTAAGATCATACAATCAAATGAATACTAATCAAATTTATTACCACACTAATTAACCAAATTCTCTTAATTACTAATTTACAACCTAATTATAACAAACAATCAATTTATTTAATTTATAATATAATTTGATTCATTAATTAATATTAACTAATAGAGTAATAACAAGATTAATTCTAAAATTCTAAAAAACTAACTAATTACCTAAATCGTCAACGAGGGGCGAGAGGTCCTGACGATCAAAGGTGGGCGCACGAATAAGTGCTAGAGTCGATCGATCTGGGCAATGTTGGTGAAGCAAGGGACGACATCATTTACTCACCAACAAATAGCTAGAGAAACTCCAAGAAGATCATCGATGATCCATGACGGCGGGGCAACAGGCGAGGATGAGCCAAAATGAGAGGGGTGAGGCTATACGATGAGGGGGAGCCAAGGCGGTCGAGAGATTATGGTTTACATGGATAGGATTTTAATCCATTGACTTGGTCTTAAATACCGGAATAACTAAGTTAAGAAAAAAATTGTGAGTGACCAAAACATATTTTTTTCGTGAGTGAGTGTCACCATGTCACGGGAAAAAAATTGGTGTCCAACGTGGCAACTAATTTGATAAATAAAAAAATTCCACACAAATTTTGTAATTTTCCGTGAACAATAGCACCATTTTGAAAAAAAAAAAACTGAATTATAATCTATGATTTTTGTACATCAAAATGTAGTTACAATATTGTATGTTGTATAAACAGGTTGTGTTGGGCCTTCTCTATTTAGGTTCTGGAGACAGGCCCAATGGTGGTTTATAAACACGAACGCTCTTTCAAGACTTCTAACCAAATTCAGCACATTAGCATATAATTTTCTGGTTGAAAAAATGATTAGTTACGACTTACGAGCAGTATTAAATATTGAAGTTTAAAAAAAAAATCGACTATACCCAAATCTGAATTATTTAGCTTGATTGGTGTCCGAATCATATAAAAACACACATTAGCTAGATTCTTTTTAGGGGTAAAATGAACTTTGGTAAACATCTCAAAAGAGTACAGACACAACAAAGTAAAGTTGCAAAAGCATTAGCTAGATTTTTTTTTTAAATTTTGTGGAAGTACTTCCTAAATTTTCATCAATTTATTTGTAATATGATAACGGAAATAGGTGAAAATCTAATTCAATAAAATTGTGATATTCCAGATGTTTTACCTTATTTTATGGTCCTCCTCTTGATACATGATATTATTATAATATCACTCGTTATGTAAATAATAATGTTACTAAAATAACTTATTAATAAAATTTGAAAGAGAGTGCGTATGGCATCAAATTATCAATAAAGAGATTAGATAATTTATATTGATTATTTTAATTTTGAATAATGGAAGGGAGTTAAAGAAAATTTTGAAATTTCAATTCTCCCAATTTTCTTTGTCAAATTCGATCGTATTTTATTTTAAATTATTTTACATAATTTGCCAAATTGTTAAATAAGAGATATACAAATTCAAATTTACTTCGTATTTGGATCAATTCAATAGATATTGAAATTTGATAAAAACATGTTCGATTCTAAATTTACATTTTGATGAATTAAATCAAATCAAATTGAATATGAATCAATTCAAACAACACATTACTTAAATAAGAAAAATGGTACTTATTAAAAAAGTTCAAACAATTGAAACAAACTTTTGGTATGCACAAAGTAGATACGAATCTGGTCCCATAGGGTGCATTTGGTACTAAGGCTTGGACAGGACTGGACAAAGTTTTTTGTCCAAGCCTATGTTTGGCACAAGAAATGAATACGACAAAATTGAATCCTTGTCCAAGTCCAGTCCTAATTTCTTGTCCCACCTATTTCCATGGGACAAATTTTTTTTGTCCAAGGACAGAAATTTCTTATTGCATGTTTTTACCATGTTACCTTAGATTATTTCTTTTGTCTTATTTATTATCATATTTAACTCAATCATTAATAATCATTTTTTCTGCTATAATTTTTTTGATCTTACATACAATTTTTTTAATTGGGATTCATTTAAATTTTCTATATTTCATATTTCGGATATAAATCCATATAAAAATATGAAAGTGGTTAATCTATATATTTGATCAACACATACATATTAAAAAATATTTATAATGTAATTAACATGATCTAAACTCATAAGGATTATTTTTGAATATTTAGTTTTAATTCTGATTTTTTATTCAAAGATTTTATTTCTATGATATAACATTATTGTTAATGTAATGATTGATTTTACTCAGTTTAATGAATATTATCTGTTGTTATCATGAAGAATATTTTTATCTTTAACAAAATTTTAGATTAAATTATTATACATATACAATTGAGAAATAGATCAAATATTCAATCATGTAATGAAATAACCAAACATAGGACAGTACAGCTAGAACAAGTAGTTCTGTCCAGTACTATTCTGTCATGTCCAGAAATCATACCAAACACACCCATAATACAGCATTACGGAGTCGAAATCATATTTTATGGATCATCATCATCATCATCTGTTTTTTCTAACGCTTCATAATTAATAATACAAACTATACTGGCCGTCACGTTCGACTATCATCCACTTATATCAAAAAAATAATTTAATTGTCAACGATATGTTTTTCTAGATCGTAATCTAATTCAAATTTTTATTCGGCGTCATATAATAGCGATTAATAGGGGTTGTGACATATTGTAACAGTTATTTTCGGTTTTAATTAGATCGAATCTATCTGAGTCAAATAATGCCACAGATTTGTTTGGTATCTCACTTGATGAATTTTTACCTTTTTTGTCAACTCGATTAGTCTTATTACTCTAGGATCAAAAAGAAAAACCATGGATTTTGTTTGGTATCTCACTTGATGAATTTCTATGGCAGCGGACATTTTTTTTAGATCATCAGTGAAACGTCAAACTTTATGACATCATATTGATAAAAGCACTTCTGAAATTTCATAAATTCCAAAAAAACCATGGATTTATTTGCACATTTTTTAAATAAAATCACTCAAACCATTATTACTATATCATTAGTACGGTACAGAGTCAATTATGAAATTTATGTTTAATAAAAATCAGAAAATCAAAGTTGGATGTCTTTTAGATATGGCATAGTTAGTCCGGGCTCCTCATTTTTATAATTTCGAAATTGATAATATTTGCTCGGTGACTTCTGAAATTTATAGATAGAATACTCACATGCTGAGTTTTAACATTGTTATCTTGGGTACAATACACAAGTAATAGACCACCTTAGACTATCTTATTTGAATTTCAATTTTTCACTTTATACATTTCCGGATAACAGATAATAAAAAATTATAAACATATACAAATAATTGATCAAAACCGAAATCTTGATATTAATCAGCATGATATTAGCTTATTTCATAAACTAAATGGACAGTTCATAATTTGCAGAGGCGTCACGTTTTGCAGTAAAGTTTAGCTACTCAACGAAGATAAATCAATTCGTGTGGCCGTTCGGTTCTTTTGAAAGATTATCTGCGTATAATTTGGTAACATGTCTTGGGGCAGATTGGAATAGTACCGTTGGAATAATAAAGTATGATAATATATTGGTACGATCATATTTATACTCTAATTTTTAGAGTTAGACTTATATCATATCCTTGACCCTACAAATAATTTTTTACTAGATTCATATGCTACTCACCTAAAAACTCAAGGTCAATAAAGCCGTTAAGATATGACTTTTTGACTTTCTACTTTTTAATTACAAAATAATTTTTCATAGAAAAATTAAATACATTTAAGAAATATGTTATGTTACAAATTTAATTTTGTAATTTAATTCAAATACAACAAAGTTTTATTGAATTAAAAAATATAATAAAGTCCACTTAAATACCATGCGATTTTATCTATTCCCATCCAGATTTCTCTCGTTTGAAATGGGAAAAATTGGTCTAATTTTGTCCAATATTCTCAATTGAATACACACCAATTAGTTCAGGTTCTTTTTTCAAAATGCACCATTTTGAACAATGCTATAGAATGTCACGCAGGTTTTCTTTTCAAGTGTCTACTTGGACGTGGAATTGGTCAATTATGTTTTTAGTACCTAATTTCTTAATGATTTTTAAAAATCTCCATCTTCTTTCCTTCCATATCCTAATCCCAAACATGACAAAAAATGATTTTCAAATCATCGCCTCTCGCGTGCTGCCATAGCAAAGCCCCTCTAACGAGTTATCTTGCCAACAATAACATCATGATGTTAATCGTGAAGATACTGAAGCATGGGGAACCTCTAGTATCTACCGTTGTAGCTACTTTAAGGTAGAGATGGTAGAAATGCTCATACCTTATAGGTCACACCCTACTCTTACATCATGAGTCGAAGGCTTGGTTATTTTGGCTATATCCAAGGTAGGGTATGGCTATGAGTCCATATTTGAAGGTGGGGTATAGAGTAGGATATAAAACTTATGAATTTTTATCTTACCCCTACCTTTTTATATATTTTTTAATGTATTATATGAAACTAAAATTTATAATTATTTTATTAATATATGAGATATTTCATAATTAATTTTTCATATATTCATCATGATTCAGTTAAATTTTACATATAAAATTAAATTTTATGTTAAAAATAATCACACTCTACAAGATAATGTAAATCTTATAGACTATAAAGGTAAAAGTATGAATCTAATAATATAATTTTTTGAAAGTCTAGTGTAGGGCATGAATTCAAATTTTGAAATTAGGATATAAATAAGATTCTACCAATATACTATTCCACTCATTGCCATCCCAATTTTGAGACAGAAATCTAGCCTCGAACTCACGCTGGGGTCCATCGATAGGCTAGGGCTCGACCTGTAGCTAGTCAGATTTGATATTAGGGTTTAGGAGTTGAAGATGATGGTCGAGACACCTACACATGGTTTAGATTTGCCGCCTCTCCGCCTAGCTCTGTAATAAGTACTGGGGTTCTTAAGGAAGAAGTAAGGTGTGTGAATCAAGATTGATGAAGTTCTCTATTAGGAGAAGATGGATGAAACCCCGTGGTGTATCGACTACATGGGGAAAATTTTCCTTAAGGCTAGAGGCAATGATTCAAAATGGCATCTCTACCCCCAGCGATGAGGATCCAGGATGTTCGAATTCGAATTAGGGTCTCGAAATATGCTTTGGGTATACAATTGTATTAAAAAATTAAGTGCTAAAAATGAAATTTCTCAATTTTATGTCAAGATAAATACTTGGAAAGAAAACTCGTGGTAGTTCACGTTCAAAATAGTGTGGTTCAAAAAAAAAATTTAATCGGTTAGAATGGACTCTATTAAAAATATGGATAAATTATATCCTCCCCCCTCTAGTTTAGCGTATTTAACGCTGGTCCTCTTGTAATTTGCAAATCGATTAAAAACTCTCTCTAATATATCGAATTTATACTATTTGGCCCGTGAAGTCAAAACTAGCATATTTCTCTAGCCCTCCTTATCCTCTTCCTTTCTTCTCCTTCGCTCTCCTCCCCTCTCTTCCTCTTCCACCCCCTCCCCCTCCCTCTTCCTATTTTTGTCCCAAATTTTCCCTTTATTATTTCTTGGGTGAGGGGTATATTTGTCATTTCACGTGACACATTGTCAGAGAAATATGCTAGTTTTGACTTCAAGAGCCAAATATTATAAAGTTTCCATACTAAAGGCGACATTTAATCAAACTGTGAATTAGAAATGGGCCAACGTTAAATACTCTAAACTAGAGGGGACCATATATAATTTACCAAAAAAAGTTTGCACAAAACTGGACATGTTTTGCCCGTGTTAAACCACAAGAATTCAGATAAAAATAGTAAAACCATAAGGTACTTAATTGGACTTTTCTCAAAATTATTAATAGTTCAATGAATATAGAAAAATCGACTTCTATTCATTATTTATTATGTCATTCAATTTATATTTATTTGTTTTACAAGATTGATAATCATTAATTGTATTATTTGATTATATTCAGATATAATGAATTGTATTCTAACCAAGGTCTAACTTGAGTATAACAATGGTGTATCTGGGATTCGATCAATATCTAATCAAGATCTAATTAGAACATGTCTAAAGTTGGATAAAATGGTATATGTAGAATGTGAATCCTAGACCCAAATTCTAAACATAGATTTATATCCATACTTTAGATCCACTCAAAATCGTAAATATCCAGAATATAAGAATAGGTCCAACCCTTCTCTAATTGTCTTGTCAACCCGTAGGGCCACATTTGAAATACGTTTAAAAATTACGTATCAATTATTTTACCTTAGAACATCGGCGAAATGTTGTACTGGAGATTTTTCTAAATTAGAGACTTTATATATTCCGATTATTGAAAATATATTAAATCTACTTGTTATTTTTTTTATGGCAACACAACATACATATATAAATATACACACAAATAGATGTCTAATGTTATGTCGTGATTCCTAATATTTCATAGATAGATCTGTCGGTGGGATTCTCTCTTTCCCATGTATCCAAAGTATGGAATCTCAGTGTCTCTTTTTCTCTTGGTTTGTATTGGCAGATCAAGTAGTTCTTCCATCACACCGAAGACGTCCTTGTGGAGGTCGATTTGGGATTTATTGTACTCGACCATGAAGCACCCCTGTTCCTGGAGCGCATCAAGGATTTCCTTGCTTCTGGGTAGCCAAGCATCCGTTCTTGGCTTCAGATTTTCTTGGGTGAAGTATGTGACTGGGAGACTGTTATTTGGAAGAGAACCCATTTTTATCTAGTTATGTTGGTTTTTACATACAATGGTACATTATATATATATAGAGATTTTGATGACAAAATTGGGAAATCAAAAAAATTTGATGACCAAAATGCGAAATTGCAAAAATTTGTTGATAAAAGCGGAAAGTCAAGAAAATTACCGAGGAGAGAATCAAAAAATTAATGGTAACTAAAGTATAAACGTTTTGGTGACCGAATTGGGAGGTTAAGAAAATTTGCTGATCAAAATGAAAAATTGCCAAAATTTGGTGACCAAAGTCAAAAATCATGAAGATTATGTCCAAAGAAGAAAAAAACATAAAATTTAACGTGAACTAAAATAACCTCACCAATCCAGAAACAGGTCTACAAGAAGCTCTCACCAAAATGTAGCTATGATTATTCACATCAAAATGTTGTTAGAATATTGTATGTTGTATAAATCAGGGTTCTTAAAAATGACCCGGAGGTCGGCCCAAAATTAGGTCTCACTTTTGGGTCAGCCAGTCTAACTGGCCCACTCGCTGGTCAGACTGGATATTTTTCTCTTATTTTTATGTAATTTTTAGAAATATATATGGTATATAGGTAAATATAAACTAATAATAATAAAAAAAATATAAACATATCAAATTCTGGGTGAAGTATTCAATTCAACCAGATTTTCTGAACAAATTGTCAAGTCTCACCAAAATTTTTCCAGTCCAACCTCACTCTGTTTAAAAAAAAAATTCAAACCATTGAAATAAACTTTTGGAATGCTCAAAGATAATATGACTCCGATCCAACCAAGTTCGTGACCAAATCCATATCTAAATAACCGAAAAGAATAGCCATTAATGAGTGGGTAAGCCGTCAGCATATACAGCGTGTCGAAGCCCTTCAAAATAAACCGATATTTACGATTCACTAGTTTGTAGCAAGTAAGTGAAAATATCGAGTCTGATCCAAGGAGGAATAAATAAATGATTAATCTAACAAATTAAACAAATAAAGTGTTGTAGCGGAAAATTAATTCGCGGATATTTCGACCAGTTTTAGTAAAAAAATCCATAACTAACTGCTCAAATATCGGATTGAGGTGATTTCAAAAATTACGGAAAGATAAGAGATAAGTCTACAACTTTGTAGTTTATCACTTATCCAAATTCGGTGCAGAAGGAGGTCATAATCAGCATGGAAGTTTCGGACAGTTTAGGTTTTCTTATTTGAGGTAGGAAATAATTTAGGTTTTCCTGTATTGAACGGCCTAGGGTTTTTGTATCGGGCTAGGGCTAATTTTTCTATATAAGGACAGACGACATAGACAACAAGTACCCATCACACAAAACACAAATCTCTTATCAAGCTTCGGCTTTTATCTTTAGCTCATAGGCAGGGCATTAGAGCCTGGTTAGTATGGCCAGGCATTAGAGCCTGGTTAGTTGACCAGGTAGTAGAGCCGGGTTTGTATCGTTCGATGGGCTAATGGAGCTTAGTTTGGTATAGTAGTGATAGTGGTGGTGTGGTCACATGTAATCTTTATCGTTTGTGCTTTCCTCTTGTCCTCCTCTCCTATATTTTCAATAAAGTTCTTGTTCTTCCACCAATTCTTTTCTTATCTACCAAGTCAAATCTGCATATCTTCTCTTCCTTTTTCCTATATTTCTTCCATCTTTGCCTTATTCGTTTGAATCGCTCTTGGGACGACCACTACAGATCTGTCTTTAGATCGTTTTTGACGTTCTAACATATTTTTCACACAATAGAAAGTAAAGGGGAGAGATTTGTGAATGATCCAAAGAAAACTAAACTAAGAAAATGAAAAGAAATATGAATGAAAAAACAATGAGAAATAAACGGTAGATTCAAGGTCTGAATTCCACATGGTCGATCACTAGATCTGTGAGAATCGTAAAATCAATTTAGATAATAGTACAAGGATCAAGTGACCAAATAGTAATTAGCCAAATTAAGTTTAGAAGTTATCTATATAAAGAGAGCTAGAAAAGAAAAACCCTAAGGGAAGAGAGAAAGAAAGAAAATTCGTAGGCCTCAAAAGTAGCTACAATTATTTATAAAATTCAACAGTGTAATGTTATCGGATTGACACGAAACTTTGGGATTCTTTTCCTAACACCATGGGCAAGATTCTGGACGGTGGAGATGTCATTTAAAGATGTCTAAGACCTTCTGCACAAATAAACTTTGACAACTACAAATTTGAATAAAAGAGAAAGGTAAGTCGGTTTTGTCTTGTATATTTGGTTTCGTATGTAAGGATATTATTTTCGTCATCATATATTCTGTATTGTTTGTATGCTCAGCAATGAGTCTTGGTAAAATAATGAATATGAGACTTAGAATGGTGTATCTCATAAGTTTACCTATAGGATTATCTAGCATTAGGGTTATGTTAGGTGTAAGTGAATTATATCCGTCTTATGTGATTTAAATGGTATTCTGGATTGTTGGGTTTGTGTGGTTGTATTCATATTATTGAGTTCAGACTGTGATTGTGGAGTTGTTGAGTCGTGTTGTTGATTTCAAAATTGCTAATTTGTATGATTGATATTGGATTTCTGATTGGATTATTGTAAGTGAATTCTGTCTTTGTTACGTGATTATTATGTTGTTCTGAATCGTTGATTGTGTGTGATTGAATTGTGAAATTTTGGATTGGAAATTGATGATTTGGATTTTAGATTTATTGATCTTGGATATGTGAATCGTATCTTGAATGTGTGATTGATTCTGAGTTTGGTACCTTTGGATTATTGATGATTGGATTCAGATTGTCAGAATGTAGATATGTGATTGATATGATTTATGACATGCGGGATTGTCCCGAGGTATGTGCGATGAAATGGACAGAAAGGTATGTGGACTATCTAGGCTTGTGGAAAGTAGTACTCCTGCCTAATGGGCCCTTCATGGGAAAGAGGGAGTATTTACCAGTGGACCACAAAAATTCCGACATGAGTGTAAGGACTCCGGAGCTCTATAAGTGAATGTGTTTTGATCATCGTGTTTTGTAAGTGAGTGTGTTGTGATCATCGTGTTTTTGTAAGTGAGTGTGTTGTGATAAGTGAATATGTGGTGAACATCGCATTTTCATAAGTGAATGTATTGTGATCATTGTGTTTCCGTATGTGAATGTGATGTGATCTTCATGAATCTATTGGGTCACTATGTGAGCTATATTTTGAAAGTTGACTAAGTTAGTTGGATATGTAACCTATGTCTTAGTTTTGAGAAGCTTGACTGTGGACATGTATTAGTAACTATGTGATTTGTACATGCTCAGATTTGCTAAGTTACGATTAATGATATGAGTTGATGTAGAAATTGTATGTGTGTATCAACTTACTAAGATGCGTATTCTGATTAATGTGCACTACTGTGTCAGATAATTCAGGGGCTAGCTACGAGTGAGGACTAGAGACGAGGACATGCATCACTATATATTTAGTATTTTTTTAAGACACTCTGCCACACTTCTACATATGCTTTACCTTTAAAATTGAGATTTGATTATAACTTAAGAATTTGAATGGCCTTACAGAGATTTACTTTGTGGTAGTTGACATGCCTAACATTCGGGGCGTGACAAGATCACAAAGGGTAATCTAATTCATATAGCAAATAGGGGTAAATCTCTCGCAACCGCGAAGAGACCACTAACATTCTAAAATCAACTAGCCTAACGACCGTCTAACTAGTTGTTTATCATCTAACATACAGAATATCAATCGATTTCCAATCTCGGAGGCAATAGCATTAAGAATTGATGTTCCTACTCCTAGCGATTATACTCAAAATTTTCGTATGTACAAACTAGCCTTACTTATTCCTAGTTAATTAGTTTGGTAATGACCATTCCTTGCAGAATTAACTTTGCTCCTATTTCAATTCCTAACTGTGACCGCTAGTTAGAAATCGATGGCATGATAGTTCTAGAATAAATTCACTACCGCAAATCATTCAAGAACAAAAATAAGCACAAGGAATAAGCAAAAACTAAAATGAACAAGATGAATAAAACATGATCCTCACAACCATGGGTTACTCCCTCAAATCTACCAAGAGGATTAGTTCCTCTTAATAAAATAAACCTAATCTACGAAATAGAAAATATGCTGAACAACAGATAGAATATGCGATAGATCCAAAACTAAAGCTAATAGGGTTATATAACCCTCCTAAACCTAAAAACCTAAAAGAGTCGTCCTAAAGAGTCCTAACTTTTCAGGAAAATGAATTTCTAATATTGTCTCCGAATTTCTGCCAAATAAAATCTGCCAACTTAGCCATCAGTGTTTTGGTATTAACTTTCTCTTTAGGACTTTGATTTGTGCATATTTTATATTGCTGAAAGAGGAAAGAAATATCTTCAATTTTGTGTCTGATAGCCTTTTACAAACTATGGTCCGAAACTGACAAAAATGCCCCTCCAAGGAAGCTGTTCCTAATAGACTCCTCCTTTGAATATAATTCCTTTCCAAAATTGCCTCTTTTTTTATAAATTAGTACAAAGAGTCCATTAGTCACCTAAAACTCAAGTGTTAATTAAAATAATACAAAACTAAAGATAAAAGTACAAAATAAACTCAAAATTCAATGCGTTTAATGTGTATTTTAGATACACATCAAACATCCCCACACTTAAACTTTGATTATCCCCAAGGAAGACTCAATCTAAGACATAAAATCAAAAGACAACGACTCAAAAGAAAATAAAAGAAAACAGACAACACATACACATGAAACAAATATTGGTAACTTGAGCACTTGCATTTTAATTACAATGAATCAATAAACCATTAACAAGAGACTATCCTTAGGAATCTTGATGCTAAGTTAATTCCGTAATTTAAGTCTAGCCCACAAATCAAACTAGTTCCCCATAATTTTAATCATTCAAAAGCAGTGAAGACCACTAGAGACTCAACATCAATAAGCACAAGGCATGACTGGATATTAAGGCACTTATAATGCTATTTAGCTTGGCCTCATCCCAAAACATTTTAGGTTAGCATGGTCAGTACTCAACTTGCATGGCACTTGGGACTTCACTTATCAGATGTTGCCAGACTGGATACAACTTTTTTGTTCCAATATTGCTTTAGAACTATCATCAAGCTATCTCCTAGTCAGGCCGGAGACTACTCTACCTCCCCTTGTTTACCTCACTACTGCCCTTCCGTCAGCATTCTTTCTCATTCCACCTTGATTTCCACATTCCACAAATCAATTTTTTTTCCTTTCTTTCACATCCTTTAAGAACTTTTTTTAAATAAAGAAGGGCAGCAAGTTTCTTTCACTCGATTAATCCTCATGCAAGTTAGCTAAACTATTTTCATGATACAAGCGAGAGTTGGTTACTACAGCCGTGCCACCCAAATTCTCTCAAGTGTCCTATCAGTCTCATACACTAGTGGTCGCTTAATCCAATTATGAGATTTTTAAAAAGGAAGAACTAATTCACAATATGGGCTTTATCATATCCTTGTTAATTATCCTAGCATGAGCTTTCCTAAAGATCTTAAGTTGCTAAAGGCTCAAAAATTCAAGGTTGCAAGTTCATGCACATGGTTGCCTCGACACACAAAATAAACTAAAATTTACCTAAACATCCTCACACTTAGAGAACAACATGTCCTCATGTTATAGGATGACCTAAAAAAACAGAAAAATCAAAATAAAAATGAAACATAGGACACACAAGACACATAAAAAATAACAAAAAAAATTAAAATTAAGCAATTGAGTTTATGATTCTAGGACTCCCTCGAGTGGTGTTGCACTTGCTAGAGGTAATGGTAGCTCGGAGTTGATCTTGTACGTGTTACAAATAGGAAGAGAGTGCAATGTTGTTCAATAGCCGTAAAAATCAAAGTCTTGTTTGATACGTGTAGATCGGCTCAGCTCGGTTTGGCTTTTGAGGGCTTCCAAATTTGCTCATGGTATGAAGTTGTGGTGCGAATTTGTCCATCCTTCGTGCAAAGTTATTTATTTGTGACTTTATTATCTTTGTCCTTGGAGTCACGATAAAGTTAACAAAATGAAGATATCGTTCGTGTAAAAAATATATTTAATTAACTAAAGCCTATCAAATAATTGACAAAGAGAATACCGCGAGGAAGAGTCCAAATTAGATTTCATTCCCAAGTAAAATAGTCATCGTGGAAAATTGTAGATAATAGAAATTAATTTAGGAAACTCCCTTCTCCTGCGTCTGGAGTTATGATGAAAATCAAAATCTTGTTACTATTGTTCTAGGCGCGAGGAGGGATATTATTTGCTGTCCACTTCGTGACGTGGGGGTGTGCTCGCTTCGAGGAAAGATCCAAACCCTTTGGTCAATTAGTCGCGAACAAGCTTCATCTCTGCGACTAGCGGCAGTATTTAATTCCTTTTTCATTGTCGGATACTCTTTCTTATTTCTGCCCGTCTTTCCAATGACGACAACAGGCAAATCCAAAATTTAATTGTCGGGGACAATATTTAGTTGTCGTGGCCAAGATCGAATGAAAGCGTCAATTTCTTTATTACTTTAGCCATTTGTTTTCCTACAAAATAAGACAAATTATTAGACCCAATTAAGAAGCATTATTCTGAAAAAACAAATCCTAGAAAAGAAAAGAAAAAAATATTGAGTTGCCTCCCAATAAGCGCTAATTTAACGTCGTTAGCTAGACGCCTCTTTGATCTCTTTCAAAATGGATTAAATATGTGGTTTTGGTCCCGAATCTTTATTTTAACTTGGGAATGGGAAGGTTGTGCAATCTTCCACTTCATGTTCACTCTTCATGTTCACTCTTGGTGCATTGTCATCCTCTTTAACCATATCTAGTAAGTACACATACTAAAATTGATATAAGAACATGCTATCTACATCGGATTCACCAACTTTATCTTCAAACTCCACTTCTTGTGATTTTGTTGGTGTTGCCGAAGGTAGCATGATCTCTAGTGGTTCTTCGACAAGCTGCGGCACAATTGTCACTTCACATTCATCATCTTCTTCTTCTTCAAGTTCTTCTTCAAGGTCCACCAATTCCTCTTCGCGTTGCATCTCTACATTGACTTCTTCCACGTTGAACTCTTGGCACCACTCCACGTCCATACAACTTTCTTTGATCTCCCTTATATCAAATGCAAGTTGAGATATTTGCTCCTCAATTTTCTTGAAGATTGGCTGAGTTTGGTTAGCGAGATTTTGAATGCTTTTGCTTGTTGTGATGGCCAATGTCCTAATAAGATCTTCCAGTGAGGAGTTGGATGTTTGGGTTTGACGTGGTTGATAAGTATGAGCATAAGGAAAATGATTCCAATGAAATTGATCTCCATAATACTCAATTGGATGATCAATCCATCCATCACAATCAGGTTCAAGAGTAGAGGTTGGTGGATATGCAAATGAAGCTTTATTGAACATAAGTTAGATAATCAAATAATATGCAATCCTCCCCGACAATGGTGCCAAATTTTGATGAGCGTGTTGAAGACCTTCAAAATAAACCGATATTCACGGCTCACTAGTTTGTAGCAAGTAAGTGAAAATACCACGCCAGATCCAAGGAGGAACGAATAAATGATTAATCTAAAAAAATTACACAAAGAAAGTAAAGGGGGAGATTTGTGAATGATCGAAAGAAAACTAAACTAAGAAAATGGAAAGAAATATGAATGCAAAAACAATGAGAAACAAACAGTAGATTCAAGGTCGGAATTTCACGTGGTCGATCACTGAATCACAAAGGATAATCTAATTCATTTAGCAAACATAGTTAAATCTAAACTAGCCAAACGACCACCTAACTAGTTGTTTATCACGTAATAGACAGAATATCAACCAATTTCTAATATAGAAGGCAACAACATTAAGAATAGATGTTCCTACTTCTAGCGATTATACTCAAAACCTTGGTATATCTAAACTAGCCTTACTTATTCCTAGTTATTTAGTTTGGTAACAACCGTTCCTCGCAGAATTAACTTTGCTCCTATTTTAATTCCTAACTGCGATAGCTAATTAGAAATCGATGGCATGAGAGTTCTAGAATAAATTTACGACCGCAAATCATTCAAAAACAAAAAATAAGCACAAGAAATAAGCAAATACTAAAATGAACAAGATGAATAAAGCAAGATCCTCACAACTATGGGTTACTCCCTAAAATCACCAAGAGGATTAGTTCCTCATAATAAAATAAACCTAATCTAAGAAATAGAAAATATGTTGAATAATAGATAGAATATGCGATAGATCCAAAACTAAAGCTAATAGGGTTATATAACGCTCCTAAAACTAAAACCTACAAGGGTCGTCCTAAAGATTCCTAGCTGATATGATCCTCGGTAGGAGAATCACAACAGACCATGCTACTCTTGGATAGAAAGACCACAACCCATGAATCTAAGCTTTACAAGAACATTGGACGAACTGCAACCCAAGTAAATGAACAATTCGAGAACCTTAGTCCAAGTCGAATCACGCCACAAACAAGGATGGAAGACTTGTTTGATAAGTGAAGATTTCGTTGTAGCTAAGCATATGCACCAGCCTAAGCAAGAAATTAGCTTATGCTAAAGTTGTCTCAAAAGTAGGGTGATGCTTTATTATGTGAAGATTCGCTTCTTTGAATGTTCTACCTTAATTCTACTTAATAATGGACAATCGGTCGTTTGTCCAGTCTTCCTGGCGTACGCTAGACAAGGTTGGCGTGTGCCAATTTTTGACTAGCCTGAAGCTCAGGCACACGCCAATAGCACCTGATGTGAGCCAAAAACTCTCGAATGAACAAACCAGGTATGCACCAATGTGGGTTGACATGCACCAATTTATCAGCAGAATTGTAGCAAATTTCAATAAGAGTAAGTAGGGGATATCGTACCATAGGGATTGAGTTATTAGGCCTACTCTAAGGTTCACAAACTAGTCTAGGATAAGATTATGAAGTTTGGTTTGTTGTTTGCACTATCTAAAGTCTAAAACATAAATACAAAGATCATACCTTAAGCTATTGGTTTACTAGGTACTAACTTACTAAGAATAATAACTTATGCTACTATAATGAGTGAGGTGCCTAAACCAGCAACATAACCATAAGATTCAGAGGGTTTTTAGTGTATGTGAATTTCTCCAATTTTCTTGGATGAATTTCTCAACCTTGTCAAATCTCTCCTCAAGGGCTACCATTCTTTCTCTCAAGAACCCATGTCGTTGGAACCAGGTGGTGGTCTTTGTTATAAGACATGTAAAGGCAATCCTTTATCAAGAAAAATCGCCATACTGTCATCTTTGTTTCTCTTTTTCCATGAGAAGTTAGGGTGGTTTCTCCATCCAGGATTGTATATTGAGGAATATAGATTGTTTACCATTCGGTTTCATCATTGCATATTGACTAATCTCGTGGCCAGTATTACCACAGGCTTTGCAATGCTGTTATAAAGCAACAACATCAACTTTGTTTAGAGTCAAATCGTGCAATTGCTTTGCCATCAAGTCTACTTGCACTTGAAATGATGAGGAAGCATCAAGTTCAATTATTCATCTTCTCTCACTTTGCTCAGTTACCTCCTCTAACTCTCTAATGGGTTATTTTTTTCTCTCATTTGTGATTATCCTATTTGTTACTGCCAGCTCTTCCAAAATATGGTAGGCTTCACCCCTTTCCTATCTCAGGAAATTTCCATTGGAAGCTGAATCAACAGTTTCCATTATTGTTGGCGATAGACTAAAATAAAAAGTCTTAGAAGAGACTCCTTAGACAAACCATGGTGCGGGCACTTTTGATGCAATTCCTTAAATCTCTCCAAAGTATCACTCAATGACTTTCCTTCATATTGTTCGAAGTTGGTGATCTCTTTAACGAGTTTGTTAGTCTTTGAGTAGGGAAAATATTTGTCAAGAAAAGCATTTGCCAATTGCTCCCATGTGGTTATTAGATTACCTTTAAGTTGCTTATACCAGAGTTTAGCTTTATTCCTAACGTATAAGGAAACATTTTGATCTTAACAACATCATCAGATACTCCGGGATACTTAAAGTTATCAGCTAATTCCATGAAGTTCCCCAAATGTTCATTTGGGTCTTTATTAGGTAGTCCATAGAACTAACCCGAAGCTTGAAGCATATGAATCATGGCTGGCTTAATTTCAAAGTGATTGGCTTTAGAAGCTGGCCATTGAATTTTGGTTAAAGCTCCTTCATAAGTTGGTCTTCCATGGTCCATTAAAGAAGGTCGAGGATCAAGTACTCTGTCCCCTTGACCTTCCTGCCTTTGGTCCATTCTCTCTTTTTCTCGTCTCTCCTTACGCAATGACCTTTCTAACCGCATTATTTCCTCTTCAATCTCCAATAGAGAAATATTGGTTGAATGAGTTAAGACCATGCATGGAACTTGTCAAGCAAGAGAAGTCACTTTGTCCAAAAGTAAACCAAAAACCAAAAATAAAATAAAAATGAAAAAGAAAAATATACTAATCCAAGTTCATAAACCAAATTGAGAGTCTAAATTCTCAATCCTCGGGAATGCCACCAATTGGTGATTCACTTCTTTGAACGTTCTACCTTAATTTTATTTAATAATGGACGATCGGTCATTCGTCCTAGCATATGTCAGACAAGGTTGGTGTGCACCAACTTTTGACTAGCCCAAAGCTCGGGCACACGCCAACAGCACCTGGCGTGAGCCAAAAACTCTCGAACAAACAAACCTGCCACGCGCCAATGTGGGTTGGCTTGTGCTAATTTATCAGCAGAATTGCAGCAAATTGCAATAAGAGTAAGTAAGGGATATTGTGCCATAGGGATTGAGTTATTATGCTTACTCTAAGGTTTACAAACTAGTCTAGGATAAGATTATGAAGTTTGGTTTGTTATTTGCACTATCTAAAGTCTAAAACACAAATATAAAGATCATAACTTAAGCTATTGGTTTACTAGGTACTAACTTACTAAAACAACAACTTATGCTACAATAATGAGTGAGGTGCCTTAACCAGCAACATAACTATAAGATTCAGAGGGTCTTTAGTGTATGTGAAGTGGTCCAAGTGAATCTAAGGCAACTCATCCACACTTTCGTGCAAGAAGAGCCTAAATTGCTGCTTAACTAGGCTTAGAAGGTTAGATATGTTCTTTCGACCCCACTAACCAACTAATCTAGCTAAGCACAAACAATATGCTCCACTCCAAGGACAATCAGTAGGTCACCAAGAAGATTTCTCTCCTAGCAAGAGTACTCATC
This sequence comes from Hypericum perforatum, assembly GCA_012979155.1. Taxonomy (NCBI): domain Eukaryota; kingdom Viridiplantae; phylum Streptophyta; class Magnoliopsida; order Malpighiales; family Hypericaceae; genus Hypericum; species Hypericum perforatum. The sequence continues at coordinate 81,558 of SOPF01027659.1, read as the reverse complement.
ATCAAACCAACCTATCCATCAATTCTATCTCCTTTCGGTCTCAAGTTTTGACTAGATACTAAGGCTTAGTGAGATAGCAAGTCTAAGCAATAGTATCAAGTACCTTGATAAGAACATAAACATGAACATACACACCTCACAACTGTGATTACATCAAAGGTAACAAGGCACCAAACTCATTTAACTACTCACACATACTATTAATTAACATCATAAGTATAAATATAGACAAAGAGTAAAAAGGAAAGAAGACTTATCAAGACTCCAAGCTCCGCCTCTTGAAGTCCATGTTCTTTTGCCAGAAATAATATTACTTAGTGAAATATGTACTATCTAATATATATAATATATATTTTTACAAACAAGGGCAAAAAGCCTTATATACTATATCTAATTTAACTAAAAGATAAATTTTATACTAAGCTAACAAAATATCTAGGCTAAACTGACTTCAATGCCTGGGAAACAGGAGTTGCAATCATCACAAGCATTAAATGTGGTGTGTGCTTTATCCCTCTCTGAGTTGAAGATCAAATCAGCCTACTTGTAGCTTCTGTCAGTCTGTCCTAGCGTGCGCCAACTTCACTTGGCGTGTGCTAGGTCTTCACAATTTCCATCTTCAAATGCATCTGGTTGTCTAAGTGAATGGTCGTCCAAGTAACAGCTACTTGGCATGCACCATGTAGGATTGGTGTGCGCCAGATGACCGTGCATTGCATTCCTTGGCTTTGCATCTTCCCTCTCGTCCTTGGCTTTGCATGTCCGCTCAATCATCCTCCACTTCTTCTCAAGTAGGCTCCTAAAACCAAGCAAACTTAATGAAAAACGATAAACTCAACATAAACACAAAATAAACAAAAACTAACACTACGACAACTAAAATGCAACTAAATCAACCTAAAACACTAAGAATAATCTACTAAGAGGACATAAATAATGAGTATTTATGACACTCATCATTATGCTAGGAGTCCTTTATATAGGCTCCAAAAGTCTAACATATTCCTAAACAACAAACTCCTAAAAAGTAGGAGTGCATCTGGAACAACTCCTAAAAAATAGGAATGCAATCTGGCCGAATTATTCTATTCTCAAACAAGAGATATTCTAGCCAAAATAACACCAACTATACCTGAAATAATCTAACATAATATAATAAAGTATTGGCACGTCCTAAACAAGTAGATGCATAGACTAAATAGGCTTATTCTTCTTGAAAATTCATGTGCGCATGCATCCAGATTAGTGCGTGCTCTTCAAGCTTCTAATTTAGCTTCCAAAATGTGCATGGGCTTTGTATGGGCTTCATGGATGTCCTTTGACCTGCACAAACTAGCTTGAGTCCAAACTTCTTCCATTAGTCCATTAAAGTCAGATTGAAACTTCTTAGCTCTTGTCCTTATCATTGGCCAATTGGAACTTAAACTTGCTCTTGGTCTTGAGGCTTGATAGTAGCATGCTCCTAAGTGTGCTCACATCATTCCCCTCCTCTTGAAAGGAATTTGTCCTCAAATCCTTGCATATGCCATGCATTCTCCAATCAATGATACCATTGGAATAAGGTTTAATCTTCAAACTTTGTGGCTGCACTTGATATCTCCCACTCCAACTTAATAAATACTTTGAGCATAAAAAGTAGGATGTCATCTTCAATCGGAAAGCCAAGAACATACTTGTTCGTACAAACCTTTCTTTAAACCTCAGATTATTCCACAAGTTGAGCAATATTGAGCCTCCAGCATAATTATACTTGTCAACTCCTAAGAAGTCAATATGATCAACATGTTCAATAACACATGTAAGATATGGGTTGAACCTCTTCCTTGTCATTGGTAATAACAAGTTCATCACATTCACCAATAATAGTAACAAGGCGCCTCCTCATGTGATCAACTTCCATAACTTCTGATTCGTCAAACAAATCTCTCAAGTAAAGAAGTGACATGTCATGCTCATCAAAACCATCTCAATCAAATAAATCATTGGAAAACTCACCAAATTTCTCTCATGTCAAAACATCTTCAATAATCTGATCAGAAGTAATGTTGATATCAGAACATACCTTCTCCTCAGTTTCACTCTTAGCTTGGAAGATGTTCTTATGATGTGCTTTACCAACTTCTTTTGAGTACACGTCAATTTGTCTAGCCAAATAGGCTCCAAATTCCTTCCACTTGTCTTCATTGTACCTTGTGGTAATTTGACGTCTCCTCTCAGAGACAGAATCAGCTTCGCTTGACCCTCTATTAGGTACTCTACTCCTTTGTGCACGTAGTTCACCTCTTGGTTGTTGCCTTGTGCAAGAATTCTCTATTGCATCCAAGCATTGGTGCAATGGCTCAAGCTCCGCTCGTAACAAATGTTGGCACTTTCTTGTCATGGCCTCCACAAACACCTTTAAATCAACGTTGCCTAAAATTTGGCCTTCCCAAAACATGTTGCTGCAATAAAAAAAATTATTTCCCTTTTTTTCTCTCTTTTCTTTCCTCTTTTGTTTTCTTTTTCCTCTTTTTCCTCTTTTTTTGGTTTTTTTTCTATTTCTTTTCTCCTTTTTTTCTTTTTTATTTATCAAAATACACAACCTGGAATAACTAAGTCATAAATCTGATTGAAACACAAAACAAATCAAACTACTACGATAAAACAAAAATGAATTGGGTACTAAACTAACAAAAAATGAAGGGAAAATTAGGCTAAAGTCCCTGTCCTTTGTTCATTCAACCATTTTTGCCCTTGCTGTTTGAAAACTACCCTTTTAGTCCCTACTGTACAAAATAACGAACATGTTTAGTCCCTAAAAATCAACTTAATTTTTTTGTATGACCATTTTACCCTTCGTTTGAAAATTTAAACCAAACTCAAAACCAAAACCAAACCAAATCAAACGTTTCTTCTTCAAACCCAAACCAAACGGATCTCCGATCTAGAAACTAATCTATGAAACACTCCCCGGATGCCAACCGGAAAGTGATGATCGACCTTAAGGAGGGGGACGAAGTGTTGGAAGAGATCGGGATCAGACAAGTGGGAGGCGAAGCGGGAGAGGGAGAGGACGACCTTGTCGTGAATGACGGTCTCCTCGATAGAGCAGAGAGATTTGAGAGGGGGGAGGAGGGAGGGGGCATGGTCGGGGCCGCCGACGAGGGGGACGAAGCTGTTGAGCTCGTCGACCATGGCAAGGAGGACCTCGTCATCATCATCATTGTTATCAGAGAGGAAGGGGAGGAGCTCGTGGCAAGTGCGGTCCTCCTCGAAGGTGTGGGCGATGGTGGAGAGCTTGTAGATCGAGTTGAGTCAGAGTTGGATGTCGTTGTTCTTTAGCTCATTAATTAGGACGACGTTCGGGTATATCGACTCCTCCATCTTCTTCTTTGTCGTCGCTGTGTCAGGGAAGAGAAGGTGGTATGGTCGTAATGGGTTGGGTTTGGTTTCTATTATTTGGATTGGTTGGGTTCAAAATAATTTGGTTAGATTAGATGCGGTTCAGGTTAGTTTTTTGGGACAAGGGCAAAATGGTCATACAAAAAAATTAAGTTGATTTTTAGGGACTAAACATCTGCGTTATTTTGTACAGTAGGGACTAAAAGAGTAGTTTTCAAACAGCAAGGGCAAAAATAGTTGAATGACAAAAGGACAGGGACTTTAGCCTAATTTTCCCAAAAATGAAAGGTAAAGATAGGTAGTAGCAAGCCATAGCTCTGATTCCAAATGATATGATCCTCGGCAGGAGAATCACAACGGACCATGCTACTCTTGGATGGAAAGACTGCAACCCACGAATCTGAGCTTTGCAAGAACCTTGGATGAACCGCAACCCAAGAAAATGAACAATTTGAGAACTTTAGTCTAGGTCAAATTATGCCATAAGCAAGGAAGGAAGACTTTTTTGATAAGTGAAGGTTTTGTTCTAGCTAAGCCTACGCACCAGCCTCAGCAAGAACACACAATGAGTATCAAACTCACAAATTAGCCTATGCTAAAGTTGTCTCAAAAGTAGGGTGATATTTTATTATGCTAGGAGTCCTTTATATAGGCTCCAAAAGTCTCACATATTCCTAAACAACCAACTCCTAAAAAGTAGGAGTGCATCTGGAACAACTCCTAAAAAATAGGATTGTAATCTGGCCGAATTATTCTATTCTCAAACAAGAGATATTCTGGCCAAAATAACACCAACTATACTAGAAACAATCTAACATAATATAATAAAGTATTGGCACGTCCTAAACAAGTGGATGCATGGACTAAATAGGCTAATTCTTCTTGAAATTTTATGTGCGCATGCATCCAGATTAGTGCGTGCTCTTCAAGCTTTCAATTTAGCTTCCAAAATGTGCATAGGATTTGTATGGGCTTTATGGACGTCCTTTGACTTGCACAAACCAGCTTGAGTCTAAACTTCTTCCATTAGTCTATTAAAATCAGATTGAAACTTCTTAGCTCTTGCCCTTGTAATTGGCCCAATTGGAACTTGAACTTGCTCTTGGTCTTGAGCCTTGATAGTAGGTGTGTTCTTAAGTGTGCTCACATGACTAACTTTTCAGGAAAGTAAATTTCTAATATTGTCCCCGAATTTCTGTCAAATAAAATCTATTAAATTATGCATCAGTGTTTTGGTCATAATTTTCTCTTTCGAATTCCAATTTGTGCGTAGTTTATATCACTAAAAAGAGGAAAGAAATATCTTCAATTTTGTGTCTGATAACTTTCTCCAAATTATGGTCCGAACTTGACAAAAATGCCCCTCTAAAGAAGCTGTCCCTACTAGACTCCTCCTTTGAATATAATACCTTTCCAAAATTGCCTCTTTTTCTATAAATTAGTATAAAGAGTCCCTGGCAATAGTGCCAAATTTTTACGAGCGTGTCTATGAGAAATGTAATATTAATTTAGATAATAGTATAAGAGTAAGTGACCAAATAGTAATTAAGCAAATTAGGGTTAGAACTTATATATATAAAGAGAGTTAGAAAGAAAACCCTAAAAAGGTGAAGGAACGAAAGAAAATTCGTAGGTCCCAAAAGTAGTTATCATTGTTCATAAAATCTAATGGTGGAATGTTATCGGATTGGCACGAAACTTTGGGATTCTTTTTCTAACACCATGGGCAAGATTTTGGACGGTAGAGATGTCGTTTAAAGATGTCTAAGGCTTTCCTGCATAAATTAACTCTGACAACTACGAATTTGAATAAAATAAGAAGGTAAATCAGTTTCCTTTGTAGGTTTTGTTCTAAATTTTTGATCCCTGTACTTTGTTCTGATTTTGATAAATCATACGTCATGAATTCATTGGATCTGTACAATTATTTGTATGACTCGCTAATGGACTATATGAACATATAAGATTTGTGTTAACTGATTCTATGAAATATTACATGACCGTAGAACTTTAGATTGCGAAAGCTTGACATGGTTGTTGATCCTTGTTTGAATTGTAATTAGTAAGATGGCATGATGTTCTGTAATTTGATTTAAGAGGGTTATTGCCGTGGAATATACATATATGTGTATATATATAAAACTGCCATTGCAAACTAGTCTGCAGATCGATGTTACCGCGATTATTTTATTGCCATTGTAAACTAGTCTACTCTTGCGATTATTTTATTTGTAATTAGAAAACTATAAATCGATGTTGGCATGATTGAGTGTAGGGATAGTTATCGTGATAAATATATATAACTGTAATCGTAAAACCTGCTTTCACTACTGCAGCGATTATTTTATGTATTAACAATCTGAAATCACAAACTTATTTGTTAGGACTCTGCGACTATTTAAGTACCTTTATACCCTTTAGTATATCAATGATATTGTTTCTGTCCATGGCATAAATTATTTACTTAATGATATAGTTTATATATGTGATTTATGGATTTGATGTTAGTGACCTTGTTTAATTATTTCACTTGAAAATCTGTAATCTATTTTGTTCTGAAAATTGATTTGACTGCTTAGTTTGTGTTGTGATTACTTGTACGCATCTGGGGCCGCAGAGGAGTTAAATACTGTCTGTGACCCGCGAGGGCATCTGAATGATTCGAAATCTGCGGAGGGGTATATCCTGTTTGTGACCCACGGAATTCTATCATGAATTAGATGGAACTTGTCGGAATTATTTATACGCATCTGTGACTACGGAGGGGTTAAATACCATCCAGGACCCGCGAGGGCATTTTGAATGATCTGTATTCTGCAGAGAGGGTGTATCTTATCTGTAACCCACAGAATCCCGTCATGAATTAGGTGGAACTTGTCAGAATTATTTGTACGCATCTATGACCACGGAGGGGTTAAATACCGTTTGTGACCCGCGAGGGCATTCTGAATGATCTATATTCTGCGGAGAGGGTATATCCTGTCTGTGATGTGCGGAATCCTGTCATGAATTAGGTGAACTCCGGAGTGTCCATTATTTGTTAAGTATTTTGTTTGGTTATTGTTTAGTGTGCGGGTCCTGTGCATGTTCGTATTCATTCTGTCTATTTCGCTTACATGCTTGGTTGTATGGTTATTTGAGCTAAGTTAGTTGGATAAGTAACTTCTGTTTTAGTTTTGAAAAGCTTGACCGTGGACATGTGTTTGTAACT
>SOPF01027659.1:42240-74956 GCA_012979155.1 Hypericum perforatum | reverse complement strand
CAATTTGATGTTAAATATGTGATATGATTTGATGCATGGATTGTGTAACTTTACCAACTTACTGAGATGCGTATCCTCATTAATGTGCGCTGCTATATCAGATAATTCGGGAGAAATTGGGAGTGAGAACTAGAGGCGGAGACATGCATCGTTAGACATTTAATCCACTTTAAGACCATGTAATTTTATTACTATAGACCATTATATTTTTGGATTGAAGTTGTGATTGAAATTATAGAACGAAAGTGGCCTAACAGAGGTTTTTACTCTGTGACGGTTGACAGTGTCGAACCCCTGCAAAATAAACTGATATTCACAGCTCACTAGTTTGTATCAAGTGGAAATACGGAGTCAGATCCAAGGAGGAACAAAGAAATAATTAATCTAACAAACTAAACAAAGAAAGTAAAGGGGGAGATTTGTGAATGATCAAAATAAAACTAAACTAATAAAATGAAAAGAAATATGAATGCAAAAACAATGAGAAACAAACAGTAGATTCAAGATTGGAATTCTACGTGGTCGATCACTGGATCACAAAGAGTAATCTAATTCATATAACAAATAGGAGAAAATCCCTCGCAACCACAAAGAGACCACTAACATGCTACAATCAACTAGCCAAACGACCACCTAACTAGTTGTTTATCACCTAACAGACAGAATATAAACCAATTTCTAATCTATAAGGCAATAGCATTAAGAATAGATGTTCCTACTCCTAGCGATTATACTCAAAACCTTGGGTATGTACAAACTAGCCATACTTATTTGTAGTTAATTAGTGTGATTACTGATCTGCTGATTCGCTACCTATTCTACTTTAATTGTGCTTAACATCAGACGATCGATCATCCATTAAGTCTGTTTGGCATACGCCGAGTCCTTTGGCGTGCACCTGCTTGCTCAACCTAGCATATGTTGGACTAGGTTGGCGTGTGCCAACCTTCAACAAATCCAAAGCTCAGGCATGCACCAACTGCAATAGGCGCGAGTCAAAGGCTCTCGGATGAAAAAACTTGGTGTGCACCAATTTATCAATAGAATTGCAGTGAATTGCAATAATGAGTAAGTAAGGGTTGTTGTACACAGGGATTGAGTTTTTTAGGCTTACTCTTTGGTTTACTTACTAGTCTAGGATCAGATTATGAAGTTTGGTTTGTTGAACACATGATCTAAAGCCTAAAACACAAATATAAAGAGCTAAGTACCTTAAAGCACTAGAACTAACACTTAGATAGTTTGTTTAGAAAATAGATTTTAAACAACTTAAATGACAAAAGTGAGCTAAGTACCTTAAATACGATTGTAACCATTTGATTCAGGGGGTATGTAAAGCATGTGACATGGTCCGAGTGTTTCAAAGGTGACCAATCTACACTTTCTCGCTAGATTGGTCTAAATCAATCCATAACTAAAAGCCATATAAACTTAGCTAAACACCAACTAATCATATCACTCAAAGGATAACTAGTAGCTAAGGAAGATTTTTCTTCTTTCAAAGTAACAAATCATCAAACTAACATCTCCATCAAACCTATCTCCTTTCAGTCTCAAGATTTAACTAAGTACAAAGGCTTGATGATCAAGCAAGTCAAAGCATGGCAATAAGCTTGTTAATAAGAACATGTTCCTACACATTTTAACCCCTTTAAACCGTGGCTACATACAAGGCATCAACGCACCAAACTCACAGAGAATTACTCACACATGCTTGATATGAACATCAAAAGCAATAACAAGAACAAAATATATATTTACTAACCAAAGGAAAGAGTAAAAAGGAAGAAGACTTATCAAAGTCTCAAGCATTTCCCCCTTTCAATAGCTCATCCAAGAGAGAGGGAGGTGTCTAGTTTTTTTTCTCTATTTTACACTTCTCTTCTACTTGCACTTAGAAAGGAAAATAGCCTATATACTAAGCTTAATACTCAAATAGTTAACAAAATATCTGAACTAAAATATCCTAACCTAAATATCTTCCCTAAATATCTACTAAGTCAGCCAATTGTGTTTTCCTTCCTCCACAAAAGACTTAGGCCGACTTGCTTTATCTCCCATTTGTTTGTCCAACACTCAACCATTTTTTCATTTCTGTTAGTCTACCCTAGCGTATGCCATCTTCACTTGACGTGCGCCAAGTCTTCAGTTTTCTCTTTCTTTGAGTGCGCCTGGTCATCTACATGAATGGTTGTTCTAGTAATGGCTCCTTAGCGTGCACCATGTTCCTTGGCGTGCGCTAGCTACCCGCCTTTTGCACTCTTTGCCTTTGCAACTTCTGTCTTGTCCTTGCCTTCACATGTCTGCTCGATCGTCCTCCACTTCTCCTCAAATAGGCTCTTAAAAACAAACAAACTCAATGAAAAATGATAAACTCTACAAAAACACACAATGAACAAAAACTAACACTACGACAACTAAAATGCAAATAAATCAACCTAAAACACTAAGACCAACCTGCTAAAAGGACACGAATAATGAGTGTTTTTTACACTCATCACACTGCCACACTTGAATCTTATCTTGTCCTCAAGGAAAACTCAAAATATGGAAAACAAACTAAATGAAAATCAAATAAAATACAAACAAACACATAACAAGGTAAAGACATGGCACGAATAGATCAACACTTAACTTCCCTAAAAAAGTCAGCTCATATCACAATGAAATCATAAACTAAGTTAGTTCAATAATACAAAACATAAGCACAACGAACTAGTAGACACCTCAACACTCAATTGTTTAAGCAAGTGTTAACTCTATGTAAATGACACATAAAGGTTGACCTTGTGAGGATAGAAAAGTGTTTCACTCATATACTCTATGGGGTCAACTTCCTATCACTTGCATACATGTCATTATATCTCAAAGCATCTTATATCCTACTCACCGTTATCTAAAAGTCACAATGGTTACTAATGATTGGGGGTCTTTTCATCGGGTTGTAATAGGCCTTAAGGTCAATATGAGGTAAAATATTTGGATGGCGGCTAAACCATCCAATCCGAGGACATGTCACAAATGCAACTAATCACTCGTCTAATCTAAAAATTCTCACAAAAGATAATTTAAACACACTCCCCAAATAAACCAATGAACTAAGACCGAGAAGCACGTGTTTTTCCTAGAAAACATGCCTTATTCAACTTTACATTCTTTTTCACTTCTTTTTATTTTATTTTATTCTTTATTTTCTCTTTTTATATATATATATAAACAACATTTATTCACAAACTTCAACAAACTATACATACTTAGCTTGTTCTAGGCAAAAACTTGGCTTCTAACTAAACCTAATACAATTCATTCCCAAATATGAAAATCTATGCATCCTCGGATAGGATGACCAAAGGTAGGGAAGATGGTTGATATAAGGTTTAAGATTGACTTCCTCATCTAAGATCAAGAAAAGGCTAGGCTCAATGGGTTGAAACAATGGATGTATATTAAGGATTTTTGGCTCTAAGGCTCTAGGCTCAATGTCAAAGAATGCCTCCATCCTTTCATTAACTTCCACACAACTTAGACTATGATAAGTACTAGTAGAATACCTCGATCAAATGACTCTAGTATGCATCTCATGAAAAATATAGAGACTGATGTCTCTTCTATTGGCTCAAATACTCACAAGGTGCACTCAACAACCCTCTAGTCTAGTATATATAGTGAGACTACTAATCTAAACAACAGAGTGCAAGGTTTCTACCAATTCCTAGGCTTTATGCTCGAATTAAATCCCTAACTCAGAGAATGATAATATTCTAACACAAGTTTAAAAATTTTGAGGGGGGTCAAATTTTTGAAAAATTCATGCCAAGTCTAAACCTAAACAAAATAACCTAATATGCTAAACAAGTTTAAACATCCTAAACAAGACTAAATAACCTAAAATGAAGATTTCTAGAAGGAACTCTCCCCCAACTTGAATGACACATTGTTCTCAAGGTGTCTAAGATACTAATAAACACCTAATCACAAAAGAAAACAAAGGTGAGACAATTTTATCTCGATGACCTAGTAAGTTAAGAAGTATCAGGGAAATTTAACCCTGAAGAGCTGAACTGGGAACACTTTCGTACCAAATCACCAAAGATATGAATATACTTATCTCAATACACATATAAATACAAGCAAACATGCAACACATTAACTCATTAATGTCATGTCATGTAAACTACATCCTTGTGACCTCTTCGGCTTTAAGCCTAATAAGATCACCATGTAGTAACATAATACAATCAGTAAATGAGTTACAAGCACACAAAATCAAAAACATAATCAAAAGACATAGAAGTAAACAAACAAAGAAAACAAATAAAGTAAAATAACAAAGTTTAACAAAGTTAAAGGAAAAAGGAGCTCCTTGTCATTCTTGTGGAGGTGGTGGTGGGAATATGAAGCTGCTGCCGTAGTTCTCTGCCTAGGTGCGCATCTACTCAGCATGTGCTCATTGTTGCTCATAATGCTCCTATAGCTGCACCTGCATCACACCATAACCATGCAGCTGCTCTCCGTGACCCTATAGTTACACCTGCATCACAACAAACTGATCACGTAAGTACTGCATCTCTAACTGTGGGTCAAGTGCCTGATGGCTCCGCCCTGCTTCATCGTGATTGGCTAGGTCCTAATGTTCCTACTCCTCCTCTCTCTATGCTGGCATTTGCCCTACTGCCCTAAGATAATCCTGAACTACCTTGCGCCTCTTCCATGGCTCGTAGATGCGCATATCTCCTTGTCATCTACTATCGTCTTCTCAATCAACTTGCTTAAGTGGAGCTTCTCAATGTCAAGTGGTACCGATTCCACAATTGATCCTTAAAACTTTGCAAACTGCTCAGAAAAATGGTGACGTGTAATGCAAGAAATAATATGACCCAAGTACAGATACCTATGTTCCCTATCACTAATGGACCATGCAAAGCGGTCAATCACCATAGCAAATGTTCTAAATAGAATGTCATGGCATAGGTAGTCAATAGCGTAAAGCTTAGATCGAAACACTTTAGACTCTTCCAATTGACCATTAAAGGTCAGAGTCATAAAGCAATGGAAGATGCCTAAGTGTGGTTCCCTAATTAGGGCATTAGGTGCCCTCCCTGACTAATATCTCTTGAAACCCGTAATCCCTTGCCATGTCTGATGGGCCTGACTAGCAGGTGTGAGGTCTAAAGTCCCTACTCCAGACTTAAGGTCAAAGAGGTCATTCAATTCACTTTCATTCATGCTAAAATCAGTGTCAAAGTAGTGTGTAGTGAATGAACTTATGTTTGCCATAATCTACAATGTGCAATACAACTTTAATACTAGCTCCTGCCTAGCCATAATACTTCTACTCACAAAGTAATCCTAACCCAATTTCCTAATGGCCGACCGCAACTTTCTATCCACCCCTAATTTTTTCATGTCATCCCAAACAATTTTGAAATGACTTAAGGTATGAAGGTGGGTAAATCTTTGGTACCTCTCTCCCTCTTAATCGTGAAAGATTGTGAAGGGAGCATCATAGCGGTCGCAGATGTCTGGGAGTGGAGAATCTAGTGATGAAGGCGTAGGGTTTTGCGCATGCTTTCTCTTGTCCTTGCGGCGCCCCCTTCTACATTCTATAGCATCTGCCACCATAGAGATGTTTCGGGTGTTGGGTATTATGGGTAGAAGGTTGGGTAACGTTGGGCTTATGGAAATTTTTGGTTTTGGATGGAGAGGAGGAATGGGTGTTGTGTTTTATGAAGAATGGCGCACGCCCGAGAGTTTTTAAATTCAAATCTACCCAAAACTGGCATACGCCAACTCCTTTGGCGTGCACCATCTTCTCCGATTTTGCTTGACTTGGCATATGCTAGGTAAGTTGGCGTGCGCCAACTATGTACGAACTCAAAAACTATACACTTATGATATAAACACTCTAACTAACATATCAAATATAAGAAACAAAACATACTAATCTAATTTTTTTGGCTTTTATGTATGCTGTGTTCCTGGAAAGCTTGAAAACCAGATGCCCCATCCTCATGGGTCACAGGTGCAACTTCGACATTCATAATTCACACAACTCACGAATGGCGTATTATGACGAACTACCTCTCTGTGCAACCTTTTTGGCTTTAAGCCTAATAGGGTCACGATGTAGTAGCACGGTACGCTCATTTTGCGAGTTAGTGCTATTCTTGTTATAGTCTCTGTCATGTTCTAACTTTTTGCACCTTGGACAAAATTCAAATCTCTTCATCCTCCTCTTATAGGCACACTTTGATGTTCCTCTTGAGTGTCTCAAGAAATTTTTGTCTCATTGCTCAATTCTCAATGTCTCTTTTGCTTGGCAAAGAATGATGAGGCAAACATCTATCAGGATTTTTCTAGAAACTAAGACACTAAATAAACGAATATACTTAGTGCAAAACATCCTGTTCTTTATTCTTTGCATGTAAAAGAGGCATTACATTGAATTTGTTCTAGTTGTTCATGCACTAGATGGCACATTAACCAATTGCACCTCCGCATTTCGATTAATATCACCCCCTCTAATGTAGATTTTGCATCATTGGCTGTTGACTCTAAAGACTAACCCCTTGCTATCTTGCAAATCAAGTGCCTCAAAAGAGAACACTTTGACAATGGGCCGCTCTACTTGGATTTGAGCTTCCGTGGGAAGAGTCTTAGTCGCGAGTTGTAGAGAAGAACATGCTACCCCTCCTTGAAATCTTTCTTGATGATGTCTTCTCTTGGTCCTTTCCTTGCAAAGTCTTGAGCTCTCGAATGCCAAGTATCGCATTTCATCCAACTCCTCAAGTTTGAGAATTCTACGCTCTCCAGCCTTTTTGTAATCATAATTAAGGGTCTTAATTACCCAAAATACATGATGCTCAAGCTCCACTAGAAGATGGCACGCTCTACCATAAAAAAGCCTATAAGGCGACATTCCTATTGACATTCTAAATGACATTCGATAAGCCTATAAGGCATCATCAAGCTTGTTCAACCAATCCTTCCTTGCTATACTGACCATCTTTTCCAAGATTTTCTTGAGCTCTCGATTTGAAAGCTCAACCTGTCTGCTAGTTTGGGGGTGATAAGGTGTTGCCACCTTATGTGTCACCCTATATCTCTTTAGCAAGACTTTAAATTGCTTCTTGCAGAAATATGACCCATCATCGCTGATTATCACTAGTGGCACTCCAAATCTGGAGAAAAGCTGCTTAAGAAATTGGATAATGACTCTAGTATCATTTGTCAGTGATGCCAAAGCTTCTACCCACTTTGAAACGTAGTCTACTCTTACCAAGATATACTTGTTGCCATATGATGTTGGGAAAGGTCCCATGAAGTTCAATCCCTAAACATCAAAGTGCTCAATCCTTAAAATCCAGATAAATGCATCTCATTCTTCTTTGAGATGTTTCCTGTTCTTTGGCAGTAGTCACACTGCTCAACAAAACTATGTGCATCCTTGAAGAAGAAAGGCCAATAGGATCCGCATTTGAAGACTCAAGATGCAGTTCTTGTAGCTCCATAATGACCTGAGTAAGGAGTGTTATGGCATTGCCCTAAAATGTTTGCTACTTCCCAACTGGCAATGCAACATCGATGAACCCCATCACTACACATCTTGAAAAGGTACGGATCATCCCATAAATACATCTGAACATCTGGTAGAAATTTCTTCCTTTGGGGATAACTCAGATCTGTAGGAATAATTCCTCTAACAAAAAAGTTGGCATAATCTGCATACCAGTGAGCTTCAACTTTACTCATCGTTATTGGAGTTTCATTTGGAAACTCTTCTTAAATATTCCCTTCAATCTCCATCCCATTGCTTTTCTCTAGCCTAGAGAGATGATCTGCGATAACATTTTCTGCTCCTTTCTTGTCCTTAATGGACAAGTTGAATTCTTGGAGTAATAAAATCTAGCGCATCAAGCGAGGCTTGGCATCTTTCTTTGAGAACAAATATCTCAAAGCTGCATGGTCAGTATAAATTATAACTTTTGAACCAAGCAAGTATGGCCTAAATTTGTCACACGCATAAACAACCACAAGTATATCCTTCTCTATGGTTGTATAATTGAGTTGAGCTCTTACCAGTACTTTACTTGCATAGTAGATCACGTGGAGCTTTCCCTCTTTCTTCTATTCCAGCATATAACCCAAAGCGAGATCACTTGCATCACACATCAATTCAAATGGAAGTTTCCAGTCCAGTGATGAAATCACAGGAGCTATGATTAGAGCTTTCTTTAGAGCATCAAATACCTTAAGGCAGTGCTCATCAAAGTTGAAGGATACATCCTTAACTAGCAAATTTGTTAGAGGCTTAGCAGTTAGAGAGAAGTTCTTGATGAATCTTCGGTAAAATCCAGCATGACCCAGAAATGCTCTAACTCCTTTAACTGTGGTTGGTGCATCCATCTTCTCTATCACCTCTGTCTTAGCTCTATCAACTTCTATTCCAGCTCTAGAAATCTTGTGCCCAAGGACTATCCCTTCATCTACTATAAAATGGCACTTTTCCCAATTGAGTACAAGATTCTTTTCCTCACATCTCTTCAATACTTTGTCTAGGTTGTCAAGACAATAATCAAATAAGTGTCCAAAAATAGACAAGTCATCCATGAATATTTTCATAATCTTCTCATTCATCTTCCAGAAGATGGACTCCATGCAATGTTGGAATGTTGTTGGGGCACAACTTAATCCAAAAGGCATTCTACGATATGCAAAAATACCAAAGGGACAAGTGAAAGATGCCTTCTCTTGATCTCTAGGGTATATTGCAATTTGGTTGTACCCTGAGTACCCGTCCAAAAAAGCAATAATAAGAATACCCTGCTATCCTTTTCAATATTTGATCAATGAATAAAAGTGAGAAATGATCTTTTTGTGTGGTGTCATTCAATTTATGGTAATCGATGCATACTCTCCATCCGAGCACAGTTTTTGTTGGAATGAGCTTCCCTTCCTTATTAATCACAACAATTATTCCCCCTTTCTTAGGACACAATGGATCAGGCTAACCTACTTATTATCCAAAATTGGATAAATAATTCAGGCCTCGAGGAGTTTTATCACTTTCTTCTAAACAACCTCCTTCATGTTAGGAATAAGTCTCCTTTACTAGTCTACCCTCGGCCTTGCTCCATCCTCCTTGTGAATATTGTGCATCACAATTTTTGGGCTTATCCCCTTGATATCAGATATTTCCCAAGCAATGGCCTTAATCCATTTGTTTACAACTGTGAGCACTTTCCCTTCTTCCTCCTTAGTGAACTTGTTTGATATAATAATTGGTAATCTCCCTCCATCTATTAAGAATGCATATTTCAGATACGAGGGTAGCTCTTTCAATTCTAAGGAAGGAGCCTTTACAGTCGAGGGTGGAGTGCGATATTTCAAATGAAGTTCAGAGCTCCTCAAGTAGATCTTTCTTGTCAACTTCCTCCTTTACTTCTTCCACAATATCCTCCTCTTCTTTCTCTTGTTCTTTATCCTTAATTCTAGAGATATTTTCCTTGTAGGACTTGAGAACACACTCATCCACAACATCAATTTTCATGCACATCCCTTGATCAAGAGGATGGCACATAACACTTGTCATGTTAAACTCCACCTTCTTGTCTCTAATTTGGAGTACCAATTTACCATTATGCACATTTACCAATGCATATGCTATGTTGAGGAAGGTTCTGCCATAAATCAATGGATAGTTTATGTCCTCAGAGAAAGCCAGAATCACAAAGTCAACTGGGAAGAGGAACTTGTCAATCTTCACCAGGACATCCTCAACCACATCAAATAGCTTCTTAATAGTTTGGTCTACTAACTGGAGAAGCATTGAAGTTGGCTTAACTTCACACAAACCTAGTTTTTGAAATGTAGACAAAGGCATCAAGTTGATACTTGCACCTAAATCACACAGACATTTTGGAAACTTGGTTTCACCAATGAAACAGAAAATTGTAAAACTCCCTGGATCTTTTAGTTTCATCAGAAGATTCTTTGAGATTAGAGAGCTACAATCAGTCATGAGGGTGATTGTCTCTCCATCTTTCCACTTCCTTTTCTTATTGATGAGTTCCTTTAGAAACTTGGCATAGTGTGGAACTTGATCTAGCATCTCTAGCAAAGAGACACTTATTTGAACGTTGTTCATTTTCTCTATGAAACGGAGAAATTTATCATCCATCCATGACTTTCTCTTTACCTTCTGAGGATACGGTAGAATGGGGATCATTGTTGGTGGTGGTACATACACTTTCTTATGGGACCTTATCTCTCTGAACTTTTTCCTCCTTATCTTTGTTTGGATTCTCCACATCACTCTTCTTAGCCTTCTCTTTGACTGATTGAGAAGCTAATTCCTTGCTACTTCTCAAAGAGATTGCATTAACTTGGCCTCAAGGATTTGCTTTGGTAGAACTTGGGAGAGAGCTAGATGCTCTTTAGGCATTTGTCTTTGCAATTTTCCCAAGTTGTACTTCCATGTTACGCATTGCTGTCACTTGTCCTTTTAGAAATTGTTCCAAATTGTTCTACCTTACTTCTTAGTGCTTCAACAGCTGGCCATTGGATTCCGGTTAAAGCTCCTTCATATATTGGTCTTCTAGGTCCATTAGAGAAGGTCAATGGACATGAACTCTAGCCCCTTTATCCTCTTACCTTTGGTCAATTCTTTCTTTTTCTTGTCTCTCCTTCCGCAATGACCTTTCTAACAATACTATTTCCACTTCAATTTTCAACGGAGAATTATTGGTGGAACGAGTTAAGGGCATGCATGTAACTTGTCAAACAAGACAAGTCACTTGGTTAAAAAGTAAAATAAAAAGTAAACAAAATTATCCTAATCCAAGCTTGTAAAATGAACTGAGAGTCTATATCTCATTCCTCGGCAATGATGCCAATTGATTGGCTGATTTCCTACCTATTCTACCTTAATTCTGCTAAACACCAGATGATTGATCATCTGTTAAGTCTGTCTGACATACGCCGAGTCCTTTGCCGTGTGCTTGCTTGCTCAACCTGGCGTACGCCAGACTAGGTTGGCGTGCGCCAATCTTCGACCAATCCAAAGCTCAGGCATGCACCAACTACACCAGACGCGAGCCAAAGACTCTCGGATGAACAAACCTGGCGTGCATTAAGA
This sequence comes from Hypericum perforatum, assembly GCA_012979155.1. Taxonomy (NCBI): domain Eukaryota; kingdom Viridiplantae; phylum Streptophyta; class Magnoliopsida; order Malpighiales; family Hypericaceae; genus Hypericum; species Hypericum perforatum. The sequence continues at coordinate 63,819 of SOPF01027659.1, read as the reverse complement.
GGGCTGGTGTGCACCAATTTTTCAACAGAATTGTAGCAAATTACAACAATGAGAAAGTAAGGATTGTCGTACACATGGATTGAGTTTTTTAGGCCTACTCGTTGATTTACTTACTAGTCTAGGATCAGATTATGAAGTTTGGTTTGTTGAAGATATGATCTAAAGTCTAAAACACAAATATAAAGAGCACTAGAACTAACACTTAGATAGTTTGTTTACAAAACAGATTTTAAACAACTTAAAAGATAAAACTGAGCTAAGTACCTTAAAAACTAATGTAACTATTTGATTTGGGGGTATTTGAAGCATGTGACATGGTTCGAGTATTTCAAAGGCGACCAATCTATACTTTTGCGCTAGATTGGCCTAAATCGATCCTTAACTAAGCTATAATGGCAATATGTGCTTTCGCCCCCAAAAGCCATATAAACTTAGCTAAACACCAACTGATCATATCACTCAGAGACAACCAGTAGCTAAGGAAGATTTCTCTTTTTTCAAAGCAACAAATCATCAAACTAACAGCTCCATCAAACCTATCTCCTTTCGGTCTCAAGATTTAACTATGTACAAAGGCTTAGTGATCAAGCAAGTCAAAGCATGGCAATTAGCTCGTTAATAAGAACATGTTCCTACACATTTTAACCCCTCTAAACCGTGGCTACATACAAGACATCAATGAACCAAACTCACAGCAAATTACTCACACATGCTTGATATGAAAATCAAAAGCAATAACAAGAATAAAATATATATTTATTAAACAAAGGAAAGAGTAAAAAGGAAGAAGACTTATCAAAGTCTGAAGCATTTTCTCCCCTTTCAACAGCTCGTCCAAGAGAGAGAGAGAGGTCTAGTTTTTTTTGTCTATTTTACACTTTTCTTCTACTTGCACTTAAAAAGGAAAATAGCCTATATACTAATCTTAATACTCAAATAGTTAACAAAATATTTAAACTAAAATATCCTAAGTTAAATATCTTCCTAAAATATTTACTAAGTTAGCCAATTGTATTTCCCTTCCTCCATAAAAGACTTAGGCCGACTTGCTTTATCCCTCATTTGTTTGTCCAACACTTAACCATTTTTTCATTTCTGTTAGTCAGCCCTGGCATACGCCAGTTTCACTTGGCATGCGCGAGGTCTTCAGTTTTCTCCTTCTCTAAGTGCGCCTGGTCATTTGCATGAATGGTCGTTCGAGTAACGGCTCCTTGGCATGCGCCATGTTCTTTGGTGTATGCCAGCTACCCGTGCTTTGCACTCTTTGCATTCGCAACTCCTGTCTTATCCTTGCCTTTGCGTGTCTACTCGATCGTCCTCCACTTCACCTCAAATAGGCTCTTAAAAACAAGCAAACTCAATGAAAAATGATAAACTCTAAAAAAACACACAATGAACAAAAACTAACACTACAAGTACTAAAATGCAAATAAATCAACCTAAAAGACTAAGAGCAACCTGCTAAAAGGATACGAATAATGAGTGTTTTTCACACTCATCAGTAACGACCATTCCTCGCAGAATTAACTTTCCTCCTATTTCAATTCCTAACTTTGACCGCTAATTAGAAATCATTAGCATGAGAGTTCTAGAATAAATTCACGACCGCAAAACATTCATGAACAAAAATAAGCAAAAGAAATAAGCAAATACTAAAATGAACAAGATAAATAAAACAAGGACCTCACAACCATGGGTTACTCCCTCAAATCCACCAAGATGATTAGTTCCTTGTAATAAAATAAACCTAATCTACGAAATAGAAAATATGCTGAATAATAGATAGAATATTGGATAGATCCAAAACTAAAGCTAATAGGGTTATATAACCCTTCTAAACCTAAAAACCTAAAAGGGTCATCGTAAAGAGTCCTAACTATTCAGAAAAGTGAATTTCTAATATTGTCCCAGAATTTCCGCCAAATCAAATATGGCAAATTAGCAATCAGTGTTTTGGTCATGACTTTCTCTTTCGGACTTCAATTTGTGCATATTTTATATTACCAAAAAGGGGAAAGAAATATCTTCAATTTTGTATCTGATAGCCTTCTCCAAATTATGGTCTGAACCTGACAAAAATGCTGCTCTAAGGAAGTTGTCCCTACTAGACTACTCCTTTGAATATAATTCCTTTCCAAAATTGCCTCTTTTTCTCTAAATTAGTACAAAGAGTCCCTGGTAACAACATCAAATTTTGACAAGCGTGTCGAACCCCTTCAAAATAAATCAATATTCACGGCTCATTAGTTTGTAGCAAGTGAAAATACCGAGTCAGATCCAAGGAAGAACGAATAAATGATTAATCTAACAAACTAAACAAAGAAAGTAAAGGGGAGAGACTTGTGAATGATTGAAATAAAAGTAAAAAGAAAATGAAAAGAAATATAAATGCAAAAACAATGAGAAACAAATGGTAGATTCAAGGTCGGAATTCCATGTGGTCGATCACTGGATTACGAAGGATAATCTAATTCATATAGCTAATAGGGGTAAATCTCTCGCAACCGCAAAGAGACCCCACTAACATCCGATAATAAACTAGCCAAAAGACCACCTAACTAGTTTTTATCACCTAATAGACAGAATATCAACCAATTTCTAATCTAGAAGGCAATAGCATTAAGAATATATATTCCTACTCCTAGCGATTATACTCAAAACCTTGGTATGTACAAACTAGCCTTACTTTTTCCTAGTTAATTATTTTGGTAACGACCGTTCCTCGCAAAATTAACTTTCCTCCTATTTTAATTTCTAACTGCGACTGCTAATTAGAAATTGATGGCATGAGAGTTCTAGAATAAATTCACGACCTCAAATCATTCAAGATCTAAAATAAGTACAAGAAATAAGAAAATACTAAAATGAACAAGATGAATAAGTAAGATCCTCACACCCATGGGTTACTCCCTAAAATCCACCAAAGAGGATTAGTTCCTTATAATAAAATAAACATAATCTACGAAATAGAAAATATGTTGAATAATAGATAGAATATGCGATAGATCCAAAACTAAAGCTAATAGGGTTATATAACTCTCCTAAACCTAAAAACCTAAAAAGGTCATCCTAAAGAGTCCTAACTTTTGAGGAAAGTAAATTTATAATATTGTCCATGAATTTGTGCCAAATAAAATTTGCTATATTAGCTATCAGTGTTTTGATTGTAACTTTCTTTTCCGGACTTCGATTTGTGCATATTTTATATTTCCGTAAAGAGGAAAGAAATATTTTTAATTTTGTATCTGATAGCCTTCTCCAAATTATGGTCTCAAACTTACGAAAATGTCCATCCAAGGAAGCTGTCCCTACTAGACTCCTCCTTTGAATATAATTCCTTTCCAAAATTGCCTCTTTTTCTATAAATTAGTACAAAGAGTCTATTAGTCACCTAAAACTCAAATATTAATTAAAATAATATAAAACTAAAGATAAAAGTAAAAAATCAATTCAAATTCTATGTGTTTAATGCGTGTTTTAGACACATATCATTTACAGATCACCATACCTTTCTTCTATGACTAAATAATTAACAATAAAAACTATTCTAGCCGTCACATTCGACTATTATCAACATATAACAAAAAAACTTATTTAATTGTCAATTGTGTGTTTATCTACATCGCAATCTAATTAGTGTATTATGCTGCGTCATTTAATAGAAATTATTTTCAGAGGTTGTAAATATAATAACAACTGTTTACTGCTTTGATTATATCGAACCAAACTGAGTCAAATAATGTTACTGGTGAGGAAAGAGTATGTTACGGTCATGACAATGTTTACCTTTTACGTCAACTCGATTTTTACACTGAAAACGTCTTCATTTCATTAATTTACTCGGCAGATCATATGCAAAAATAAGCTTAGTTCCTCGGGAGTATGCGACACTTGAATGGGCGCACATTATCCCAACTTTAACAATATGATAATCCAAGTGGCAGCTTTATTCAACTTTCTAGAAATGTAACTTCGTGAGCAATTAGGCGAGGCAAGTGAGGTATGGTCCAACATGGCCTCGTTCTTAGAATGCCACTTAAAAAATGTACACAAGCTATTATCACCTTAGTGGTTCCTCCGATGTTCTTTCGGTTAATGGTCAAGTCGTCCCATCCTGTATAGCTCTTAGTATAGTTTATGTTGAACTTGAAGCTATGCCTTCGAGATGGCTTTGTTTCTTTGTTTCCATATCTGCTAACAGATAAAAAAAGGCCAATGAGAGAAATTCTGATCTCCCATATTGATTAAGATATGGGTAAACCAATCTTCAAAACCATTCAAGGGGTTTAACGCTGATCCATAATTCAGTACACTTTGTAACCATGTTGCATTACAGCGTGGTCACGGCGAAGCACTCGCACTATGGTTTCAGGTCCCATGTTGCATATTTCATGTCATATTTCTTCTTCTCAAGGTATATGGTGTACGAAGGCTACCTGTTGTCAATTCCTAGACATGGTTTTGGAGTTTTGGAGATATCTGGTTTCCACAATGCTTTCCAATATTTATGATATGATGTACCTGCATTTTTACCAACTCAGTGTTAGCCTGATTATTTTTCCAATGCTATGTTCCATATAACTTTATTTAGGTTACTCTCAAGGTCCGTTCCTGTGGATCAAATAGAGTATTAAGCAATTGGACATTATAGTTTCTAATATTATCCAGCAGGTCTTTGACTTTCAGATATGATCCTTTTGTCTGGTAGAGATGGCAACCAGGGGCCAATCCATATGCAGATGTCTTTCCCTTTTTGTCTGGTAGAGATGTTAAACATTGTTATATCTTAATTAGGTTTCCCGTCTGAATTTTTAGGGATGCATAATTGTTAAATATTTACTTAAAATTTTTGACATTTGAAAAAAAAAAATTTACTCAATTCGAATTTGGATTATTTGGCCCAATAGAATAGATATATCGTATAAAAAACATTTCAAACCATCATCAGCCGTGAATAAACCATCCAAGTTGACAACGCCATTGTAACTACTCTCTGCCCCACAAATCTGTTCCAATTGTTTTTGCAAAAAAGGATATATCTTCTTCCTTTTTTTACAACTTTGGCTTAACAATTGTCAGGACTTGGGGAATAATCTATAATAAATGGCAGATTCATGTTCATAATAAACCTAATCATTAATTTAATAGGACGAACATCTCTTCTTCACCGGCAAAAATGGTCTGACGACTTTCGGAAAAAAAATTTGTGCAACAGCTATCTCGAAGTTTACAAGTAATATCAGTAGTCAAGCTGTTAATATATATAATGACGTTAATTATACCTCTGCAATTAGTTAGTTGATCGATTTAAACTTTGTTTTTCTAGAGTAGATATGTACCTTACTTGTAGGAAACATTACACTGTGGTCTTTTTAAATCATCAACAGTGGTGAGTCTCAAGCAAAATTTTTTTTAGTTTTTCTCTCTTGTCTACCTAAGTTCGTGAGTCTCATCTTCAAATTTTTCTATCGCACATAGTTCGCTATATTAATTTCACCTCACTTCAATCTTAACTTTAATTTTTTTTATATGAAGTTAACGTATCAAATTTGGATATGATTTCGAACGAATTTGAAAACGTGAAAAGTAATTTCGAACTAACTAAAAATATATTACATGATTACTAAAAAAATACATTAAAATAAAATAAAATTATAATCCATTAAAATTACATCAAAATAAAATACTAGTTTATTAACTATGCGCATGATTAGCTTCGCTAAATGTTTAGAAGCTCGAGCTCTATGTTTGCGTTGCACTTGTGACTATATTATATCAAAGTGTGACTATATTGTATTCATTAAAAATAATAAATCTAGTTATAATAAGTCTACTACAATTACACTTACTTTCAGCCTCAACATCTTTTTTCAAACAAAGTTCGTCGAATTAAAAATGACACAGACATAGACTTAGCCAACTAACCATGACACGAGAAACGTGCATGAATTTTGAAAAAAATAATTTAGTCTAATATTATGTTAGAAGCTACATATTCAAGCCAATACTTTATGATAATGAATACGTTAAACTTTTACTCTCTTAAAACAAATCTAATGTACTTACCACTACCAATGCACTAATCTCAACCCTTAGGGATAGTTACACAAAGTAATTGACAAACTAAGTGTTGGTTACTTTAGTATGAATGTTCACAACAACTTAGCTTGTAAGAAATTTTATTATGCAATAGTAAGGAAGACTCTGAAAAAAGGTTTTAGCAAACGGTAGTGTCACTGTTGTTATTGCAAACTTAATTGAATCTCTTATAATGCCACATCAAGTTGTTTGTTTTTAAAATCGAATCCACTAACTAATTTCTGGCCTGAATAAGTTTTGTTCCTAAACTACAACGTCAAACCTCTTTGTTCCTATTGAAGGAACACTCGAATTTTCGGGATTGCATGAGATACTATGGGTACGAGACATGTTATTCTCCGAAGAGAGAGAAGAGAAAACTTAATGAAATTATGAAAGGAGGCGATTGAGTTGAAAGAGGAGGTCTTCTTTTATAGACTCGAAGAGACCTCAACAGCCAAATCTTACTTAATGACAATAATTAATCCCTTTTTTTAAGGATAAAAATTGCCTTTATTAATCACAAGTAAGTAATACAACCATGAAAACAAAATCTTCAAACTAAAAAAACTAAAGTATGACACCTTACGGGAGTTACTACCTGCCAATGTAAATTTATTTTGATGGATAATATGCAGAAACATATCTGAATTAATCGATGTAGACTAGAATATTAGTGTTGTTATAACTTAAATTTATTTTGCTTTCTTAACTTTTTGTGATGTTCACTGATAGATGGCATTAGCATCTATTTATAGGTAGAGAGGACTTAGCTACATACCTAGAATTAATCAGGCGTATCCATCAAACTTCCAATTAATGGTTGGAATAAAATAATAACGAAGTCATAAGAAAACTCTTATTCCTAAGAATTATATATAATAGAGTTTAATTATATTAGAGCCACCTTAATAGAAGTATCAATTTAATAGATAAATTTTACAATCTCCCACTTGGGTCAAATGTAAGTTAATAGTTAACATAAAGTGCCCAACATTATATAATCTCAACTCAAAATCCACAATCATATTATCATCATATGAAAAACTACTAATTGCAAACTATAGAAGTTATATATCATTTATAGTCATTCTCCCTTCCACACAAAGACTTTCTTGTTTTCTCGTAAATATGTAATATATACTTAAATAATGAAACAAAGAACTATAATATATATGTGAGATCACAATGTCGTCTATCAAAAATAATCACAAATACAACAAAAATCCATTCGTAGTACATGCTCTCTAAATTATTTTGGTTTTAATGACTTTGTCAATGGATTTCCAATCATGAGATTCATACAAATGTACTCAATATATACCATTTATTCTTGAACTTTCTCCTTAAAAATAAAGAACTTCCGTTTTATGTGCGTTGTACCTCTATAGAACTTGTTGTTCTTGGGAAAAAATACAAATGAGAAAATATCATAATAAATTTTTAGGAGTTTGCTAATGGTGTTGACAATTGCAAGTCTAAAAATAAAGTTCCTCAATCACTTTGCTTGAATGATAACCTCATAACATGCCACAATTTTAGCTTTTAATGGATATAGATGTTTCTAGCTATTTAAAAATTTTGCATAAAATTGCTCCATCGTTCAAAAAAAATACATATCCACTAGTAGACTTTTTACTATCAAATATTTGACATAATCTGATTCCAAATATCTAATCACCTTCAAAGTATCACATCTTTTATACATTGCCATGTGATCTTTAGTTTTATAAAGACACCTTAATACTTTCTTTGTAACTCTCCAATGTTCTTTACTGAGATTCTTTGACTCTTGCCTAGTATACCAACCATGAAGCTATTGTTGATCATGTATGATTTTGCAAGTATTGTAGGTTACCAATAACTTGAGTATAAGGTATAGACTCTATTAATTTTTGTTCTAGTTTATTCTTAAGATTTGTTCAAGACTAAATTTATCACTTTTATTTATAGAAACATGATTGGCATTCCATATAAGATATTCGAATTTCTCAAGAATTTATTCCAAATATCTTTTTTGTAATAATTCAAACAAACCTCATGCCTTATCATAAATTTTTTGAGAATTTTTTTTAAAGTTTCATGTAATATACCTAAGCCATTTGCAGTAAGCAAAATATCATCAACATATAGCAATAAAAATATACACTTACTCTCATAGATCCTTTAGTATAATCACTTATGAACAATATTTTTCTTAAAATCAAAAGATGTGATGGTAACATTAAACATGAGATACAACTGATAAGAAACTTGTTTAAGACCATATATCAATCTCTTAAGTATACACACCAATTATTCTTTTCCTTAACCTCAAACTCTTCATGTTGATCCATATAAAATTTTTCTACGAGATTTCTATTTAAAAAAGACAATTTTCACATCCATTCTGTGTAACTCGAGATCCTGATGAGCCATTTATATCATAAATTATCGTAAAAAGTCTCATTATAATTAGTACCACTCTTTTAAGTAAAACATATTGTCATAATTCTAGCTTTATATTGTTGTATATTACTAGTGGGATTATGTTTTATCTAAAAGATTCATTTGCACCTAATCTTTTTAGAACTTTTAAGCTATTCGATGAGATCCTAAACATTAAGGTTTTTCCATAGATTTTAACTATTCTTGGATGGCATAACAATATTTCTTATAGTTGTTCCACATTTGAGTTTGGTGAGTTCATTGGTATTTGTTGACCCAAACTTTAATCCATGTTGACTTGTATTTGTTGAACATTTTGAGTAGTTTTTAATATAATTATGGAAGAGGAAGTCGATACAGACAAATTTGCATTCATTTCTACCTCCTCATTTCCACCATTTGAGTACTCCCACTAACTTCACAATTTTTAATGAACCCTGCAATCCCGATTTGAACTGTAGTTTGAATAGTAAAATATGTACTATTTTGATTTATCTAGGTAACCAATAAAGTAACCAATATTTAAATCCAATTTACTTTCATGTCAATTATACAATCTCGCTTTCCTAAATATGCAAGTATTTTATACTAGGTTTCTTTCCAATCTCTAACTCAAAAAGAGTTTTTTGAACAACCATACTAGGAACTTAATTCACTAGGTACATAGCAGTTTTGAGATATTATATCCAAAATGAGATGGACACTTTCATATTACTCATAGTTTTAACCATTTTAATTAAAGTTTGATTTTGCCTTTTCGCTACACCATCTTGTTGTTATGTATCAAAACATGGTATATTTAGCAATTTTACTATGTATTTCCAATAATTTTGCAAATGGACTAGAAAATTAATCAATTTTGTTATTTTTACCATAATATTAATGTCACAAGTAAGCAAACCTATTATTCTCAATGTTATGCTCAATTCTAACATTATAAATATTAAGCAGATATTTCAAAAAAGACACTATCAAGTTTTTAGCTTATATAAGCGATCAGATAGAATACCAAAATTAAGAATTGTATTCTTAAATAAAGTGAAACATGGAAATCCAATCTTAACATGAAAATCATAAATATCTAACATAGAAAGAGAAATCAAATTTTTTGATACTAAAGATATATAAAGAGTCTCTAATAAGTGTAAATAATGACTAATGCCTTCAATTGAAACTTTTGTCTAATTTCCTTTGAGGGGAAATCTTTCATTGGGGTTTATGGTTTAGATCGAATTGATTTCTTTTCAAACCCAGCTTCACTATTTAGATAGTCTTTTTGATAATGTTCTTTCCTTTTATAAAAATGACAATTATCACCCTTTTTTCATTCACAATAGGTTTTTCTATCTTAGTAAAACCATTCCTTTTGAATTTTTTATTTTCATTTGGTATGCTTTCTAACCTCCTTTACCTATTAAGTTAATAGAATGACTTTTTTGTTTCTTAATCTTCTTTCCTCTTGAACAATCTTACTACCAAATTTTATTATATCTAGCACATAATCATACATACCTGCAATCTATTAAACTTCATGGTCATAAGATTTTCTATTAATATATTACCAAGAGACATATCTACATAAAGAAATCTATCTTTTATAGTAGAAAAAATTCCTTTGTGCTTTCTTTCTGTAGAATTGAGCTTTTAATATTATAGGTTGCTTCATGAACACAAGTACTAACCTTAATTTATTTTATTGTTCCTATTCATAATGAAAAACCTTATTATCCTTGACACTTTTAGTAGCAATAGCCTTATGTTTTTCTTTCCGTACTATCAAGTCAAAATCTAAAGCCCCTCAATGGAGCTTGACTTGTTCATTCCCCCATTCATAGAAGTTTAAACCATCAAACAAATCAATACATGAAGTATTATCTAAAATACCTATAATTTTAATGTATATGCTCAAATTAATATTCAATAATGGATTCAAATCATGTAAAATAGTTAGACTAGTTTATAATGGATTCAAATCTGTGGATAATATAAATATTTGACCAAAATATAAATTCATGTGTTACGTTTATTGAATAACTAAATATGTATTATCAAATATATGTAATCTTTAGATATGCATATGTACTTGATCCAAATATCTAATTCATTGCTTTGAAGCTTGCTAGTTACATAATAATGATCTATCTTAGGGTAGAATTCATTTTCTCACGTCCCTTGCCTCTACTTAAATTACTATTTTTTTTCTAAACTGTTTAAAAAAGAGACTTTTGTCCCCCTAATTTGCTTAAATAGCACCCTAAGGTCCCTGGTACTGGAATCAAAAATTGTTTTTGGCAACCAGGAACCTAAAATGTTGATTTTTCCTTTCAAAAGTAAAAAAACTGAGTAAATTAAGGGGGAGTCCGAAAGAGGAAGAAGGAGGAGGGGAGAGGATCCTTAGGTAGGTAGAGGAGGAGAAAGAGGACTCCAGAAGAGGAGGAGGGAGGAGGGAGAAGGAGGAGTTAGGCGGAGGAGGAGGGTAGAGGGAGGAGGGAAAATGAGGAGTTAGGCGAAGGAGGAGAAAGAGGAAGAGGAAGGAGGAGAATGACTAAAGGGCAAAATCAATATTTCATGTCCCTAGTTACCGAAACAATTTTTTGATTCCAATACCAGGGACCTTAGGGTGTTATTTAATCAAATTAGGGGGACGAAAGTCTCTTTTTTTAAACAGTAGGGACAAAAATAGTAATTTAAGCAAAGGCAAGGAATGTGAGGGGAATTGACCCAAATATTTAATCTGCATTGTGATAGTTGATGAATGAATGACATATATTTATGTATATATATATAACATTAAAGTTTGGTTACTTTGGTGACTAACAAACATATACTAAAACATGTATAACATTAATATCAAGCAAGATGTATTGATCACAATTTATAACAGTAAGTCATAACTCACAATATTAAGAGTATAATTATCCACATAAAAAAATGTAAATAATAACATGATATCTATAAGTAGATTTGTTAGAATTTAAGAGGTCAATACTTAATATTATTTATCACCCAATATCAATAAACTAAGTAATCAAAACCTAATTTATTTCTTATTCCATTATCAATCCCAATTATAGAACTAATAGTCACATAACCATTCAAAAACAAGAATAAATATATATAGTCAAAATAGTCGGGAAGAAATGCATGGAACCATAAATCCAAAATGGCATATTTCAATTCGATCACTAATGTTTCACTCGTGTTTTAGTTTAGTCCTTGATAATGAGAATTAGTCCCACACACGAAAATAGATGGAGTCGTTTGCCCTATGTTTCTGAAAGTTTCATAGTTTAGTCCTCACATTCCACAAAAATCTTTCAATTTAGTTTCATGGTTTTATAATTATTAACATGAGACCCCAAACCAACATATGTATATATGAATCATTAAGAATTATGTAAAATATGATCTCAGAATCATTGTGCATATGTAGCAATTTAAATAACTAAATAGAAAACACAAATATTGATACCAAGTTTAAATCTATTTTAATAAATAAGAAATGGTATGCACAAGCGTACTTGGATAGGTCGATGTAGAGTAGAAAGCCATTGTTACTATAGCTTAGGTTTCTCAAACATTCTTATCAATTTGTGATATCCACCAATTGATGGTATCAACATTTATTTACATGCAGAGAGAGGACCTAGCTACATAGCTACAATAAATCAGGTGTGTCTATCAAACTTATAATAGACCATTCAGATTAAACTAATAACAAGAAACATAAGAAAACTCTTACTCTTAAGAATCATTATTAATAGAGTCTAATTATATGATAGTCACCTTAATAGAATTATCAATAGTTAATAGATAATTTTTACAACCTAGTTTCACCACGTGCCATGTGGCCCAACCAGAAATCTACTCTATCTATCCACTTAAAGTCCATCACACAATGGCACAAAAATACTATTTACCTAAAAATATCATTTGGAATATATAAGTTCCTTCATAAAGTGCAAAATTGTAGTCGTGACCTCAATAAAAACCTATTTAGTAAATTTACCTCCATTGAGATAAACCTAAACTAGGAAAAGAAAGCATCATGAAAAAACCACTTTAACGATAACACTGCATAAAAAACCTTATTAACTGCATCTTATTTGTGTAATAAAAATATCATATTTTATTTGATTGATGCTGTAAACATTGACTGTCAAATTTACAAAGAGTGCAATCTTTAAAAAGTATAAAGTTATTCCAACTATTCATATTACTTATTTGTTTTAAGGATTAAAACTCCCAACTTATTAACTAAAGTAGAACATTACTGATAACAATAGAAATCATCTTAAGCAATAGGATATTAGTTTATTTATAGTGGTACAACAAAAACATACAACAACAACCACAACAAAAAAACATAAATACACACACTCACACATATGGTGTCTTTAACAAATTAATTAGACTCCACAGTAGGCGCTAATAGCATCCACCTGTGTCCTCCCCTCTAGAGTAAAGAAGTAATGGAGCAACCCAAAATTGTCAAATGGCTTAAACTTGAGAGAATCGTTGTCGTGGACTAGCTTCTCAGGGACTTCTATTATGCCTTTCCTATGGCTAAATGTGATTACCGAGTGCCTTGTGTTACTGTCCCTCATCATTACCTTATGGTAAAGAGCCATGATTCATCCATTACTCAAAGCCTAACTAAGCAAACTGAGCCTTTAATTACTTATATCAACCAATAAAAAAGTTTAGTTTAAGTGAGAGTCAAGAGGTTAAAATATTTGAAACACAACAATAATAAATATTTATTGAGAAAGCATCAACCTGGATAAACGTTTAACCAATAAATTTGTACCATGCTCAAACTAGATTAGTTGGTTCAATGAGTGTTCGAAAATGTTGGTGGGTTTTAACATTTCATCATCACGGTGAAGGAAAGATTTAAAGCATTCTTACCCTGATTGCTTTACCTGCCAAGATGATGAAGGACGAAGGCCATGGCTTGATGGCTATCTAGTGACCCTCCTTAGTTTTCACCTCCAAACCATTCACATGATTTTGGTAAAGCACACTTATAAAGCTCTTATTGGTATGGGAGACAGCACCTAGCTTATCTTCATCCTTGTTTGGGCCTCTATATTTGGTCGTCTGAAACAGGTACTTAGTCTCCTCTTGCTAATGAGTTTCATAGGAATCCAAGCCGTAGCTCTCAAAAACCACCCTCATTATTGGTTGCTCTACTAACTTTGCAAACAAATACACCTTTTGGCTGAAATAAATAGAAACATAAAAATTCAATAGAACATATTAGCAGAGGACATGGACCAATTAAAGTCATGAGCAGATGGGCCACGAACAATTATGAGTTGAATAGATTGGATACATTCCAAAGAAATAAAAAGAAAGGGGAGAGGATGGTGGAAGAAAAGAGAAGAGAATAAAGATAAGGAGAAGTCTAGTGGTATTTAACCTAATATGACAAGTCATAAAGAAATTAACATAAATGTAAGTATTTGTTTCTCAACAGTATTATGTGCAAAATTCAATGAAGTTCAAGGTTTAGATTCTTGCATAGTAAAAAAATTAAAAGAATTGAAAATTGTACATAGCACAAAAATGTATATTATAATGATGAGGGTAAATAGAAATGTGCACAAAAATACCTTGTGTTATCGTAAATTTACACTTAGATATTTTATGGCTCAAAATGCATAAAATAGATCTAATTTCTTTACTTAAGAGACCTTGGAAGCTCGGGGCAACTGTGCAGAAATAAATTAGTCTTGGGCAGTTATGAAGGCAGCTCGGCCATGTGTCAATACCATGTGAGCGCCATGTTAGCGACATGTAAGTGCCACAGGGAGGAGAGGAGAAGGTGGAAAAAGAGGAGGAAGGGGCAGAGGAGGACAAAAGATGGAGGAGAAGGAGGAGGAGGAACGCGGAGGAGGAAAAAGAGGAGGGGTTAGAGGAGGAGGGAAAAGAGGAGGGGGATGGAGGAGGAAGAGGAGGAAAAAATAGAGGAGCGTACGGAGGAGGAAGAGGGATGACGTAGGACGTCCTTGTAATTCTTGCTTTGTCTATGTGTTGTTCCGAACTTTAGGTTATCATTGTAGTAAATAAGGGCTAAGTACCATTATGAGTAGAGAAGGGAGATAAGGGATGATTATCAACAGCTTGTAACCATGGCTTTTGAAATAGCTTGGCTTTATGACCAACTAGCCTTAGCCATGCCCCTTTAAATTGCTACATGATGAGGAATAAAGACACATTATTGAGATTCTTAATTACTGAGAGTAATTCCATTTTGTTGTGCATGGATTTACATGAGAGTTACGTTTTACTCTAACTCGCCATTTGAGAAAATTGTGAGATTAAAGTTTGTATCCCACCTATTTTCAAGTTTGTTTGATAATCATGCTTCTTAGTTATGTCTAGTGGTATTATAGTCTGAGTTAGATGAGCTCAATTTCTATGTTGAGTGAAAAAATTTCCAAATATAATCAATTGTTCAGCTTATCTAAGAGTCGATCCACAGGATTATGTGATCACTGATCTGTGCCTCAATTACCTACCTAGCTACATTTAAAGCCGATCATTGCCATGGTAGATCTGGATACATACAAGACAGTTAGAGATTTGGAGACCTTGATGCAAGAAGTTCTTGCTCAATTGTATAACATGGTTGTGCAACCTGCAACACAAGCAAAGCCACATGTTGAGATGCATAATGATCCTTTATAAGTAGAGGATGATGAGCTTGATGATGTTCAAGAATTAAGAGGAGGAAAAGGCAGAGGTATTCGTGGGAGAGGGCGAATAGATGGTGGGCGTGGTACAAGGAGAGATATACGAAGGTTGGATGATAGGAAGGAAAATTTATAAGGCATGTAGATCATCCTTTTAAGATGAATATAGATAAGTATTATAGGGACATGGATGTTAAAGGGTTCCTCAACTGGTTGGATTTGGTGGAGAAGTACTTTGATTATATGGATCTCATGGAAGAATAGAAGGTGAGTTACGTGGCATTCAAGTTTGAAACAGGGGTTGCAATTTAGTGGAGGAAAGAACAAGAATCTCGTGTAGGAGGAGAGGGGAACTACCAATCCGAGATTGGTCTTCCATGGAATAGGCTTTGAGGGAGAGATTTTTGCCCGTTGATTATCACCAAACACTTTACATAGAATTCTTGACATGCATGCAAGGCAATCATTTTGTTGAAGACTACATCACTGAGTTTATGAGGCTAACTTCCAGGGATGACATGGATGAAAATGAACATCAAATGATCGCAAGACTAGTGGATGGTCTTCAGTATGAAATCAAGAATCACATCAAATTCGATATATTCCTTTACTTCCATGATGCATGCATGAATGCTCAGAAGATTGGTGCTGCCTTGAGGAAGATGAAAGTTGTATCCAACTATTATTTGGCTCGAGGACAAACTTCAACTTTCAACAAAGGAGGAGAGAAGGGTCCAATTGAGTCAAACGAATCAAAGACCACATCTAAGGCAAAAGTTACTCTGGAATTCATGTAGAAGAAAGGGAAAGAACTGGCAAGTGTGAATATTCGTTGCTTTAAATGCAATAAATTAGGTCACACATCAAGTGATTGCCCTACGAGGAAATTTAATCAACTTTGTGAATATGACAAAGCAAAGGATGAGCAAGTTGGCCTTTGTATACGCACTTATGGAGGGAAGTAACAAGGAGGATTAGGAGTCTTCTAGACTCTAAAGAAGGGGAGGAGTATTGTGCCATGATGAGAAAGATGGCCCTAACCACCACGAAGAAGGACGAGTCTCAACACCATAATTTGTTTTGTACTCGATGACATGTGGGGGATGAGGTATGCAAAGTGATCATCGATGGTGGTAGCCAAGAGAACTTTGCAAGGAAGTAGGTTGTAGAGAAACTTGGGCTGAAGACACGCCTTATTTAGACCCTTACTCAATAGGCTAGATCTGATCAGGAGGAGGAATTAAAGTTATCTCCAAGTGCATAATTCAAATTTCCATAGGGAAGTATCTAGACATAGTCACTTATGATGTCTTTGAGATGGATGCGTGTCATATCCTCCTAGAATGACCGTGAAAATTTTATAATTAAGTGGTGCATTCGGGCAAGGAGAACACGTATAAAGTAAAGAAGGAGGGTCAACAATTTACTC
Organism: Hypericum perforatum; assembly: GCA_012979155.1. NCBI lineage: Eukaryota > Viridiplantae > Streptophyta > Magnoliopsida > Malpighiales > Hypericaceae > Hypericum > Hypericum perforatum. The sequence continues at coordinate 47,184 of SOPF01027659.1, read as the reverse complement.
TCCTCCCTAGAAAGCCAAAGTAGGGGAGAATCAAGTTGAACAGTACCATACAAGCTACGATGTTGGTAACTTCCTCTAAACTTTTTCTTACTTTGATGAAAGAATTTAAAGGTTATCATATTCTTGTGGTTAAGGAGATAGACACATCAGGATAAAGTTTGGAGGAATTGCCTAACCAAGTGAAAGAATTATTAAAAATGTTTCTCAAAGTTGCACCCGATAATCTTTGAAAGGATTACCACCTTTGAGAGATATTCAGCATCGAATAGACCTCATTTTGGGAGCAACCCTTCTAAATTTACCTTATAATCAAATGAGTCCACAAGAGAATCAGATTCTACTAGATCAAGTCTGAGCCCTCTTAGAGAAGGGACACATCTAGGAGAGTCTAAGTCTATGCGGGGTGCCAACTCTTCTCGTTCCTAAGAAAGACAAATCATGGAGAATGTGCTTAGATAGCAGGGCGATAAATAAAATCACCATGGGTTACATGTCTCCTATCCGAGGTTGAACAACATGCTTGATAATTAGTGTGGCTCAACTATTTTCTCTAAGATCGATTTGAAAAGTGATTATCATTAGATTCGAATATGCCTGGGGGATGAATGGAAGACCACTTTCAAGATTCAGGATGACTTATATGAGTGGCTCGTCATGCCATTTGGCTTGCCAAATGCCCCCAGTACCTTCATGAGGTTGATGCACCAAGTCCTGAAGTCGTTCCTTGATCAATTTGTTGTTGTTTACTTCAATGACATCCTAGTACACAGCAAGTTTGAAGAATGAACATTTTGATCACTTGAAGAAAGTTTTCAATGCACTTTGAGTTCATAGTCTTCTCATGAACTTGAATAAGTGTCTATTTTGGAAGGAACGATTAGTGTTCCTAGGCTTTATCATGGGGAAAGAAGGAGTACAAGTTGACAAAGCAAAGATTGAAGCAATTTACATATGGCCGACCCCTACAAATGCTAGACAAGTTCAAAGCTTTCTCGGGTTGGCAAGCTTCTATCAAAGATTTATCCATAACTTTAATATCATTGCTACACTATTGACTACCTTGCTGAAGAAGTAATCGAAGTTTGAATGGGAAAAGGGTGTTGACCATGACTTCAAAGAGCTGAAAGAGAAGTTAAGTTCAGCCCTAGTACTTGCTCTACCTGATTTCTCTAAGTTATTTCAAGTTGATGTTGATGCTTGTGGGGTTGGAATTGGAGCTGTGTTGTCCTAGGAGAAGCGACCAATTGCTTTCTTTAGTAAGAAATTGAGTGAACATATAGAGACTTGGTCGACATATGAGCAAGAGTTTTAAGCGGTGTTTAAGGCTCTGAAAACCTGGGAGTATTACTTAATTGGAAAAGAGTTTATTTTGTACTCGGATCATAAGGCTCTCAAGTTTTTGAGTGATCAACCGAAGATAAGTAATCACATGCATGCAAGGTGAGTTACGTGCATGCAATGGTTCCCTTTTAACATAATACACAAGAGTGGGAATCACAACTTGGTTGCTGATGCGTTGAGGAGAAAGGAAAGTTTCATCATTGATTGCGTGAAAGAAACCTATGAAAGAAACCTATGAAGGAGATGAAGACTTTATTGAAGTGTGGAAGCAATGCAAGGACGAGAAGGCTGTGGATGATTATTATGTGCACGATAGCTTTCTGATGAAAAAGAACCAACTATATATCCCAAGGACTTCATTACGTGAACAACTCATGTGGGAGATGCATAGAGCAGGAATGTCACCTCATATCAGAAGAGAGAAAACCCTAGCATCTCTGGCTTCTTGCTTCTACTTGCTAAAGATGAGGAAAGAAGTGGTAAGAATGGTCAAGCATTGTATAATCTGCCAAGACACAAAGGGCAAAGTGCATAACACGACCCTCTACACCCATTTGCCTATTCCAAAAACTATATGGGAGGACCTCGGTATGGACTTCATACTCGACTTACCTTGTACTCCTCACGATGCAAATTCTATCTTTGTAATTGCTGACAGGTTATCCAAGATAGTACACATTGTCCTTTGCAAGAAGATAAATGATGCTTACGGAGTTGCCAAGCTTTTTTTAAAGAGGTTGTACGTTTGCATGGAGTATCGTAGATAATCACCTTGGACCACGATGTGAAGTTCCTTGCTAGCTTTTGGAAGATGTTTGATGCAACATTGCAATTTAGCTCTATACCCCATTCATAAACTGATGGACAGATGGAGGTGATGAATTGAACATTGGGAAATATCCTCTGAAGTCTATGTCATGAAAAGAAGAGACAGTGGGACTTGGCATTGCTAATTTTTGAATTTGCTTACAATGGAGCAATTCATTGTGTCACAAGAAAGTCACCTTTCTCTTTAGTGTATACTAAGGAGCCTAACCATCTTCTAGATGTATAATCAGTTCTGAGGCCACCTAAGGGTAATGCACAGGCTATCAACTTCGTAGAGCAAGTACAAGTTGTGATTGATGATGTCAGAAAGAAGTTAGAGGTTGTGTATAGCAAAGAGAAGATGATCACTTCGTGCAAGCCATCCTTTAAAAGCTTGACTCTACTTCAAATCTACCTAAAACTGGATGACCAGTTGTCTATTCGTATCTTCTGGTGTACGCCAACTAAGGGTGGCGTGTGCCAGCTTTTCAACTTTTAACTAACTTGAACTCTGGTGCATGCCAACTACACAAGGCGCGAGCCAAAAGCTCTTGAATAAACAGACCTGGCGTGCGCTAACTATGGCTGGCATACGCCAAGTTATTAGCAGACTTGTAGCAGATTACAACAATGAGTAAGTACATATTTTGTTGATTAACAAAGACTAAGTTTTTTTGACTACTCTAAGATTTATTTACTAAACTAGGATCAAGTTATGAAGTTTGGTTGTTTACACAAGTGATCTAAACTCTAAAGCATAAATATAAAGCTAACAAGTTCTAACACAAAGACAAATATGTTATAAAACCGAATTTCAACAACTCAAACACTCAAAATGAGCAAGGTACCTAAACTAGCAACATAACCATAAGATTTAGAGGGGTTTTAGTGTATGTGATGTGGTCCGAGTGAATCTAAGGCAACTAATCCTCACTTTCGCACAAGATTAGTCAAAGTTGTTCCTAAACTAGACTTAGAATGGTTAGATATGTTCTTTTGACCCCACCAACCATCTAAGCTAGTAAAGAACCAACTATGTGCTCCACTCTAAGGACAATTAGTAGGTCACCAAGGAGAGTTCTCTCCTAGCAAGAGTACTCAACATCAAACCAACCTATCTATCTCCTTTCGGTCTGAAGTTTTGACTAGCTACTAAGGCTTGGTGATCAAACAAGTCCAAGCAATAGGATTAAGCACGTTGATAAGAATGCATACATGAACATACACACCTCCATACAGTGGCTACATCAAAGGTAACAAGGCACCAGACTCATAAAACTACTCACACATACTATTATTTAACATGATAAGCTTAAACATAGACAAAAGTAGAAATGAGGGAGACTTATCAAGACTCCAAGCTCCCTCTCTTCAAGTCCACATTCTTCACAGAGAAAAACACTTCTATTTTCTATCTAATATAAAGTTGTCTTATGTCTTGTGTCTTGTGTCTTTTTTTCTTTTACAAACCAAAGGCAAAAAGCCTTAAATACTTACTAACTAATGGAATAGTTTACAAAATATCTAATCTAACTTAGCTAACTAAAATATCTAAGCTAAAATATCTAAAAGTGTCAGCCAAATTGTCTCTCATCCTTCCTGAAAGCTCTAAGCCAACTTAAGATATTTTCCCAAATTGTTTGTCCAACACTCAGATTATTTTGCTTTTGCTCGATTGGTCTGGTGCACGCCAACTTCACTTGGCATGTGCCAGGTCTTCACGATTTCCATCCTCGAGTGTAATCGGTCGTCTGAGTAAATGGTCATCTGAGTAATGGCTTCTTGGCATGCACCATGTAAGCTTGGCATGCGCTAGATAACCATGCCTTGCATTCCTTGGCTTTGCATCCTCCTTCTCGTCCCTGGCTTTGCGTGTCCGCTCAATCATCCTTCACTTCTCCTTGAATAAGCTTCTAAAAACAAGAAAATTCAATGAAAAACGATAAACTCAACATAAACACACAATTAACAAAAACTAACACTATGACAATTAAAACACAACTAAATCAACCTAAAATACTAAGAACGATCTACTAAAATGACACAAATAATGAGTGTTTTGGACACTCATCACACCCCCACACTTGAATCTTTGCTTGTTCCCAAGCAAAAACTCAAAAGCGGACAACTTAAATAAAAATAAAATAAGAACAAACAAACATATAACAAGGTAAAGACATAGCATGAATGGATCAACACTTAACTTCCCTCAAAAACATCAGCTCGCATCACAATCAAATCATAATCTAAGTTAGTTCATCAATCCATAACCCAAAGCACAACAAACTAGTAGGCACCTCAATACTCAATTATTTAAACAAGTATTAACTCTACATAAAAGACACTAGAAGGTTGACCTCACGAGGATAGACAAGTGTTACACTCATATGACCAATTTAGTCAACTTCCTATCACTCGCATACAGGTCAATATACTCAAAGCATCCTACGTCCTACTCAGCCTTATCTAAAAGTCGCAATGGTTGCTAATGATTGGGGGTCTTTTCATCGGGTTATAATGGGGCTTAAGGTAAAGGTGAGGTAAAATATGTTGATAGTGGCAAAACCACCCAATCCGAGGACATGTCACAAATATAACTAATCACTCGTCTAATCTAAATATCGTCACATATATAACATAATTAAGCACACTCCTCAAGTATCCCAATTTCCTAAGACTGAGAGCACAAGTCTTACCTAGAAAACATGGCTTATTCAATACACATTCTTTTTTGCTTCTTTTTTCTTTTGGGGAAAGTACACATAAGTACCCTGTGGTTTACCTGTTTCCAAAAAA
>SOPF01027659.1:31347-42230 GCA_012979155.1 Hypericum perforatum | reverse complement strand
TCGAATTGGATGATCAAAGGTAGGGAAGATGGATAATATGGTTTGCAGTCGGCTTCCTAATCTAAGATCAAGAAAAGGCTAGGCGCAACTGGTTTAAATAATGGATATATAAGGGATTTTGTCTCTAAAGCTCTAGGCTCAATGTTAAAGAATGCCCCCGTCCTTTCACTAACTTTCACGCAACCTAGACTATGATAAGTACTAGTAGGATACCTCGATCAACTGACTTAGTATGCATCTCATGAAAAATATAAGGACGGATGTCTCTTCCTTCGGCTCAAATACTCACAAGGTTCACTCATCAACCCTCTAGTCTAGTGTACATAGTGAAACCACTAATCTAAACAACAGAGTGCAAGATTTCTACCAATTCCTATACTTTGTGCTCGAATTAAATTCCAAACTAAGAGAATGATAAAATTCTAACACAAGTTGAAAATTTTTGAGGGGGATCAAATTTTTGAAAAATGCATGCAAAGTCTATACCTAAACAAAACAACCTAACATGCTAACATACTAAAAAACCTAAAAGGAAGATTCCTAGAAGGAACCCTCGCCCACACTTGAAAGACACATTGTTCTTAAGGTGTCTAAGATAGTAATAAACACTTTAACAAAATATGCATAGACATAAATAAACATGCAACATATTAACTCACTAATGACTTATTATGTAGACTACCTTCATGTGACCTTTTTGGCTTTAAGCCTAATAGGATCACCTTACAGCAGCATAACACAATTATTAAATGAGTTACAAACACATAAACTCAAAAACAGAGTCAAAATACATAACAGTAAACAAACAAAATAAATACACAAGGAAAAATAAAAATAATAGGGAAAAGTACACTTAAGTACCTTGTGGTCTACCTGTTTCCAAAAAAAGGCCATGTGCTTTTTTTGTTACGAATGTAGTACCTTGTGGTTTCATTTCGGGGACAACTTCAGTCCCAGGCAACATTTTAGGCTGACCAACCAGATGTCATCACCATATCATCGCCACGTCACTGACACATCATGGTCTTTTTTTGGAAACAAGTAAACCACAGGGTACTTATGTGTACTTTTCCCTTAAAAACTTACCCCCTTTCATCTTCAACCTCAAATATTTTTCCCGCGCATCTCGTCGAGCCCTTTCACTTCCTCCTCTGTTTTCCCTTCGCATTTCAAAATTCTAAATCTTGAAATAGCGCCAAAACAACCCTAAAATGTCAGATTCCTAGGTAACCGCTGTAGGAGATGGTTAAGGTGCAAGCCGATTGGCAGGTGCCAAGGAGGAGAGCAATGCTAATGTGGCAAGTTTTGAGGCATCCATGGGGGGGAGGCTGTGGCACCGGAAAATGCTTCCATCTATGTGAGGCCTGAGGAGTGACGTGCACGCATTTAAAAAAAAGTACATATAAGTACCCTGTAGTTTACTTGTTTCCAAAAAAAGACCATGATATGTCAGTGACGTGGCAATGACATCTGGCCGGTCAGCCTAAAATGCTGCCTGGGACTAAAGTTGTCCCCGAAATGAAACCACAAGGTACTAAATTCATAACAAAAAAAGCACATGGCCCTTTTTTGGAAACAGGTAAACCACATGGTACTTAAGTGTACTTTCCCCAAAACAATAAAAAGTAAAAAGTAAAGAAGAGCTCATTGTCAATCATCAGAAGCTGGAGGATGATGTGGTGGGAATACGAAGCCGCTGCAAAAGTTCTATGCCTAGGTGCGTATCCACTCAGCGTGTGCTTACTGCTGCTCATAATGCTCTTGCTAGAATGCCATGTGAGCTCTATGATCGGCATGGAACGCCCTCTGCTCCTCTCTCTGAGCCTCCAATCAAGCATTATAGTCGTATTGGCGGTCCTATCCAGTTGTGTTGCTAACTGCATAGTCTTACAGTTGCACGTCGTATCCATGAAGCTGCTCTACATGACCATGTAGCTGTACCTAGATCGCAGCCAACTGGTCATGTAAATAGTCCATATCTCCTTGTGTGTCAGGACCCCGATGACTTGGTCTGGCCTCATCGTGATGGCTGGGCTCTTGCTATTCCTACTGCTCCTCTCTCTGTGCTGGCATCCTTCTTAGTGCCCCAAGGTGTAACTAGACTGCCTATCTCTCCTCCCAAGGCTTGTACTCAACAACCTCCACTCCATCGGTCATTATCTTCTTGATTAGTTTGCTCATGTGGAACTTCTCGATGTCGAGAGGCATCGGCTCTATAATGAATCCACAAAAATCTGCAAACTACTTAGAAAAACGGTAACGTGCAATGCGAAAAATAATATGACCTAAGTACAGATACCTAGGTTCCCAATAGCTAATGGATCTAGCAAAGCAGTCAATGATCATAGCAAAGGTGTTAAAAGGGATATCATGGTATAGGCAGTCAATGTCATAAAGCTGAGATTGGAAGACTTTAGACTCTTCCCATTGACCACTAATGGTCAGAGTCATAAAACGATGGAGGATGCCTAAATATGGTTCTCTAATCAGTGCATTAGGCACCCTCCCCAACTCGTACCTCTCAAACCTCATAATATCTTGCCAAGTCCTATGGGCCTGACTCATAGGTGTGAAGTCTAATACACCTGGTCCAGCCTTAAGGCTAAACAGGTCGTTAAACTCACTTTCATTCATGCTAAAGTTAGTGTCAAATACACGTACAGTAAATGATCGTCTGTTAGCCAAAAAATGCAATATGCAATAGAACTCTAAAACAAGCTCTTGGCTAGCCATTATCTCTCTCGTCTCGAAGTATCTCTACCCTAACCGCCTAAAAGCTGACCTCAACTATCTATCTACCCCTAATCTTTGCATGTCATTCCAATCGATTGTAAAATGACTAAGGGCATTGAGTCATGAAAATTTTTGATACCTCTCTCCCTCCCAATCGTGGAAGATTACAAAGGGAGCATTGTAGCAATCGTGGATGTCTTGAGGTGGAGAACCAGGTGGAGAAGGCGAAGGGTTTCTTGCACGCTTCCTCCGTTCTCGGTGATGAATCCAGCTAGATCCTGTATCATCTGCCATCAAGAAAGGTGTTTTGGGTGTTGGGTAATGTGGGTAATTGGTTGGGAATGATTGGGCTAAATTAGATTTGAAGTTTTTGGTGGCAGGAGAATGTTGGTTTTGAAATTTTATGATGAATGACGCATGTCCGAGAGCTTTATAGTCGATTCTGCCAAAACCTGGCATATGCCAAGTGTACTAGCATGTGCCAGCTTTCTGTTTTTCATACGACCTGGCATACGCTAGCCACATTGGCATATGCGAGTTTTCTCCTACACACGTGACATGGCATGCACCATATCCCTTGGCGTGCACCAGATATGTACAAACCTCAAAAATGATATACTACATATATAAACACTAACTAAAAGATCACATTAAGGAAACAAACATGCTAATCTAATTTTTTCGGCTTTTATTTATGTTGTGTTCCTGGAAAGCATGAAAACCAGAAGCCCCATCAACATGGGTCAAAGGTGCAACTACGACTTTTGCAAGTCACATAACTCACGAATGGCATACCATGACAAACTACCTCTTCGTGCAACCTTTTTGGCTTTAAGCCTAATAGGATCGTGACGTAGTAGTACGGTATGCTCATTTTGCAAGTTAGTGCTATTCTTGCTATAGTTTTCATCATGTTCTCATTTTTCGCACCTTGGACAAAATTCAAATCTCTTCATCCTTCTCTTATATGCACTCTTTAATGTTCCTCTAGAGTGTCTCAAGAAATTTTCTTCTTATCTCTCAATTCTCAAGGTCTCTTGTGCTCGACGGAGAATGATGAGACAAATATCAATCGGGATCTTCCTAGAAACTAAAACACTAACTAAATGAATATACTTAGAGCAAAACATCCTATGCTTTATTCTCTGCAGGTAAAAGAGCTTTACTCTATTCCTTTTGTTCATGCACTGGATGGCATATTAATCGATTGCACCTTCGCATCTCGATTAATATCGCCCCTTCCAATATAGATTTTGCATCATTGGTCATTGACTCGAAAGACTATCCTGTTGCTACTTTTCAAATCAAGTGCTCCAAAAGGGAACACTTTAACAATTTGGTACAGGCCGCTCAACTTGGATTTGAGCTTCCCCAAGAAGAGTCTTAGTCGCGAGTTATAGAGAAGAACATACTACCCCTCCTTAAAATCTTTCTTGATAATGTGGGCATCATGTCTTTTTTTGTCCTTTCCTTGTAAAGCCTTGAGCTTTTGAATGCCAAGTCCCGCATTTCATCTAACTCTTCAAGTTGGAGGATTCTACACTCTCTGGCCTTTTTATAATCGTAATTAAGGGTTTTAATGGCCCAAAATGCATGATGCTCAAGCTCTATTGGAAGATGGCATGCTTTTCCATAAACAAGCCTATACGACAACATTCCTATAGGTGTCCTAAATGTCGTGCGATAACCCCATAAGGCATCATCGAGCTTGTTTGACCAATCCTTCCTTGCTATTCCGACCATCTTTTCCAAGATTTTCTTGAGCTCTCGATTAGAAAGCTCAACTTATCTGCTAGTTTGGGGTGATAAGGTGTTGCCACCTTGTGTGTTACCCCATTTCTCTTTAGCAGGACTTCAAATTGCTTATTGCAGAAATATGACCCACCATCACTGATTATTGCTCGTGGCACTCTAAATCTCGAGAAGAGCTTCTTAAGAATTCGGATAACTACTCTAGTATCATTTGTTGGTAACGCCAAAGCTTCTACCCATTTTGAAATGTAGTCTACTCCTACCAAGATATAGTTGTTGTCATATGATGTCGAGAAAGAACCCATGAAGTCTAATCCCCAAATTTCAAAGAGTTCAATCTCTAAAATTCCAGAAAATGGCATCTCATTCCTCTTTGAGATGTTTTCTATTCTTTGGCAGCGGTCACACTACTCAACATAACTATGTGCATCCTTAAAGATAAAAGGCCAATAGAAATTGCATTCAAAGACTCGAGATGCGGTTCTTGAAGCTCCATAATGACCTGAGTAAAGTGCGTTATGGCATTGCTCTAAAATATTTGCTACTTCCCAACTAGCAATGCAATATCAAAGAATCCCATCATTACACCTCTTGAAGAGGTAAGGATCATCCCAAATATACATCTGAACATCCCGTAGAAATTTCTTCCTTTGTGGATAACTCAGATCTGTCGGAATAATTCTTCCAACTAAAAAGTTGGTGAAATTTGCATACCAGGGATCTTCTACTCTACTCATTGTCATTAGAGTTTCATCTGGAAACTCTTCTTGAATATTTCCTTTAATCTTCATCCCGTTGCTTTTCTCTAATCTATAGAGATGATTTGCGATAACATTTTCTGCTCCTTTCTTGTCCTTAATGGACAAGTCAAATTCTTGTAGTAACAAAATCCAGCGCATCAAGCGAGGTTTGGCATCTTGCTTTGAGAAAAGATATCTCAAAGCTGTATGATCACTGTAAATCATAACCTTCGAACCAAGCAAGTATGGTCTAAATTTGTCACATGTGTAAACAACTGCAAGCATCTCTTTCTCTGTGGTTGTATAATTGAGTTGAGCTCCTGCTAGTACTCTACTAGCATAGTAGATGACATGGAGCTTTCCCTCTTTCTTCTATCCAAGCACATAACCCAAAGCAAGATCACTTGCATCACACATTAATTCGGATGGAAGTTTCCAGTCCGGTTATGAAATCACGGGAGCAGTGATAAGAGCTTTCTTAAGAGCATCAAATGCCTTAAGGCAGTGCTTGTCAAAGTTGAAGGATATATACTTAACTAGCAAATTTGTTAGAGGCTTAGTAAATAGAGAGAAGTTCTTGATAAATCTTCTATAAAATTTGGCATGACCCAGAAACGCTCTAACTCCTTTAGTAGTGGTTAGTGCATCCATTTTCTCTATCGCCTCTGTCTTAGCTCTATCTACTTTCATACTAGCTCTAGAAATCTTATGCCTAAGGACTATCCCTTCGTCTACCATAAAATGGCACTTTTTCTAATTGAGCACAAGATTCTTTTCCTCATATCTCTTCAATACTTTGTCTAGGTTGTCAAGACAATAATCAAATGAGTCTCCAAATATAGAGAAGTCATCCATGAAGATTTCTATATTCTTCTCCTTCATTTCCCAGAAGATCGACTCCATGTAATATTAAAACGTTGCTGGGGCACAACTTTATCCAAAAGGCATTCTGTGATATGCAAAAGTACCAAAGGGACATGTGAAAGATGTTTTCTCTTGATTTCTGGGGTATATTGCAATTTGGTTGTACCCAGAGTACCCATCCATAAAGCAATAATAAGAATACCATGCAATCCTTTCCAACATTTGATCAATGAAAGGGAGTGGAAAATGATCTTTCTATATGGCATCATTTAATTTATGATAATTGATACACTCTCTGTATCCAGTCACAGTTCTTGTCAGAATGAGCTCCCCTTCCTCGTTGATCACAATTGTCATTCTCCCTTTCTTGGGAACACAATGAATTGTGCTAATTCATTCACTATCCGAGATCAGATAGATACTTTTGGCTTCGAGGAGTTTTATCACTTCCTTCTTAACAACGTCCTTCATGTTAGGATTAAGTCTTCTTAACAACGTCCTTCATGTTAGGATTAAGTCTCATTTGTCAGTTTACTCTTGGCCTCGCTCCATCCTCCATATGAATATGGTGCATCATAATTTTTAGGCTTACCAAGCAATGGCTTTAATCCATTTGTTCACAACTGTGAGCACTTTCTCTTCTTCTTTCTTAGTGAGCTTATTCGATATAATAATTGATAATCTCCCTCCATCTATTAAGAAAGCATATCTCAGATGTGAGGGTAGCTCTTTCAGTTCTAACCAAGGAGCTTTTACAATTGAGGGTGGAGTACGATATTTCAAGTGAATTTTCAGCTCCTCAAGTAAACCTTTCTTGTCAATTTCCTCCTAAACTTCTTCCACAATACCCTCCTATTCTTTCTCTAGTTCTTTATCCTCAATTCTAGAGAGGTTCTCCTTGCAGAACTCAAGGATACACTCATCTACAACATCAATTTTCATGCACACTTCTTCATCAAGAGGGTGGCGCACAACACTTGTCATGTTAAACTTAACCTTCTCGTCTCCAATTTGTAGCACCAATTTACCATTATGCACATCCACCAATGCATGTGCGGTGTTGAGGAAGGGTCTGCCATAAATCAGTGGACAGTTCTTGTCCTCAGAGTAATCCAGTACCACAAAGTCAATTAGGAAGATGAACTTGTCAATCTTCACCAAGACATCCTCAACCATACCGAATGGTTTCTTAATAGTTTGGTCCGCCAATTGGAGAAGCATAGAAGTTGGCTTAACTTCACACAAACCTAGTTTTTGAAATGTAGACAAAGGCATCAAGTTAATACTTGCGCCTAAATCACATAGATATTTTGGAAACTCGATTTCACCAATGAAATAAGGAATTGTAAAACTCTCTGGATCTTTTAGCTTCATCGGAAGATTTTTTGAGATTAGAGACCTACAATTTGCCATAAGGGTAATTGTCTCTCCATCTTCCCATTTTCTCTTCTTAGTGACGAGTTCCTTTAGAAACTTGGCATAGTGTGGAACTTGATATAGCATCTCTAAGAAAGAGACACTTATTTGTACGTTCTTCATTTTCTCCATGAAGCAGAGAAATTTTTCATCCAACCCTAACTTTCTCTTTACCCTCTGAGGATAAGGCAGAATGGGGACAATTGGTGGTGATGGTATGTAAACTTCTTCTTCCTCCGTAATTTCTTCTTGCGGGACATTATCCTTAAGCACTTCTTCCTCCTTATCTTTTTATGGACTCACTACATCACTATCCTTAGCTTCTCTTTAACTTTTTGAGAAGCTAATTCCTTGCCACTTCTTACGGAGATTGCATTAACTTGCCCACGAGGATTTGTCTTAATAGAACTTGGAAGAGAGCCAGATGCTCTATGTGCATTTGTCTTTGTAATTTCCCCAAGTTGTACTTCCATGTTACGCATGGCAGTTGCTTGCCCTTTTAGAAATTGTTCTAAATTGTTCAACCTTACTTCCTAGGCTGCTAATGCCTTCAAGATTTAACTTTGGTTGTTGGATGAGTCTCCTGTTTGTTGGATGAACTTCTCAACCTTGTCAAATCTTTCCTCAAGTGCTACCATCCTTTCTCCCAAGAACCCACGTGGTTGAAAACTAGGTGGTGGTCCTTGTTGCATGACACGTAAAGGCAATCCTTTATCAGGAAGGATCGCCATGCTATCATCATTGTTTCTATCTTTCTATGAGAAGTTATGGTGGTTTCTCTAACAAAGATTATAAGTAAAGGAATATGGATTGTTTACCATTCGGTTTCCTCCTTGTCCTTGACCACTCACAAAGTTAACCTCCTCAGTAGATTGGCTCATCATTGCACATTGACTAATCTCATGGCCAGTGTTGCCACAGGCTTTACAATGCTATTGTAAAGAAATAGCATCAACTTTGTTTAGAGTCAAATCGCACAATTGCTTTGCCATCAAGTCTAATTGTGCTTGAAAAGACAAGGAAGCATCAAGTTCAATTATTCCTCTTCTCTCACTCCGCTCAGTTACCTCCCTTAACTCTCTAATTGGTTGTTTTTTTTCTCATTTATGATTATCCTATTTGTTGTTGCCAGCTCTTCCAGAATATGGTGTGCTTCATCCCTTTCCTTTCTCATGAAATTTCCTTTGGACGCTAAATCAACGTTTCCCATAGTTATTGATGATAGGCTAAAATAAAAAGTCTTAAGAAGAGACTCCTCAGACAAACTATGGTGTGGGCATTTTCGTTGCAATTCCTTAAATCTCTCCCAAGTTTCACTCAAAGACTCTCTTTCATATTATTCAAAGTTGGTAATCTCCTTAACGAGCTTGTTAGTCTTTGAGTAGGGGAAATATTTGTCAAGGAAAGTATTTGCCAATTGCTCCCATGTGGTTATTGGAGTACCCTTAAGTTGCTTATACCAAAGTTTAGCCTTGTCCCTTAATGTATAAGGAAATATTCTAATCTTAACAACATCATCAGAATCTCCAGGATACTTAAAATTATCAGCTAATTCTATGAAGTTCCCCAGATGTTCATTAGGATCTTCATTACGCAAACCATAGAACTCACCCGAAGCTTGAAGCATATGAATCACGACCGACTTAATTTCGAAGTGATTAGCTTCAACAGCTGGCTATTGGATTCCATTTTTTGCTTCTTCGTATGTTGGTCTCCCATGGTCCATTAAAGAATGTCTAGGGGCATGAACTCCAGCCCCTTGACCCTCTTGCCTTTGGTCCATTCTCCCTTTTTTCTCGTCTCTCCCTACGTAATGACCTTTCTAACTGCATTATTTCTTCTTCAATTTCCAATGGAGAAATATTGGTTGAACGGGTTAATGGCATGCATGTAACTTGTGAAGCAAGACAAGTCAGTTGGTCAAAAAGTAAATGAAAAATAAAGAAAAATAAAAATAAAAATGAAAATATATTTATCCTAATCCGAGTTCGTAAACCAAATTGAGAGTCTAAATCTCAATCCCCAGCAACGGTGCCAAATGATCACTTAGTCCGAGCCATCCTTTAAAAGCTCAACTCTACTTCAAATCTACCTAAAATCGGATGACCAGTCGTCTGTTCGTATCTTCTGGCATATGCCAATTAAGGGTGGCATGTGCCAGCTTTTCAACTTTTCACTAACTTGAACTCTTGCGTGCGCTAACTACACAAGGCACGAGCTAAAAGCTCTTCAACAAACAGACCTAGTGTGCGCCAACTATGGCTGGCATACGCCAAGTTATCAGCAGACTTGTAGTAGATTGCAACAATGAGTAAGTATGAGTTTTGTCGATCTAGAGAGACTGAGTTTTTCGACTACTCTAATGAAGTTTGGTTGTTTACACAAGTGATCTAAACTCTAAAGCACAAATATGAAGCTAACAAGTTCTAACACAAAGATAGATATGTTATAAAACAGAATTTCAACAACTCAAACACTCAAAATGAGTAAGGTACCTAAACCAACAACATAACTATAAGATTTAGAGGGTTTTTAATGTATGTGATATGGTCCGAGTGAATCTAAGGCAACTAATCCTAACTTTTGCACAAGATTTGCCAAAGTTGTTCTTAAATTAGACTTAAAATGGTTAGATATGTTCTTTCGACCCCCCAACCATCTAAGCTAGTAAAGAACTAACTATATGCTCCACTCAAAGGACAATCAGTAGGTCACCAAGGAGATTTCTCTCCTAGCAAGAGTACTCATCATCAAACCAACATATCCATCAATTCTATCTCCTTTCGGTCTCAAGTTTTGACTAGCTACTAAGGCTTGGTGATCAAGCAAGTCTATGTAATAGGATCAAGCACGTTGATAAGAACACATACATGAACATACACACCTCCATACAGTGGCTACATCAAAGGTAACAAGGCACCAAACTCATATAACTACTCACACATACTATTATTTAACATGATAAGCATAAACATAGATAAAAGTAGAAAGGAGGGAGACTTAATACTTACTAACTAATGGAATAGTTTACAAAATATCTAATATAACTTAGCTAACTAAAATATCTAAGCTAAAAAATCTAAAAGTGTCAGCAAACTGTCCCTTATCCTTCCTGAAAGCTCTAAGCCGACTTACGATATTTTCCTAAATTGTTTGTCCAACACTCAGATTATTTTGCTTCTGCTCAACTAGTCTGGCGTACACCAGCTTCACTTGGCATGCACCAGATCTTCATGATTTCTATCCTCGAGTGCAATCGGTCATCTGAGTGAATGGTCATCTGAGTAACGGCTCCTTGGCATGCGCCATGTAAGCTTGGTGTGTGCCAGATGATCGTGTCTTGCATTCCTTGGCTTTGTATTCTCCTTCTTGTCCTTG